>CM053582.1:168839365-168954462 GCA_028627135.1 Pseudochirops cupreus
TACCTCAAAGTTGTTTTGATCTGCATTTCTCGAATCAATAGTGATCAAATTTTGAGTTTCAAACTCTCCTTCCCTTTTCTCCACCCCCACTCCCCACATCAAGAAGGCAAGCAACTTGACATAGGTTATACATGTATAGTCATGCAAAACACAGTTCCATGTAAGTCATCCTGTGAAAGAAAATACAGACAAAAAGAACCAAAGAAAAATGAAGTAAAGAAAAAGTATTTTTGATCTGCATTCAGGATCTACCAATTCTTTCTCTGGAGATGGACATCACATTTCATCATAAATCCTACAGAATTGTTTTGGATCATTGTATTGCTGAGAGAATAGCTAAGTTATTCATAGCAGATCATCATACAATATTGCTGTTACTATGTAAAATATTTTCTTGGTTCTGCCTATTTCACTTTGCATCAGTTCATGTAAGTCTTTCCATGTTTTTCTAAGAGCATCCTGCTCATCATTTCTTAAGCACAATAATATTCCATTACAATCATATACAACAATTTGTTCAGCCATTCCATAACTGATAGACATCCCCTCAATTTCCAATTTTTTGCCATCACTAAAAGAGCTACTGTAAATATTTTTGTATACATAGGTTCTTTTCCTTTCTCTTTTTTCTTTGGGATACACACCTAGTAGTGGTATTGCTTGGCCAAAGGGTATGCTTGATGTTATAGCCCTTTGGGCAAAGTTCCAAATTGCTCTCCAGAATGATTAAATCAGTATACAACTTTACCAGTTAATTAGTGTTTTATTTTCCCAAATTCCATTTCAAAATTTGTCATTTTCTTTTTCTGTCATATTAACCAATGTGACAAGTGTGAAGTAGTACTCAGAATTGTTTTAATTTACATTTCTCTCATCAATAGTGATTTAGAGAATTTTTCCATATGACTATAGTTAGCTTTGATTATTTTGTCTGAAAACTGACTGTTCATATCCCTTGACCATTTATCAGTTGAAGAGTGCCTCTTATTTCTAGAAATTTGACAGTTTCCTATGTGTTTGAGAAATGAAGTCTACCAGAGAAGCTCACTGTAAAATTTTTTTTTCATAGTAATGATTACCAACTATGTATTTTCCTCCATTCCATTTTCCCTTTTTATCCTACTCTCTCTTCCTTTTACCCTGTCCATTCTCAGAAGTGTTTTGGTTCTTACTTTTACCTCCCCCCCCAAACAGCCCTTCCTTCTATCAGCTCCATCCCCTCTTCTTTTATCCCCTTCCCTTCTTACTTTCCTGTATGGTAAGATAGATTTCTACACCCAACTGAGTGTGTATATTATTTCCTCTTTGAGCCAATTTCAATAAGAGCAAGGTACATATGTTCCCTTCGCTGCTTCCCCCATATCCCCCTCCACTGTAAAATCTCTTTCAGGCCTCTTTTATGTCAGATAACTTATCCCATTCTACATCTTCTTTTCCCCTTCTCCAAGGGCATTCTTCTTTCTCATCCCTTAATTTTATTTTTTAGACAATCATACTATCACTTCCAACTGACACCTCTGCTTTTTGTCTATGTATACTCCTTATAATTGCCCTAATAATGAGAAAGTTTTTTTTTAGGAATTATAAATTTCATTTTCTCGTGTAGAAATGCAAGCAGTTTAATCTTATCAGATCCCTTATGATTTCTCTTTCCTGTTTATCTTTTTATGCTTCTTTTGCACCTTGTATTTGAAAGTAAAATTTTCTATTCAGCTCTGGTCTTTTCATCAGGAATGTTTGAAAGTCCTCTATTTAATTGAATGTCCACTTTCCCCTTGAAGATTTATACTACTTTTGCTGGGTAGGTGATTTTTGGTTGCAATTCTAGCTCTTTTGCCCTCCAGAATATCGTCTCCCAGGTCTTGTGATCCTTTAATGTAGAAGCTGCTAAATCTTGTGTTATCCTGGCTGTGGCTCCCCAATATTTGAATTGTTTCTTTTTGGCTGCTTGTAGCATTTTCTCCTTGATCTGGGTGGTCTGGAATATGGCTATAACATTCCTTGGAGTTTTCATTTTGGGATCACTTTCAGGAGGTGAACAGTGGATTCTTTCAATTTCTATTTTACCCTCTGGTTCTAGAAAATCAGGGCAATTTTCCTTGATAATTTCTTGAAAAAATGATGTCTAGTCTCTCTTTTTGATGATAGCTTTCAGGTAGTCCAATAATTCTTAAATTGTCTCTCTTGGATCTATTTTCCAGGTCATTTGTTTTTCCAATGAGATATTTCATTTTCTTCTATTTTTTAAAATTCTTTTGATTTTGTTTGATTGTTTCTAAAGTCATTAGCTTCCACTTGCCCAGTTCTAACTTCTAAGAAATTATTTTCTTCAGTGAGCTTTTGTATAGCCTTTTCCATTTGACCAATTCTACTTCTTAAGGAGTTTTTCTCTTCATTAGATGTTTGTGCCTCTGTTACCATTTGGTCTATTCTGTTTTTTAAGGTGTTATTTTCTTCAGTATTAATTTTTTGTTCATCCTTTGTGCATCCAAGATGTTGACTCTGTTTTCATGATTTTCTTTTATCACTCTCATTCTTCTTCCCAATTGTTTCCTTTACTTTTCTTAATTGATTTTCAAGATCTTTTTTGAGTTCTTCTATGACCTGTGACCAATTCATATTTTTCCTGGAGGCTTTGGATGCAGGAATTTTGACTCTGTCATCTTCTGAGTGTATGTTTTGATCTTCCTTGTCATCATAATAACTTTCTGTGGTCAGAATTTATTTTCTGTTTGCTCATTTTCCAGCCTATTTCTTGACTTTTAACTCTATGGTAAAATGGGGTTCTGTTTTTCAAGTGGAGGGGGCACTGTCCTGAGCTTCAGGTTTTTTGTGCATCTATTTCAGAGGTAATTCTAGGGACCTGTACCTGTAAGTTTTTGGCTCTTCCAAGGTGGTACAATCTAGGGAGAGGTGTGTTTACTATTCTCCTGTACTGTGCACTGGTTTGTGAATGACCATAAGCACTCTTTTCAACCCTGAAACTGTGATCTATTCTTCTGTAGCCACAAGTTCTGCTATGCTAGTGCTCCTCCTCACACTGGGACTAAGACCTAGGACTGCAACTCAGATCTAAGTATAGGCAATACAACAGTGGTGCTAACAAAGGGATCCTTATAAATCTCCTTCTGACCCTTTGTCTGATCAATTTTCCATTTGTGAGTTGAGAAACTGCCGTTGCTGCCACTGATTCAGTCACTTCAAGTTTTGCTTCTGGTTTGCTGGGAACTGGTTTGCACTGGCATGGTCTGAGCTGGACTGTGCCCCTCTCTCACTCTAGTACAACAGACCTTTCCTGCCAACCTTCTACATTGTCTTGGGCTGAAAAATTGTTTCATTCTAATTTTTGGTGGTTTCTACCACTCTAGGAGTTGTTTAGAATCATTATTTAAAGATATTTGGCAGAGTTTGAGAGAGAGAGCTCAGGTACCTCCCTGCCTTTACTCCACCACTTTGGTTCTACCTCTTCTTATGAGCTTTTCTGCTCATATTTAAAAACTATAAAACTCAACCTGATAAGTATTGACAACTAGGGAGATACTAAACAGGGAGAATTTTCTTCACTTATGGTATTTACCAATAATGTGGAGGCCATCCTGCACAAAATCCAAACAAAAGAAGGATTCCTTATTCATGACAAGGTCCTACAAATGCTTCTGTTAGCTTATGACATTGTAAAAAATGCACTGAGCCCTAGAAAACTCCCCAAACTCCAAAACCTCAAAAAAAGTAGCAATGCAAAAGGCTGATTTACAGCAGAAAAACAAAGTGGATGAAAACCACACCTTGCCCAGACTATGACATGCTCCTGGACTGGCACTGCAACTGAATAAAGAGCTAGGTCTTGAACTGAGTAGGAGAGTAGACAGAATCACATTCAGGGCTTTCAATGATCCCAAACTTTTGCTGACACAAAATCTCACTTGTTTTGCTTCAATATTTTCCTAGTGATGCTGAGTATGAATAACAGCATGCTATGATCTCAAACCAGTCAAAATATAGCTATCTCAAAGGACAATGGAGAGATGCATGGTTAGTTTAAGTAAGCCACACCATGTTATCAATCATGAAATTGTATATAAGAAGTGGTATATAAGACACTTTTGAAGACATATGTGACTGGCAAGGGGAAGGAGGAGTGGGCTGTCAGTGGTGACCTAGAGCCAGCTCATACTGGCTTATGAAAATTGATTGTTAATTTTTAGTGTGAGCATCTATCTACATCTAAACCTTGGAAATTGGTAAATGATGCAAATGAAGCATTAATTTATTGTTATTGATTTCTGGACTTAAGAAAGTGTTGAAGAAAATGTTAATAATGCAGACTGAACTTTAAAATGTTTCATATGTACATTTTCGGAGAGCTGATTATTAAACTTTTGCCAGCATACCATTATGTACTTAAAATGAGAAACAATCAACCAACAACCAAAGTGACTAGGGTTGATATCATGTTAAAAGAATGACAGGTATGTCTTCAGTGATTTTGGTTGATCCCGTTTAAGAATTACAGAAACACCTGCATAGGAATTGCACAGAATGAGAGGGCATGGAAGGGTTGTGATCTGTATCAGTAAATGGTCCCCAGCCTTACCAAAGAAAATATGGATCCATCAAATGATCAGTGTATAAAGTAATTATGCCATCCAACATATATTAATTACCATCTGTTGTTCATGTGTCTTGCATCTGCTTTTTCAGGTAGAACTGGATGCCCTTGGCTTGATTTGGAAATTTAAAAAACAACAGAGACATCATCAGTCTATCTTATATCCAATAGGAGATGGCTGGAGGTTACCCAGAAGACTGAGTCAGCTAAAGGAATTTGCTTGTGATGTTGTGAGTTAAGACATTAATTGGAAGTGAGACTTCTGAGAAAAAAACCCCAACAACCCAACAGCAACAACATTTTCCGTTTCTATACCAGCTAGGCAGTGTAAGTGATTAGAGCCAGACTTAGAGGCAGGAACACATGACTCTAGTGGAGCCTCAGACACTTATTAACTGCATGACCTTGGGTAAATCACATAACAGTTGTTTGCCTCAGTTTCTTCATCTGTAAAATAGTGATAATAATAGCATATCCCTTGCTGGATTGTTGTGAGCATCAGATGAAATAATATTTCTAAAATACTTAGTATAGTGTCTGGCACATGGTTACTGTTCAATTGTTTCAGTCATGTCTGATTCTTCCTGCTCCCATTTTTGGAGTTTTCTTGGCAAAGATACTGGAGTGAGTTGCCATATCCTTTGCTACCTCACTTTACAGATAAGGAAACTGAGGCAAACAGTGTTAAGTGATTTGCCCAGGTAGGGAGTGTCTGAGGTTGGGTTTGAACTCACAAAGATGAGTCTTCCTGATTCTAAGCCCAGTGCTCTATCCACTGCACCACCTAGCTGTCCACTGGCACATAGCAGCATTATATAAATGTCACTTTTTAGGCCTCTTTTTCCCTGTCTACAAAAAAGTGGGTTTACTTTCCTGGGTCAGAGGAGCTTGTGAGTTCAGGAGCTGCTGGAACAAACAATAAGTACTTGAGTGATTGCTGGGATCCATGGAGCCTTCTGGGGCCAGGATTAGTCTCACCCTTGTAGCATTTCCGTGGTTACCACAAAGCCTCTTTCACCAAACTCTTTCATAGTAAAATCAGTTGATGAGTCTCAGTACCAAAGGCTTATTTTTAGATTGACAGGACATATGGATTCGTGGTACAGCAGGAAGAGTATTGGATTTAGAGTCAAAAGACTTGGGTCTAAATCATGGTTCTGCCATGTACTACCCTATATTACCTTGGGCAAGTTAATTAACCTTTCTGAACCTTAACTAATCTGTAAAATGAAGGAGTGAGATTAAATGAGCACGGAGATTTCTTCCAAGTCTATGCCAATGATTACATGAACTGTCATCATCATCATCCCCATTATCATGTCATCATTCCCATCATCGTGTCATCCTAAAGAAGCAGCAAGTGGACAGAGTCTGAAAAGTCAGTAAGGTGTGTTCAGATCTTGCCCTGGTTATCTACTATCTGTGCAATGCTAGGCAAATCACTTAATTTCTTTGCAACTCAGTTTCCTAATCTGTAAAATGAAGATAAATAATAGTAATTACCTCATGGGATTGTTGTGAGAATCAAATAAGTTAATACCTGTAAAGCACTCCGCAATTCCTATATAAATGTTAATTATTATTGTTGTCTCTTACCTCTCCTAGCATTGCCCATCTGGAGAGCTGATAGTTTAGAAGAAATTGGGCACCTGTCAATGCTGCAGTTCTACCTGTGACAGAAATTGCTCAACAGCTGGGCTGGGCTCCAGAGAGAATGGCATGAATGCAAAGAGATTTGCCTTGACGTGTTAGAACTTTTATTCTTTTTTGGAGTAAACTCAAATTCACAAAAATGACTTTTGTCTTTTTTACAAGTCTGTTCCTCTGTTTCCGGGGTTTTTGGGCACACAATATTTATACCAGGTGAGAAATACTTGGTCTATGGAGAGCTTGGTCTTTCAGAAAGAGGAACTGGTTCTTTGTTGCTCCCTTAGGAGATTGACCAACGGCAAATCATTTCAACCATTCAGCCAACTTCCTTTCTTTTTGCTCCTGAGTTGGGCAGAAAGTATACTAGCCCAAAAGGAAGGGAAGCATGCTTATCAAAGATAGGCAGGACCTACACATATCTTTAGTGACTAGGTACCCATCAGGGGAGTTCATGCACACTGGGGTAATTTCATTCAGTCAGATATTTATCCAGAAGGCATTTATTAAGCACCTACTGTGTGCAAGACTGTGCTTGACACTGAAGATACAAGGATAAAAATATGGAACTAAAACATTCCTTTTCCTCAAGAAGCTACATTCTCCTGGGAAGTTTCAGCTTCAGGCAAGAAAAAAAGTGAGCATTGGGATGAGGCACCTGCATCCTTCAGCTGTGTATCTAAAACTCATTCCAGTTTGTGGGAATACTGTGATTACCCACCATTGATCCATCTAGATAGTTTCAAAGAGGGTAAATGAGGTCTTTAAAAGTGAGGTTAGTGATGACAAATCCTATCTGAGGGTTGTGGGAGAGTATGTATGGATGTTCAGACAATGCTTCATGTTACCATAACAATAGAATTTTATTTCATTAGAACTTACTAGGGTAGAGGTAGGGACAGTCTAAGGTAGTGGGTTTGGAAGACTTTAGAGAAAAGTAAAAGTGACTTTTCAATTGTTTAAGCATCCTTGTAATGCTTTCTTTCTGATGTGGAAAGCCATCTTTAGAAGATGCCACTTCTGAAATAGAGGAGTGGATGGAAATCATGTTTGCAAATTTGTTCTGGGTGGGTGGGAGTATATGTGTGTGTGGGGGTGAAGTAAGGAGAGCTTGATATTCTGCATGTAAAGACAAATTGATTGAAAGTAAAAACATCATCTGCCCACAAGACTGTGTGGTATGGAGCATTTTGGGGACATAGAATATTTTTTTTGAAGAGGCTAATTTTTTCAGTGCTCTGTGGGCAGCACAAGCAAGGACAAAATGGTTTCTTTTTCTGACTCTCTTCTTGAATGACTTATCATAGCCTTAGGACTGATTACACTAGGTCTCAATTTCCCCATCTGTGAAATGGGAACAGTGACATTTGCCAGCTGCTGGCGGTTTCTATGAAAGTGTAGAAGACATCTGTCCAAAGTCAGAACTTCCTGGGAAAGAGGTGCTAATTTATTCTAAAATACCAACAAAATGAGCAAACTGTGAGTCTAAGGGCCCCAGGTATGGATATATAGCTGCAAAATCTGCCACACAGGGCTAGGTTACAATGATTACAGAGAGATAACAATTTTGGCTGCTAGAGCCTTGGACCTTTCCACATGGCTGTTGTTTGGGCACAGATCTTGCAGGCTCTGTTTGAACACTGCTAATTCTGCTTCCTCTGAATTGTTACCTGGTTATAATGTCTAATTACTTAGTGAATGATAAAGCCTTAAATCCCAATCATTAAGTCAACTTCTTGATAAGTAACTTGCCATGCAGCTGTTAGCAATGCTTGCAGGTGTTGGCTAGGAACCAGAGGCAAGCAGCTTATGGTGGCAGGCATCTCACTTCAGGTCTGTTTCAATTCTATTCAACAAATAAGTATTGAGAACCTACTATGCATAGGATGCCAGACTGGCACTGAGACCTCTTGTGCTAGACACTCTGGAAGTGATGAAGCCTGAAAGGGGAACTATATTACATTTCTGCTTTGAACAGAAAAATGCAAGGTAATTCTTCTGCACAAATATCTCATTCAGAAGGAGATTGCAATATGCCATTGCTTTGCAGGAAAAATGAATAACTTATCTCAGTGACTTCAGTGTGTGAAAAGGAGAAATGGGAGAAAAAAGATCCATAAACTATGCCCAAAGGGCTACAAAATTGTGCATATCCTTTGATCCAGCAATACCACTTCTAGATCTGTATCCCAAAGAGATCATAAAAATTGGAAAAGGATCCACATGTACAAAAATATTTATAGCCGCTCTTTTTGTGGTGGTCAAGAATTGGAAATTAAGGGGATGCCCATCAATTGGGGAATAGCTGAACAAGTTGTGACATATGAATGTAACGGAATACTATTCTTCCATAAGAAAAGATGAACAGGTCGACTTCAGAAAAACCTGGAAAGACCTATATGAACTGATGTGGAGTGAAGTGAGTAGAACCAGGAGAACATTGTATACAGTAATAGCAACATTCTGCAATGACCAACTTTGATAGACTTAGCTCTTCTCAGCAATGCAATGATCTAAGACAATTCCAAGACTAAAGATGGAAAATGCTATCCATATACAGAGAAAGAACTATGGAATCTCAACGCAGATCAAAGTATACTATTTTCTCTCTTTTTTTGTTTGTTTTTTCTTGTGGTTTCCCCTTTGGTTGTGATTCTTCTTTACAACATGACTAATGTGTAAATATATTTAATATGATTATACATGAATGAGCCTGTAGCAGGTTACATGTCATCTTGGGGAGGGGGAAAGATTTAGAACTCAAAATCTTATAAAAGTGAATGTTGAAAACTGAAAATAAATCAACAAAATTTTAAAAGATCCATAGAATGTTAGGTCTAGATGTGACCTTAGGAGTATCTAGTTGGCTCTCTTCATTTTACAGATGAGGAAACTGAGGCCCAGACACAGTAGTTTGCCTAGTGGTAGGCTAGGGGCAAAACTAACTTTGATTATTGGATACATTTCTCTATCTCTTAAAAGATGTATAAAGTATTTTCCTCAAAGCGACCTCAGTGATCAGTAGTATAAGAAGACACCCAGGAATGTAGATTCAGAGCAGAAAGGGACCTTGGAGAGCATCTGGTCTAATCCCTCCATTTTACAGATAAGTAAGCCAGGGACCAGAGAGGAGAAGTTATCCTTTTTTCCAATGTCACTTGGGTAGTAAGAAGCAAAACTACAAACCCAATCCAGGGTTCAAATCTAGTACCTTATCTTCATTTTACAGATGAGTAAACTGAGGCACCAAGGGATTAAGCAACTTACTTGTCCAAGGACATAGAATTAGAAATTGACAGAGGTAGGACTAGAAGTCAATCTTTCTTAATAACTAATTTTTCTGTTTCATGACCCCTGAAAAAACTTCCAAGTACTTATACAGAACATACCAATCTGCATGCTTCTACCTGCCAGGTGAATAACAAACAAAAGAAAAGTGAGAAATCCAGCAAACTTTGTGGACCTTCAATCTGTACGTCTAACATGTGGCTTTAGGTGTGACTTACTTTATGTGATAGATCTACCTCTGAAATATTCTGGGTCAATAGAATTTTTACAAACTGAATTAAATCATCAAAGCTAATAGGGAAAGTTATTTCAGGGACTCCTACTATGGAAACCTTCTGGCAAAGCAAAGAATCTTAATATGCTAGTCACCACCTTCAAATTTTGCAAGTTCACTAGGTTTTCTTAAATTTAGGGGCACACCTGTAATTGAAAACATCTGTACGGTTGACTAAATTGTTTATGTTCATCCAGATGTTTTGATGTCCTGTGTGTGCCTTGGCTACTCTGGTTGGTTTGAATCAATGCCTTGAAGCTGGGGCTTGGCTTCTGAAGCACAGAAGGATCTTCATGGCAAATATTTAATTACCCCTGTGACTGAAAGATGTGGTCAATTCTCATTTCCAAAAATACCTGTCTAGATGTGGTCAAAGATATATGGTATCTTTGCTGGAAACCCTGACTGAGAATCTATTTCCCACGTCCTGTGGTTGGTGGAAGTGCCAGAGTTTATAACTGGGCATGTTTGTGAGCCCTTTTCCTGCTATTTCTTTTCTTTCTGCTATCTCAGGCTTAGAATTCTGGCGTTCTTTCACTGTCAGTCCCTGCCGCCTTTCCCCTTCCCCATAATTTACCCAGGTGCCCCAGGGGATGCAAACTCTAGTTCCCCCAGCTCAAAGTAATAGTAATAATGATGATGATGCCTTAGTGGAAAGAACATTGGATGTGAGGACAGAAGATCTAGTTTCAAATTCTGACCCTCCTACTTATTTCCTGGGTAACCTTGGGAAAGTCATTCCCCCTCAAATAAAAGATTTTAGATTACGTGACCTTCACGATTCCTTCCAATTAAAAATCTCATGGACTATCATGTTTTTCAGCTTTTAACTTGACCTTGTTACCTCATATGTAAAATGATTGGGTTGGATGACTTTGACTTGTAAGGGCCCTGCCATCCTAAACTTATGGATCACAAAGGTACTTCACACACATTATCTCATCTGACTCGCCAAATAATTCCTTGAGGTAAGTAGCATAGTATCATTGTACTTGTTAACTGTTGTTTGTCCTTCATTCTTGAAGAGGACCATGCCATCATGACTTAAAAATGAATTGGATTTAAGGGAGGGCTGTGCAAAGTGACCAACCTCACTCTATCCTTGGGAGCCATCGGAGTCCAGTGGCAAGATGTGGAATATCCATTTTATAGATGAGGTAACAAAGTCCCAAAGAGATTAAAATGATTTGCCTGAGGCCACACAGGTAGACAGGTAATAGAGCTGGGACTCAAACCCAGGCTTTCTGTGGCTGAACCCAGGGGAATGGCTTATGTACCACTGTTTCCAATGGAAATTTATAAGTGTAGATAGGAGGCTGTATGATGCTACCACCTAGCATGTAATGGAGAAATAAATGATTAATTACATGGAACCTCTTTGAGCTCTGAGCCTCAATGCTCAGAAAAGTCACTAAGACTCTCTTGGTGCTTTGAGTGAGTCATGCATATTATGGAGAAACTTTTCTCTAACATCCTGCCTCCAGGTCCCCAGTCCACCAGAGTAGGCCCACAAACCCAGCTGATAGCAGTTCCTGGGAAATGAGGAAAATACTTTAGAGCCTCCCAGATTAACTTCACAGTCCTGAACCTTGACTAATAGTCTCATTGGTGAGTCAGTACGTGTTCAAACATCAGTGGTTCTGGGAGCAGGTGTAGGAGTCTGAAAGGCTGGTGCCCCCAGGCACACACAGTGGATCTGGTTGTTGCTTCCATGTCAGATACCTGGTTCTGTTGAGGACTAACCCTATCCCATCCAGCTTAAGGCAATAATACAAGGAAAAGGGCTCTGCCCATAGCTTCACAGCTATGAGACCTTAGAAAACAGTTGGTCCAATTACTTCATTTTACAGATAAAGGATTTGGAGGTCAAAACAGGTAAACAAAAAAGGTCAAACAGTTAAATATATCACAAAGCTCAGGTTTTGAACTCAGGTCTTCTGATTCCTTTATCTCTTATAGCATACTGAGTCACCCTTAAGAAATAAATTATACCAGGTTTCCTTCCTTTTCTTCCTTCTTTTGGGTGAGGAGGACCCTGAACTATATTAAGCTCCAACATGAGAATTACAGGCTCTAGAGCTAAAAAAACACCTCAAAGATTATCTAGTCTAACCTACTCCTTCTACAGATGATGAAAATGAAGCAAAGGGAATTTAAGAGACTTTGCCTAAGGTTATGCAAACAATAATTATCAGAGGCAGGACTGAAACCCAGCTCCCAATGCTTGTGGTATAACACCATGTGATCATATTTCAGAGAGTCAGAGCTAGAAGAGGCCTCAGTGATGACCTACTCCAACCATCTCATTTTATAACTAAGGAAGCTGCCATCTCTTTTGGTGGCCTTGTTATGTTTCAAAATGCACGGAACAGAAGGACAGTATTAAAAGAATCGAGAAGGTTGTTTAGTGAAGCTTGAAGTGTCTACAGGTGTTTCCTCCTGTTGATCTGGGGTGACCCCCAGGGATTAGCATTTCTTCTAAGCTGAAGGCCAGAGAGAGTTTGAGATATAATGACATCTCAGTCTTGTTGAGTGTTTAATATTCAATACAACCCCCCCACTCCAGAATCCTTACAGAGGGTCCTCCAGGCTCATCATTGGTATAATGAGTTATGACGCTTGAAACCAAATTGTGTGTGCACACACATGCGCACCAGTTTTTGTAGTGTCCCCCCTCTCTGTTTCCACTCCCCCCCCCATGCCAATTCTGGTGGCTTTCTTGATGTTCTGACCCAGCTGAAGGCTCATTGCTTATGGTTGACCAGTTCAATGACCTGTGAGGGATCTCTAAGTGGGGAGAGGAGCACCGTGCACCAAAGGGAAATGCACAGGTCTTGTGGTTGGGAGGATGTGATGACACCATCCCCCCCGCGCAGAGGGAGCTCAGGGCTTTTAAAAAGCTGGAGGAAACATCTTCTGAGCAAGCCGTGGCCCTGGTGGTAGGAGAGCACAACCCAGGACAAACATAAAAGAAGCCAAACTGTCTGCTTCAAAGAGAAGAAGTGACATCCTGCTGCAGAGCATGCACTGGCAAAAATGTGAGTTCTGATTCAGCCTCCTCTGCTCAGCCTGGCAGGCATGGGGTCAGAGAACAGGGAGCTCTCTGGCTGGTGTGGGAGCCCCAGGGAGCCAGTGTCCTGGGGCGGAGGCTGGGGCTCCCAGGACCACATTGTGGAGAGAGGCGTGAGGTGGGTGGGACAGGGACTGGAAAACAAACCTGTCACACGCATGTGATGCTCATTTTCCAGCCTGGATGTAAGTTACACGCACCAGAGTGGGACAGTTCATCAGATCACAGCTCCAGGGTATGAATCACTGTGGTGAAAGAAAGGGCAGTTTATGATTCACAAGAACAATAGTAAGAGGTGGCATTCAGTTGGGGTGAGGGAAGAAGGCAGCTGTGGGTTAAAGATAGGAGTGTCTTAATTATTGCAAAGGGCTATTCTTCAAGCCCCAAACAGTCTCCCATCCTTTAATGCATGGGAAAAATGCAGAAGTTGAGGTTATGAAGATTCTGAATACCAATTATTCCTTGTCGCATCCTGTCAGTGACTTAAAAGGTTTAACAGAGATTATGCTTTTCATGCCTTGGTTCCCATGAAATATGGGAAGCTCTGTTTACATTAAATGTGAAATAGTGAAGGTCAGTCCCAGAGGTGCATTATTTCTGTTTGACATTATTTTGAGATTATTTCAAACTCTTCTAACTAGAAATGGCTCCTTATGGAGCACTATCCTCATATCTGCCTTTTTGGTAGGTTACTCAGGTATCATTAGTCTTGTTTTACAGGTAAGAATATTGAGGAAAGTTACAAAGCTAGTAATTATCGGAGCCTCAAGAATAGTAGAACGTAAACTCTTTGAGGGTAGAGATTATCTGTTTTTTGTCTTTTCAATCCCGGTTCCAAGTAAAGTACGCTTTACACCTAATAGGTTCTTCATAAATGCTTGTTGAATGGAATTAAATTGACCTAAAATCAGGTCTTTTGACTTCCAGTTCAGTCCTTGTCTCCATAGCACCATTCAGTTTCTCATAATTCTTTTGTCTTAAGATGACAATTTCTACTGATTATTTTTATGAAGGTTATATTAGTACCTAGATTCTCTTCTTCCTTGGGCATGAATATTAATGAAAAATTGTTATATCTATCTCCCAAGTCTTAACAGATGCTTCTTGCCATCACTGCCAATGCAGATATATCTGACTTTCAGCCAGCCTTGTCCAGAGGATCTGAATTTAAAAGATAAACTTTTATTTTGGTCTAGATCTACAATTTCATTCTTGTAGAACTTTCCTGATGAGGAAACTTCCCTTATCAATTCACTTTCTCTGCAATTTATAGTCTGGGAGAGCTGCCTGAAATTTTGAAAAAATAAACAATTTGCCAGGTTCACACAGCTAGTATTTGTCTGTCTTCCTGAATCTAAGGTTGGTTCTCTATCTACTACACCATGTTGTTTCTCTTCCCTTCCAGTTAACAGAGAAAATACCATTCATTACCAAGCCTGACAAATTCCCAAAATGGAAACTGTGCTGACCACTGACAACAAATATAGTTGCTTGAAAGTTGCCTCTTTCTCTTGCTCTGTAAAATGTTGGCTCCTTATCCACGATGCTTGGCTTCCCATCAGGAGAAAAATTGTGGTGTGATTATTCCTTGTATAAAACTACACACAGGGAAATTCTTTTAAAATTTCACCTTTCCTAGTGTATCTAAAATATGACTTTATTTAGAAAAATGTGATTTACATGTGATTTCACGTTATATTCATTCCATAAAGTGAAGTACATTTGTATAAATCTCCTTTGGATAGACTTAGCAATAACATAGAGAATAACATAGAGAGTGTGTGGTGTAGTGGGTAGCATGATGAATTTAACGTGAGGAAGACACAAGTTTGAATTTTCCCTCAGATACTTACTAGCTATTAAATGACCAGCAAGTCATTTCATCTGTTTCTTCCTCATTTTCTTCATCTGTAAAAATGGGAGGGGGGAGGGTTATTAATGATAGCATCTATTTCATAGGGTTGTATGTGAATCAAATGAGATAATATATTTAATTTGTAAACCCTATATTGCTATATAAATGTTAGCTATTATTATTATTACTTTGATACTTTTTGGATCTCTGAGCCCTATAGCTGTTAAATATTTCTAGAAAGTGATATTTTACAAATTATGTTATATTAATGTGTTTTGATATTTATGATCACTTCATTATATTTTCCAGCCAAATTCATATTCTATTATGACATATTCATATTAGACACTCATTCATAGTGGACATCATTCTCCTCTGATATGAGCACTAAGACTTGCCAGTTTTAAAGGTTAAGAATATTTGATATATGTTTGATTTGTTTTTTTCAATGTGGTAACTCCTTCCACCAAGGTAAATCTCGATGAATCTATGACTTGTAGCTAAGTCCTAGGAGGCATTGTTGCATAGCAGAAAGAACACTAGTTCTGAAGTCAAAACACCTGGGTTCAAATCCTCCCTCCTACATTATTTGTACGACCATACGCAATTATTTAATTCCCTGAATCTCAGTTTCCTTATTTGTAAAGTGAGATTAGACTAAGTGGCCTCAGAGGTCCCTTTTAGATCGAAGAAGGTATACTTCTGCTTGCTAGCTATGACTCAGAGGCAATATGATTGGAATCTAAGCTATCACAATTGTGCCTACCGTGCCATGTTGACATTTTTCTATGACCTAACTCAATTCCTCCCTGACGGTTTTTCTGAGATGAAATGGAAATGAGAAAATACGAAGCTTTGAATACTAATCTCATTGCCTTAAAAACGAGCATGACTCTTTAGGGTACTGATGACTTTAGGGAAAGTCAGTAAAAATAAAGACAGGGTTGTCAGCCCTTTTAGAGTACTTAAAGTAAAAAAGTGCCTTGTACCTTACCCCACCCCACTACAAAGCAGAGTATGAAATCACACATTAACAGTGCTGAAGAGGCACTTTCTTTTTCAGAAAACATCCTCTAGGCATGAGCTGAAATGACTGTGGTAAGTAGTGTTCTGGAAAGGGTTAAGAAAACACCAGCTTTGAAAATAGGAACTTCATCCTTGCCTGGCTGTGGCCCCCCAGGAGACTGTAAAACCCATGGGTAGTAACCCACATATGGAACTGGGCTAATGGAACAGATCAGACCAGAGACAGTGACAAAACTTAGGCCTGAGGGGACCAATTTGGACCAGGGAAGACTCCTGTCAGTCTCCATTAGAATGTCACCTTCTCTACTGCATAATGCCTCTCACAGAGTAAATGTTTAATACATTCTTGTTGGGTAAATGAATGAAAATAGCAATCTTGTTTAGCCAAAGGTGATGGATGGACTTGTTAGTAAATTGTTGGGCCAATCAGAAAAGGATGGGATTTTGCATACATAAATATGGAGAATTCCTATATCCATCCAAATTAGGAGGTCTCTTTAATTCCAGGAAGCTAATTGAGTTTCCTTTAACATCTCAGATGAACGCAACAGTGGGCTACTGGGGCACACCAAGTCCCCTCCTATATTCCTTTCTTATTTTAGTAATTTAAAAGGCTCAAACAATGAGAATTTTTTAGAAGTTCCCTAACTACAGACTTTTAAAAACAATGAGGCAGATTTTCCAAGGGCCAAGAATAGCTGGGGTAGTAAATGGAGCACTTGTTCTTTGGGGCCACTAAGGAAATATACAGCCTCAGGCTGCCTAATGTTGAGAAATTGGGTGAAAATATAATTTACTAAATATTCACTATGCACCAACTATATTGATTTCTCTTCTAAATCAATTAAAATGACCAGCTGTTTTGAGTCACACATGTATAGTATCATCACATCTGGTTGAAAAATGAACATTATAGTCAAACGAGAGTTTTGTTTTTGGTTTCAGGTGTGTATAGCTATAGAAGTGCCCTTCACCCCTTCCCCCTCTCCACCCCACAAAATCCCTGGCTGACTGACAAATTGTTTTGGTGTGAAGAGTATCTTAGATTGAGAGCTTTAACTAACTACAGATTCCATCTGTTATAACCCCCTTCATTTTATAGATAAAACTGAGGCCCAAAAACATTAAGCAACTTACCCCAGGTAATAAATGTCAGAGGCAAGATTGAACCTAGGTCCTTAGATTCCTGAGTCAATCCCTTTACACTGTAACTTGCAGTGGTGTGGCTTCCCCCGTACATTGTTCTAGTATCTGACGACCTCATGGTGAGCAATGGCAGTGAATGTAGTTCCAAGTTATCATGGTACAGGTGTTCCTTTACTTTGAAAAGATAGCTGTATCCAAATCAGAACTTTAAAAATAGACAAACGAGGGGCTGGCAATTCAAATCACAACAGGATTCTTCAATTCACAAAATGACTTATGTCAAGATTCTTTAAGGATCACAGGGTTTATAATAAGAAGACATTTTAAAGACTACCTGATGAAATACGCTCATTATATAGAAGAGGAAACTGCAGGTGAGAGACTCAAGTGACTTGTCCAAGGTCACTCCATAAGTGGCAGAGCTAGGATTTGAGCCGAGGTCTTTTGATTCCAAATTCAGTGCTCTTTCAAATAACAAGTTCTCCCTAACCTATCATCAATCATAAAAATCCAATTTAGTAATAACATTTCCAGAACATTCCTACTGAATAAAGTGAGGTGTATCTACATCAAGAAGTAATTTAGAGTCTAAGAGAAATAGACCCAAAAGTTCCTGTAATGTGCTACATGTACTACTTGTCTCATTTAACAGTGTCGAGGAAACGTTTCTACTTGTTGCCTACTTGTTCTGATACTCAACATTTCTGCTGATGACCTATGGTACATGTGGTCATGTGCTCTGGTGGAAAAGACCATTCATTCAAGAGTCAGAGGATGTGAGACCAAAATCCATCACTGTCTTTTGCTACTGCATGACCTTGGACAAGTTGCCTAACCTCCTGAGGCCTTAGTTTCTTTATCTGAAAACCAAGGGGATGGACTGGATGGCTTCTGAACTTCCTTTCAGTTCTAGATCCATGAACCTAAGTTTGGAAGAGGAATGTAAAAGTTCAGATTCACTGATCTTTACAAAGCTCCCTTTATAACAGTTTCCAGGAATGAACTACTTGTGTTTGGTAGAGTGACATAAGGTAAAATTAGGGATTTCTGGTAGATGTTCATGCTTTCATTTTTTTTTTTGATATTCATTCTTTAGACACATCTCAGGCTATATAATTAGTGGCCCTTGCATTTCTTATTAATGGAAACAAAATCAAAGGACTGATGCTTTCCCAAAGACTTCAACCCTTTTTTGATATGGATCTCAATTCTTTAACAAAAGAAAAATGCCAAGAGTGAGGCCCACCAGGACGTCACTAGTCTGCTCCAGAGCATTCACAAGGACAGTATGTTTGATATCCAGTGACAAATACCCCATGTACTCTCCTGTAAACATATTTCAGGTTTATTAAAGCCCTTAGAATTCTATATTTGGGAGATCTCTTTGGTGCCAGACAATCTTCCGTGATCTATTCTTTCCTCTGTTTGCTCTTTCCTTCCTATTTCATTGAGTAGAACAGACAACAGATAGGCTGGCTGAGTCCAGCTAGACCAAGTCAGCTTGGGCTGATACCACTTATATAAAGACAGTAGAGTTTCCAATCTTGAGACTGAAAGAGAATTCAAGGCCCCCTATCAGACTCTTATTCCCAGAAATGTTTTTCTAAAGGTAATGACTTCAGTGGTTTGAAGAAGCTCCATTCCCAGGACTCCCTGATATGTCATTGATTCTGGAACAGCCTTGTGTTTCTTTTTAATTTGAGTTGTTTTACTATGAGAGGCTGGATTAAGAAGCTGGTTGTATTTGAGCTAAGTGAGAAGTGACACTTGAAACAATGAATGAAAATAGCAGTGTTGACTGAAACAACTCTTTTTTTTTAAAGCAGAAGTTTTGTTATTACATCTCCCTGAGAAAACTAGGGAACCTCAAGAGTCATCAACCAGAACTGTTCTCAGAACAGGTAGTGCTGAGAGAGAAATTGCTAGGCAAGATTTCATCATCCCAAAGAAATTTCTTCTTAATCATCTAGGGAGGAAAAAGCTCCTCAAATAAATGAGGACAAATACAAGATGGGTCAAAAGCTTTTAGTGGTGTTATGAGGAGAGAGTCAAAGAAAGACTGAAAATAATGCCAATGGGTAGGGGGAAGTCACATGGCTAGAGCAAAGCAGTAGCACTCAGAAAAGAAAGGGGAAGAAGAGAATGAAGAAGAGTTATAAATTCATAGAATCAGAGGACACACTAAAGATCCTTTAGCTCAATGAATGAGTGAACTAATGAATGCTTGAATAAATAAAACCTAATCTCTTGTCAATGCAAGAATCTCTTCTGCAACATTTCTTGACACATACTTGAATGTTTCTAGTGAAGAGGAGTCTACTATTGGATAAAAAAGAATGCAGTTTGATATTTTTCTCTAGATGATTTCAAAAGTCCCCACTTAGCTCTAAAATTCTACAAAGTTTTGAAACATGCGAATGATGGCAGGTCGAATTTATCTAATGCTCCAAGATTTGCCAAATTCTTTGTTCCTATCAACCATGTAGGTATATAGTGAAAGTATTATTACAGTCCTCATTTTAGAAATCTGGTTCTGAGAGATCTAAGTGACTTGACCATGGTCAGAAGTGAGATCTACACTAATATTTCTTTGGCTTGGTGGTTTTTTTTTTTTTTGGTGGCTGTACCTTATTGATTCACATTTTAGGGAATGAGTGGGGAAGATTTGAGTCAGGACCCATGATTTTACTGATGTAACCAGTCAATAAGTATTTACTAACTTTATGCCAGGCAAGATGCTAAGCTCTAGAGATACAAAAAAAAAACAAAACCCCAACCCAAAACAAAGTCATAGACCCTGGCCTCAAGGAGCTCAAATTCTAAGTCTAATTGTTGTGTTTATCCTTTGTTTTTGAAGAGGACCATGGCATCAAGGAAATGATGACATGACTTGCAGTTGACTTTGATTTGAGGGAGGGAGGGGTGGACAAGGTCACCAGCCTTGCTTTCTCCTCCAGAGCCATCTGGGTCCAGTGGCCGGATATTCATCAGGATGACTGGATATGCCCCAGAATGCAATGGGAAACCCTGACTCTTTTAGGCTGAGGCCTTGTACTCACTTAGAGTAAGGTAATGCCCATTCAGTGAATTGGCCTCTTTAAGGAGTGAGTCAAGGGATGACCCTTTTAATTAGAAAAAGAAAAAGAAAAAAATCAAGCTGGGAGGGGAAGACCCTCAGGGTTGTTGTTCCAAAGAGAAAACAGTTATCATCAACATTCACTCTAAGCCAGGAGGGCCCAAAATACAGCCATTCTATTATAGGAGTTCCTAATAAGGAAACCCCCTCCACTGATGCAAATATTTAAATGCTTTTTCATTTACAGTCTTAAACAGTTGCACTGAGAGGTCAAATGACGTGCCCAGGGTCACATAGCCAGCATATGTCGGGGGTGGGGCTTGAACTCAAGTCTTCCTAACTCAGGTTGGCCCTCTGTCCAGCATCTAGTACAGCACCTGGCATATAGTTGGTGCTTAATAAATGCTAGCTGGCAGACATTAAGCCACCCTACTCTCACAGGTTAGAATCATGTTTTAGGTCTACACTCATAGACTTGCATGAAGAAAGGTGGTAGTAATTCATTCAACATCCTTGCATAGAAACTTGGCCATTGTATGCAAGGTTTTTCCTCCAAAAAAACCCAATCCTAGTTAGTACCTTGTGCCTTGGAAAGGAATTTCCACAATCCAATCCAATTTAATCCAATCAAATAAGCATTTATTAAGTACCTCTCCTGTGCTAGGCACTGGGAATGAAAAAAATAAAAATGAAATAAGGGCAGTTCCTGCCCTCAAGGAGCTTAGCTTCTATTGAGGGAAACAAAATATGTAGAAAATTAAATATGAAACATATTGAAAGTAATTGGGGGTGTATGTGGAACATTTCTAATATGAAGTATGACTACTAACAACAATGCAAGTTCCAGAGGGCTCTAAGAAAGGTGGGGTAGAGTGGTATAGGACTAGCATGGGTAGATATAAGAGAACATTTTATGAAGTTTCAGTGGGATCTTTTTTTAAAATTTAATTTATTTAATTTATTTTTGGTTACATTTTAAGTCCCAACTGTCTCCTTTCCTCCTTCCCCAGCCTAAAGGCCACCATTTGGTACAGATTTGTAAATATATGGAAAACATACTATGCATACTTCTATTTATCAGTTCTTTCTCTGGAAGTAGATAGCAACTTCCTTCATAGGTCTTTTCAGTTGATTTGAGTATAGTACTCAGAATAACTTGGTTGCTCACAATTACTCTTCAAATGATATTGTTGTTGCTGTATACAGTGTTCTCTTGGTTTTGCTTATTTCACTTTTCATTATTTCACATTTATAAAATCAACCAGCTCATCATTTCTCAGAACACAGTAGTATTCTATCACAATCATACACCACAACTTGTTTAACCAATCCCCAATTGATGGGCATCCCCTCCATTTCCAGTTGTTTGCCACCACAAAGAGAGCTGCTATAATATTTTAGAATATATAGGTTATTTTTCTTTTTCCCTGATCACTTTGGGAAACAGACCTAATGGCATTGCTGGGTCAAAGGGCATATACAGTTTTATAACTCTTTAGGCATAATCCCAGATTGTTCTCCAAAATGGTTGGATCTTTTCACAGATCCATCAACACTTAATTAGTGTCCCAATTTTTCCACATCCCCTTCAACATTTGTCATTTTCCCCTTCTGTTATCTTAGCCAGTCTTTTAGGCATAAGATAATATCTCAAAGTTGTTTTGACTTGCATTTCTCTAATCAATAATGAGAGTATTTTTTCATATGACTATATATAATTTTCTTCTCTTCATCAAAAACTGCCTGTTCTTATCCTTTGACCATATATCAATTGGGAAATTGCTTGTATTCTTATAAATTTGACAAAGTTCTCTGTATGTCTGAGATATGAGACTTTTATCTGAGAAAGAGTCTATAAAATTTTTCCCCAAATTTTCTGCTTTTCTTCTAATCTTGCTACATTGGTTTTATTGGTATGAAACCTTTTTAATTTAATGTAATCAAAATGACCTATTTTATATCTCACAGTGCTCTCTATCTCTTGTTTATTTATCAATTCTCCTATCCATAAGTCTGGTAATGTGCTCCATGTTCCTCTAGTTTTCTTCTGATATCTTTCTTTATATCTAGGTCATGTATCCATTTTGACCATATCTCAGTAAATTATGTAAGTATTGATTTATACCCAATTTCTACCAGACTGCTTTTTAGTCTTTCCAATAATTTTTTTTACCAGATAGTGTATTCTAATCCCAAAAGTTTAAATCTTTACATTTGTCAAACACAAGATTACCACAATCATTTACTGCTGTGTATCATATGTCTACTAATATGTCTTTCTATTTCTTAGTACCAGATGGTTTTGATAATTACTGCGTTACGTAGTTTAAGATCTAGTTCTGCTAAACCTCCTCCACATTTTTTTTCACAGTGGTATCTTTAAAAAAAAAATAAATGGGTGGACATCCATGACTGGAGAGTCATTAAAAGTGAGAATTGGACAAATTACACTCAAATTCAAGTGTACATCACTGTTATCTTTGCTGGTCTAGTTCAGCCCACCCCAGGACCTGTTCTGAGGCTCTGTTAGCTTAGGGCCTGAGGCTTCTGGGTTCAATCCCCCAATCACATGACTCTGGTGCAGGAGTCAGAAGCTCTCATCCTTCGAGAATCTTTTACCTGATCATCTTAAAAGAGTGTGTTCATTTCACAAAGACTTCTGATTCTTGTTGAGAAGTAGGTCTTACCTAGATAAAAGAAGGGGTTGTTGAATCCACTCCCCCTCAGCTCTCAAAGCACAGGGTTTCTTGACTTGGATCACTGTAGCTGATCAATAGAAAGGTGTTCAGCTTCTGATTAATATGGAAAAAGATGAACAATCTCTCCAATGTCCTCCTCCCCCACTGCCTCTCAAAACTCCTGTCCTGCTTTGCTGTGGAATTTGGGTAGGGGTAGAGGGCGGGTGGAAACTTCTCTTACCTCCACAGGGTGTGACTTTATGCCCTGAAACTCAAGTTCAGATTAAATTTCTTCCTCTTCCAACCTGTGTGGCCCCAAATACTGATGACAACCCCCACCCCCATGTTGTTATTCTGTGTGGAGTGAGAACATTTAAAGTCCCATCCTTTGTGTGTGTTTTGTGGAGGAGGGGGCTTATGGGGGAGGGGTGAATCAAGGAGAGATGGAAGGTAGGATAGGCATAGAAGCTTGAGCTAGCCTCTGCCAGTGACTCACCCCAACCCCAACACAACCTCCCTAAACCTTCCATTTTCTCAATGTATTATTAGTCCTATTTTACAGATGAGGAGATTGAGAGTTTCAGAGGGTAAGAGACATGTCCAAGGTCTCAAAACTAGTAAGTGGCAGAGCCTCAGCTATTATAGAATTTGGTACATTGGATAGAGTGTTGGTCCTGAAGTCAGGAGGATTTGAGTTCAAATCCAGTCTCAGACACTAGATGTGTCACCCTGGGCAAATCCCTTAACCCTGTTTGCCTCAGTTTCCTCATCTGTAAAATGAGTTTGAGAAGAAAATGGCAAAACACTCCAGTATCTCTGCCAAGAAAACCCCAAATGGGGTCATGGAGACTGAGTTGGTCATAAGTGAAAACAACTGAACAATAACAACAAGCTCTTTGAGTGCAAGACTTCAGTCCTGGACTTCTAGTTATCTCCTTGTCCAGTTAATCCTAGCTACTAGTCAGACAGGTTCGTGGAAATGATGTTCTTGAGGTCAGGATAATTCTTTTTTTTTTTTTTTTTTGAGGGGGGAAGCCAAGGCAATTGGTGTTAAGTGACTGGCCTAAGGTCACTCAGCTAGTAAGTGTGTCAAGTGTCTGAGGTTAGAGTTGAACTCAGGTCCTCCTGACTGCAGGGCCGGTGCTCGTTCACTGCTCCATGTAACTGTCCCAGAATTGTTGTTTTATGTCCTTGCTGCTACTGTTCCTCCCTCATCATCTTGGCTGTTCTTTTTAGTCTATTTTTTTTCCTGAGGCACGACTGAAGCTTGACACATAGTAAGAACTTAATAAATGCTTGTTGACTGACTAATTGACTGTCCCTTTAAATCCGTAACTCCTTCCCCCCTCCCTCCCTCCTCCTTCCCTTCGCTGGGAAAGCATCATCTCTACTTTCTTACTTGGGGACTTTACCAGGAGGACTCTGCCTCCCTTCTGCCCAGGCCTGCCTTGTCCCCATAATGAGGCTTCTCCTCTTTCTGCTGCTTGTCCGCACCTCCTTATCTCGTAAAACAGGCCTGCTCTGCCCCATGGGAACACTCAACCAGGCCTGACCGGGCATCTACAGAGCTGCCCATTGCGTGATGGGGGCAGGTTGAGACAGGAGGGAACTTTGGCTGTTACCACAAGTAAGCATCCTGGGGCATTCCAGGGCCTCAGAGAGCCTGTTGTCAGGCTTCTTTGTCAGTTGATGTAGCCTGATGAGATGGGCAGGAGGTGGCTACATCATCACCTTTGAGAACACAGTCCTTGCTCTTAGGATCAGGGGATCTTAACCTTTTTGTTTCATCAACCTCTTCAGCAATCTGTTAAAGCCTTTTGGACCCCTTCTCAGAATAATGTTTTTCAATGCCATAAAGTATATATGATGCTATAGATGCTATTTAAGTGATACAAAATTCATGGAATTACAAAAGAAGTAATTTATATTGAAATAAAAATACAATTCTAACTTATACAAACTCATAGACTCTCTGATATCTATCTATGGACTCCCAAAGGGGTATTACATTAGGAACCCCCCTCTCTAGGGGAAGAGAGTTTTGGGGAAAAAAATCATGGAGGAAACAAAGGGAGAAAAGGTCTCAAAGCAAATGAATTTGGATGGGTACTTTCTCCTCTTTTTCTCCCTATTAAATGCAAGTCCATATTAGAGACAGTTCTGAATTAGATGTGGGAGTGACCCTAATTTGGTCTGGAATTGCCCCAACTGATTTCACAGGACTCAGGAAGCTTAGATCCCATTGGGGTAGAATAGATTCAGTATAGTGCCTGAATTGCCTAAGGCTGGGCCAGCACTGACTTCATTTCTCTAGAGTCATTATCATGAGAGCTGGACTTTACTGAGACAATTTAAGTGTCCTGGGCCTGTGTCCCTAGACCAGAAATGTAGGCCAAATAAGCATCAGCCTTGTTGTATTTTTTGCAACCTGGGTAACTTAAGTGGATACCCTTGTAACCTCTCTGATCTAAGTTTAGCTAGATCTAATTTCCTTTCTAAGATGATCAAAATGCTCTTCTCAGACCTACCCAATTTGGTGGTGAAAACTCCTAAGTCTGGAGGCCAGTAATGTTGTCCTTGGTCCACTGGTTTCTCAGTCATATCATACCTGATAACTGAGTCTCCTTAGGCCAAGAAGTCAGCTAGGTGGGCTTTTAATAGTACTGTGACCAGATCCAGGCCCAAGAACTAGGGGGGGACAGGAGTAGACGCTATAACTTTCAGGCATACAGGTTTAGCTCTAAGTGACCCTGGGCAAGTCACTTAACCCTGTTTGCTTCAGTTTCTTCATCTAGAAAGTGAACTGGAGAAGGAAATGGCAAACCACTCCATTACCTTTGCCAAGAAAACCCCAGATGGGATCACAAAGAGTTGGACATGACTGAAATGACTGAATAACCACCCCCACCATCCCCACCACCACAAGTATAGTAAACTATACTTGTATATCATGCACCAGAGCAGCAAGAGCGTAGAATTTAGAACTAGAAAGGACATTAGAGGTCACTTAGTTCATTTCCCCTTCACAAGGAAACTGAGACTCAGAGACTTGCCTAAAATCATATAGGTTATAAATAGCAGAGCCGCAATTTGAGGCCAGGGCCTCTGACTCCAAATTCGGTGCTCTTTCTAACATACCATGTTGTCCCTTAGGGGTTCAGTGCCATCTTAGACCTTGTGTGAAGGGGCTAAGGGACCTAGAAGCCAGCCCCATCCCCCTATTCTGAGCTCACAGTCTAACAGAAGTGACATATTCCCTTTCAGAGGGTCCCACTGTACTGTAAAGAGTGACACATTCCTTGTCCTTAGGATTGAGCTAGAAAGAGGTCTACCTGCAGGATAGACGTGCAGGAGGGAAGGAGAGATATAGAAAAGTTAAGTGGGTGTCCATCTCTCCTTCCCCTCCCCCAATAATGTTGCTTGCCTGAGATGGGAGCTGCTTTGCTCTGTTGACCTCAGTTTCTATAAGAGGTGGAGAGTTGCAGCTGGCTCTTCAGGTGGACTTATCCTTGTCATTTCAGTCATAAAGCACCAAAAATAAAACCTTAAGGGGCACTGGAAAGGCCTCTCAGTTCTCAGGACTCTTCATGTGAGCATTTTGCCATCTGGGGGCCATGAGCTTCTCTTTTCTTTTAACTTCTTTGGAAACCATCACTTCTTCAGAAAATAGGTTGTCCAGAGAGGTCTTCCATTGGTTGGTAGGTTCAAGGTATATTAAACTTTGTGCCTGTCAAAAGAAAGGAAATTTGAACTGAGGAGGAAATTATAGTAACTGAGTTTGACTAGGGCTCCTGGTTCCATTCAGCCCAGACAACTGGATTTGCTTGGAGCTAATATTGTAACTTTAACAATAAAGGACAGAAATGATTTTGTAGAAATCAGAATTCATTTAATTCATTGACCAGCATGTGATGAAAGCCTGGTAAAGAAGCAGTCTAACACTGACAAGGGTGGAGATTTGTGCCAATCCAGCAATTTCCATATGGTAGTACATTCCAGATGTTAAATTAAACGAAAATTAAATTGAGTTAACAAGTATTTTAGGTGACTCCTCTGTGTCAGGCACTATACTAAGCACTTTACATTTCATTTTATCCTCATAACAACCCTGGGAAGTAGGTGCTATTATTGTCTCCAATTTACAGATGAAGAAACTGAGGTATTCTGAGGTTATTTGACTTTCCTAGGGTCATACAAGTAGTAAGTATTCAAATCTGAACTCAAATCTTCCTGACTTCAGATCCAGGACTCTATGCACTGAACTACTAAGGTGCCAAGTGTTTTCCCTGGCTGTCCTCCATGCCTAGAACATGCTCTTTCCTCATTTATGCTTCCTAACTTGTCTGGCATCCTTTAAGTCTCAGCTACCATACCACTTTCTGAAAGAAGCCTTTCCCAGTCCTTCTTAATCTTACTACCTTCCCTCTGAGACTACCCCTAATTTATTCTGCATACATCTTGTTTATAGAGTTATTTGCATATTGTCTCCAATAGACTTCCATTGTTACTAATTAGATTGTCCTACATCTCTTCTGCTCTTTCTGACTAACCTCCTCAAAAAGGTCATATACAATAGATACCTTCATTTTCTCTCCTCTTACTCTCTGTTTTTTTAATTTAATGTTTTATTTTCCCCCCAATTTCATGTAAAAAATTTGAAAACTTTTTTTCCTTTTCAAATGTTCAGTTCCAATTCCTCTTCCTTCCTCCATCCCCCACTCATTGAGAGGGTGAGCAATTTGATATAGCTTCTACTCTGGGTTCTGCTCATTTCCCTTCACATCAGTTTATGTAAGTCTTTTGAGGTTTTTCCTCTAGTCCTCTTCTTAACCATTTAAAATTCAGTTTCTGTCCTTGTCATTCCAATGAATTTCCTCTTTCCAAAATTACCAGTGATCTCCTATTTGCCAAATCCAAAGTCTTTTTCTCAGTCCTCAATCCTCATTCTCTTGGCCTTTCTGCAACCTTTGACACTGTCCATGACCCTCACCTCTTGATATTGTCTTCTCTCTAGGTTTTCAGGACACCACCTTCTCCTAGTTTTTTTCCTATTTATCTGACCACTCCTTTTCTGTGTTTGCTGGATCCTCCTCCAGATCACACCCTCTAACCATGGGTGTCCCTCAGGGTTCTATCCTGGTCCTCTTCTCTTCTATCTCTACACTTCACCTGGCGATCTCATCAGCTCCTATGGATTTAATAACCATCTCTGTGGTGATGATTCTCACACCTACCTATCCTGCCCCAGTTTCTCTGTTGACCTTTAATCTTCCATCTCCAACTGCCTTTCAGACTGAATGTCCAGGAGACATCTTGAACTAAACATGCCCCAAACAGAACTGATTATCTTTTCCTTTGAATCCTCCCTGCCTCCTATGTTCCCTTTAACTGTAGAGGGCAACACCACCTTCCCAGTCCTTCAGATTCACAACACAGGGGTCCGGCCAGCTCACTATCTCTCGCCTCTCATATCCAATCTGTTGTCACCTTTACAACACCTCTCCAATAGGCCCCTTCTCTCCTCTGATATGGCCCCTACACCTGGACTATTTCGGTAGCCTGCTGGAGGGTCTGCCTGCCTCTCTCCCCACTCCAAACCATCCTCCATTCTGCTGCCAGAATGATTTCACCGAAGCACAGATCTGATCATGTCATGCCCCTACTCAGTGAACTCCAGTGGCTCCTCTTGCTTCTAGGATTAAACACAAATATGCTCCGTTTGGCACTCAAAGCCCTTTGTCACCTAGTCCCCTCCTGTCTCTCCAGTACTGATGCTCCTCGCTCCCTGAAACGTCCTCTTTGGTCCAGCGACCCTGACCTCCGAGCTGCTCCTCCAACAATACACTGCACCTCCCAGTCCCAGGCATTGTCTCTAGCTGTCCCCCATGCCTAGAATGCTCTCCCTTGTCCATTCTGAATACCGACCTCCCTGGCTCCATCTCAATCCCAGCTAAAGTCCCATCTCTCACCAGAAGCTTTCTCCAATCCCTTTTAATTCTAGTACCTCCGGATCTATTGATTATTTCCGATTTATTCTGCATATAGCTTGCTTTGTATGTATTTACTTTTCACATTGTCTCCTCCATTAAATTGTAAGCTCCTTGAGGAGGAGACTATCTTTTGCCTCTTTTATGTATTTTTTCCTTTTGTTTTTGGAGGGCACATGGGGTTAAGTGACTTGCCCAAGGTCACACGGCTAGCTTTTGTGTTAAGTGTCTGAGGTCGGATTTGAACTCAGGTCCTTCTGACTCCAGAGCCAGTGCTCCATTCGCCGTGCCACCTAGCTGTCCTCCTTGCCTCTTTTATGGAAAGGCACTTAGAACCATGCCCGACACATAATAGGCACTATAGAAATGTTCGCTATTGCTATTAATAGTATTCTTTATATACCAAGGGCATCACCTCTTTGGTCTATAGTAAAAACAGGCTACCACCCAAGTCAAACTCACCTGTGGAAGAAGGCATTTTTCTACCTGTGCCAAGTTCTGCCTTTGGATCTCACTGGACTCATTTTGTCTGGTTTGGAGAAAATAGCCATGACAGATGAGTGGAAGGAACAAAATGGAAAGCCCCAAGGCTGCCTTTCATCCTAAGGAGAAGGGATCTTTTTAGCTGCTGGACAACCAAAGCATATAGACTGGTGGATGACTCAAGGGATAAGTGAGAGAAGGAATTCAGTATACTACCAAACCCACTCCTGGACAGCTCATGTCCATCCTGCCAACGGGCAGCTAGCTGGTGCAGTGGATAGATTGCTGGGCCTGGAGTCAGGAAGGTGTTAGTGTCCCCAGCATTTACTAGCTGTGTGGGTAAGTCACTTCCCCTCTGCCTCAGTCTCCTCAACTGTAAATGAGGACAATAATAGCGACCATCTCGCAGGGTTGTTGTGGATCAAATGAGATAAAATTTGTAAAGCATTTAGCAATATGCCTGTTACATATTAGGTGCTGTATAAATGCTTATTCCCTTTCCTCTTCCATATGAGTAACTGAGTCTCTATTGCAATGCCTGCCCCAAAGCAGGTACTTAATGAATGTTGGTTGACTGGAATGGAATTGAATTCTAGCGGAAACAAACCAAGTGAGACTCCTTAAACTGTAGTGAAGAGTGGCAACAACTTTTGAATTTTGCTTTCATTCAGAAACCTGGACTTGCCTCTTGTTTGGCCTGTTTGATCACATTTGATCAATTATTTACTTTTTAGTTTTCATATGTGTGTGTGTGCGTGTGTTACAATGAAGCACAAGTTTTGGTGGAAAAGGTGAACAAAATACTTACCAAGATTACTTAGAAGAATTGATAAATATGTCACATGTTGAGGTGAGTGAGGAAATGTGTCACATTTCAGAATGGTCTGGAGAGGACTGCAGCCCAGTGGGCTTCACCCTGGCCTATACTGAAGCTCAGGTCTTGTCTTCACCAGGTAGAGGGAACTACTGACTACTGATGGGGCCCATTGTCAGCAGCTCAACCCTATGCTGCCTGGGATGGCAACTGTGGTGGTAACCTACACAAGAGCAGCTGTTGTCATAGAAGGGCCTACCTATTCTCTCAGCTGGCAGGCAGTGACCAAGGGGGTAGGGAAGTATCACAGTAAAGATCACTGGCTCTGGAACCAGAAGAGCTGAATTAAAATCCTGCTTCTGACGCTCTGCCACCTGTATGATCTTAGATAAGTCCCTTCACTTCCCTGGACCTCAGTTTCCTTGTCTGTAAAACAGAAGGGTTGGACCAGATGGCCCCTGAGGTTCCTTCTAGATCTAGCTATCTGAGGAATAGTAATACTAACTGAACGCCGAGGTCATTCATGCATTTACATAGGACCTCTCTATCCCTTGTAGCCTCAAATCTATGATTCTTTGATCTTGTGGTCCTTGGGCTTAAGGCATAGCTAGCTGAATAACCTCTGTTTGGTGAGAGCCCCATGTGGTTACCATAGGAGATCATTAAAACTGTAAAGGCAGATATCTTTGCATAGTTAGTAGGTGATGTTTTATTATACCTTAGTCAAGGAACTAGAAAGCCATGTTTATTTAAATCAGTATGGGTTGGTCACATGTCCCCCTGGACTGGTACACAGCAAGAGCCAACAGACCCCAGAGGTGGGCAGCACATGCCCATGCGGATTCAGTTCTTGCCTGTCATGGTTGGAGGTCTGTAGTGAGGCTGCAGCTGCAGCAGCCTTATTTTTGTGAGCTGGAGCATGTCCGGGTGTTCAGCAGGGGGAACCGAAATGTCTGCAGCTGTCTTTTTATACCCTCAGGTTTTCAGTTGTTCATCTCTGAAAAGGGAAACCCACGTTGAGGCCTGAATTCATGGGTTTTTCCGTAAATGAAATCTGTTTTTCCTTCACCCTGACTGGCGGCTTCCAGTGATGCAGAAAGTCAACAGGGTTGAAATTTCAAATCCCCCAACAAGACATGCCAAGGAAAACTGAATGACGGCCGGCCTTGTTGTGGCAATGGTTTTTTCTGGTGACTCACCCTTTGAAAACAATTGGGGAAATAAAGGGCACTTGAGCACCAGGACATATGGTAATAGTGTTTTCTAGTCCATGGTAGTGTCCCATAGGGTAACATGGGTATGGCTGTCTCAGAATCCCATTGTCTTCTTTACTGGGAGAGATTGTAGTTCAATAATCAAAGATGTCAGGTTTGCTCTGGGTGCCTATTCTCAATCTGGTCTAGAATTTTACTTTCTTTAATTACTTTATCTTTCATTTTAACCATTTGTCAGATGGGTTACTTCTGGGATCTTGATGCTTTGAGGGATTCAAAGCTATAATTTAAGACTTGTTTTTCCTTTCAATATTATGGAGAATCAATACTAACGGGAGGTACTAAAGACTTAGAAAGCTACTTAGGGATCATAGGTTTAGAGTGGTAAGGATTCTGATGCAGTGGCAGTGAGAACTGAATGTTAAGTTTTCATTGTGAGCCTTTACATCTCTGAATCAGCAAATGCTACAAATTAGGGCTTTATTTATCATTTTATTGATTTTCTAGACTCAAGACAGTGATGGAGAAAATGTTAATAATGCAGATTAAACTTAAAAGTGTGTCAAGCATCTATATATAGATATATTTTTTCCCTAGAGAGCTGGTTGTTAAACATTTGCTGTTGTTTTTCAGTTGTTTCAGTCATGTCCAACTCTTCATGACCCCATCTGGGGTTTTCTTGGTAACGATACTGGACTGGTTTACCCTTTCCTTCTCCAGCTCATTTTACAGATGAGAAAACTGAAGCAAACAGGATTAAGAGACTTGCCCAGGGTCACACAGCTAGTAAGTATCTGAGGTTGGATTTGACTTCAGGTCTTCCTGATTCCAGGCCCAGTGCTCTGATTTCTGCCTTTCCTAGCTATCCCTGTTAAACATTTACCAGTCCTGAAAAGGTATCTAGGTGAACCCCCTCATTTTATTGTATGGACACAGAGGCAGCTGCTGCTTACAAGTGGGTCTACCACTAGCTGTGTGACATGCTTTTTTTCCCCTTTTCTTATTTTATATTTAAGTGTATACTTTTTTTTCTTTTCTTATTATGTATTTCAGTTTTAGTATTTGTCTAAAGTAAAAAAGATTTAAAAAGAAGAAAAAAACCAACTCCTCACCTTCTGCAAGAAGTCTTTCCCTATCCGTCTTACTACCAGAGCCTTCCCTCTGTTGATTATCACCCATTTATCTTGTATAGATCTTGTTCGTATGTATTTTTTGTGTGTTGACTTTCCTATTAGACTGTGAACTCCCTGAGAGCAAGACAGCCCTTTACCTTTCTCTTTATCCCCGGTGCTTCAACACAGTGCTTGGTACATAGTAGGTGCTTATTCAATGCTTGTTGGCTTGACTTGACTTGATCTCTACTATGCCACATTGTTTCCTCATGGGCTCCAGGATAGATTGTGGCAGCATGTTAGAAGCAGCTCCTCAAATAGTTACTTGGAGCATATAGGCATGTAGCAACTGGGAGTCACCTAGCCCTGGACTTTCCATCACTTGGAATCTTGAGGGAGGTAGAGAAGTTGTGGCATGTTGGGGTCATGTTACACCTGCTGATGCAAGTTCCCTGGGAATGCAAACATTGGTGGGAGCTCCACTCCCTAGGCTCCCTATATTGACTGGAAAGCAATAGAAAGCAATGATTGGTGAGATTCTAGAGGTAGTTTAAGATAGAGTTTGTGTTTCCTGTCATGTGGCCAGAAGGGTAATCTGATGAGTTTTTCCATGATATTCCTTAGAACTGGCTATGCAAATTAGGGGCAAAATAGCTATGAACCTGTTTCTTTTGGGGGAGATCTCATTATTCTTGAACTGTATATACGTATATATACACACACACATATACACATACACAATACACACACACATATATACACGCACATATAAAATATATTTATGCATATATATATATATGTGTGTGTGTGTGTGTGTGTGTGTGTGTGTGTGTGTGTAGATCTATATATGACTGAAACCATATTGCATTTCACTCTGAGTTGTAATTGAGGAGGAAGAGACAAGCATTTGCTTTGGTTAAAGCTTTATCCAATCCCTTCATTCCCATAAAGCAACTTTCTGGTTTCTATTATGCTTAAAACCTAAATGGATAGGTTGTAGGACTAGGTCTAACCCTCAGATCCTGCTTTCAGAGCTCCTCAGTGAAACATTTCTTGCTCTGGGAAGAGAGACTCCAGAAAGGAGTGTTCCTGTCCCCTTTCTTCTGGTTGCCAGAGTAGGGGAAGAAAAACTGGTTGGGGTTGAGGGGAAGATGAGGGTAGTATGTTCAGAAGTACCTTGATTCTAGGAGGTAGGTCAACTGGCCAGATGGCCAGATGTGTTCTTGAAGAGTCTGTCCAACATCAGGGGCCTCAGCACCTCAGTTCCCCCTGAGGGGGAACAGCTATTTCAGTGAGCTCCGGTTGTGAGGTACCTTCCTCCCACTTTCAGGTGAATGGCATATTAGTACCCCCATCCTACCCCTCACCCCTTTCAATGGCAGTGCTCAAAGAGCCAAGAGTGGAATTTTATCGGTTAGATATTTACAGAACAAAGTCCAGCCAAGGGCCTAAACTAAAGGATCTGGCAAACTTAATAGATAGCCACGCTTCCTGGCCTTTGATGCAAAGCCTGGGTCACCCATATCTATAAGTGATAGCAGGACTTTCCTGGAAAAACTCTGGGTTGATACATGGTGGACTAAACCAGACTATGGACCTATTCTCCATGAAGTCCATAGATCAGACCTTCCTATTATTGTCAGTTAGCTCACGTGGTCAAGACAAGTGGGAAACTGATACAGGGGTGGGGAACCTCTGGCCCTTATATTTTTTTTTTAAGTAGATTTGTTCTGTGAAGTTTGGATTCAATCAAAGGACTGCACTTGAGGAACTAAAGGGCCACATGTGGCCTCAAGGCTGTAGGTTCCCTACCCTAGGGAGAATATTACTATTATTTGACAACAGTTACCTCTTGAAATTGCCAGCTTTGCTGTGGATTGGAATAGCCTAGAAAGTGTTCTAGGTACAGGGTTTCTACTCAGTGACATCACTACCAGCTCCATTAGTCTAACATTTGAAGAAGTAACTAGCTTTCCTCCTCAAGACATCCTGTCCAATGACCACTCAAGCCTTGCCAAACCTAACCTCTGTTTTATTGGAGCCATCCATTCATCTTCTCTACTCCTACTTTAGACAGTTCTCAGCCAAGTGGCATGCATGTGCAGACTGGATCCACTCAAGTGAATGTTGTATAATGTCAACTGGACCATCACCACTTCTTTCCTAATTGACTTCATTTTATCCTACCCTCTCCCCCAACAGCAGCTATTCTGATCCTTTTCTTCTTGAACCTCTTATATTGTCCCTTTCACCTTTCTTGCACCAGAGGGTCTCACTTCCTACTTTATCCAGAAAATACAGGCCAGTCATCATGAGCCCCCTCTTCTCTTCTATTTGACACATCAGACCCATTCAATACCATCTCCCATTCTGTTCTCCTTTGCTCCATTTTTTGACAAAAAGATTGTTCCTTGTGAAGGGCAATTCTCCTCTGCTGTGCCTGGACCTCATCCTATCCCATCCCCTCCAGAATCTTACCTCCTCAAACTCTCTCTCTAGTGTCCAAACTTTCTATCTCTACTGGTTTCCTCCCTGCTACCTACAAACAGACCCAGGCCTCTGCCATCCACAAAAAACTTCACTTGACTCTGCCATCCACTCAATCCTATATCAGTCCTCCCTTTTTCATAGTCAAGCTCCTCTTGGAAACAGCTGTCTTGTGTTTTTTTTTTTTGTTTGTTTTTTGAAATAGCTGTTTTACATTGCAAAGTCCGATGAACTACTTTCATTCTTCCTTTTCCTGGCCACCTCAGAATTTGACACTATTGACTACCTCTTTTCTCTTCCATATGTTTTTCCAGCATTGTTTTCTCCTGGTTTTCTTCCTATCTATTTGATTTTCTCCTTTGCCGATTAATCTTCCATATCCTACCCCTTTACCATAATTGTCCCCAAAGGTTTTATCCTGTACTTCTTGTTTTCTTTCTCTACATAATGGATTCTTGCTTAGGATATGTAAACTTTAAAATATCCATGTCTATAGAGACCTGTATTTCAATACAATTGGTTTCTTTAATAATCTTATATATTTTATTTTGTGCATTAAAAACATTATTCTGAAAGGGGGTCCATAGGCTTCATGAGATTGACAATAGAGTCTATGACAAAAAAAAAAGACTAAGAACTCTGCACCCTCTTGCTTGGTGATCATCACCTACCATATTCTAGTAACTAGAGGCTTAATGACTCCTAGATTTATATAACTAGCCATAGTCACTCTCCTGAGCTCTAGTTCCAAATGTCTGCTGGATGTTTCAAACTGGATGTTGTATAGGCTTCTGAAACTCAACATACCCCAAACTGAATTTTCATCTCTCTCTTTTTCCTCAAACCCATCCCTCCTCCAAACTTCCCTCTTTCTGCTGAGGTCACTGTCATCCTTCCCAGTTACTCAGGTTCACAGCCTCATAGTTATCTTCCCTCACCCCCATATCCAGTCAGTGAAAGTCTTGTGGATTCTGAATCTTCAACTGTTCTCATATCTATTCCCTTTTCATTCATGTGATTTCCACTGTAATTCAGCCTTCATCAACTTTCTCCTGTACTATTACAAAAGCCTGGATATGGAGTCAGGAAGACTTGAGTTCGAATCTTGCCTCAGATGATCCTGGGAAATTCACTTAACTTATGTCTGCCTCAGTTTCCTCATTTGTAAAGTGAGAATAATGATAGCACTCACCTCAGAGTTGCTCTGAGGATCACATTAGTTAGCATATGTAAAACACTTTACAACATATTGTAAAACACTTTATAAATGCTAGCTGTGGTGATGATAAGAAACAAGAATAGCCAATAATAACTAATTATATGAAGCAGTTCATGATAAGCTCCAGATGAAGACAGCAAGTACTGCTGGATTACAAAGGATGGAAAATGTCTCACCTTCAAGAAAACATAGGGTTTGGATAGGTGTTAAAGAGCAGGAAGGGCATTTCAGGAAGGAGAAATGGCAAAGGGGAGAGACCACACTGTTCGTGTTCCAGGAGACGATGGAAGAGCTTGGCTGAAATGGAAGGAAATAAGATTAGGAAAAGAGATAAGGCCAGATTGCTAAGCCTTTGAATGAAATGAAGATGTCTGTCTGAACTTTATCCTGGAGGTAATAAGGAATTATCTAAGGTTTAGTGTCCAGGGAGAAACATGATGAATGTGGTAGTTTAGGGAGAATCATCTGACCTGGAACTTTGAATACCTTGAGGTGAGAAGAAACAGTCCCTAAAGTAAGTGGAAAATTTACCTGGGACAAGAAATTGTAAAGGGGGGTGGTTAGGTGGTGCAGTGAATACAGCACCAGCCCTGGAGTCAGGAGGACCTGAGTTCAAATTTGACCTCAGATACTTAACACTTACTAGCTGTGTGACCTTGGGCAAGTCACTTAACCCCGATTGCCCAGCTTTCCCCCCTCCAAAAAAAAAGCAAAAAAATAAAAAAAGAAATTGTAAAGGAAAGGACAATAAGCATGAAATGAAATTACACTTTACAGCATCTGCTCCGGAGCAGGCACCTGCGCCACCCCGACCATACCAAGGTGTCCGTGTGAAGGAGCCAGTGAAAGAACTGCTGAAGAGGAAGCGTGGCCTGGCCAGCAGTGGGCTCACAGTGGCTGCAACCACGGTGAGGAGACCAGCTGTTGCAGGGCATGAGATTAGATGAGGTAGAACCAACATAGGGGGCATTCCTTCGCCGGGTGGGAAGTTACCTTTGAGACAACTCTAGAGGGATACACGAATCTCAGTTTAGGAAGCTTGTTTATTACTGGCATACTCATTGGGGCTTTTGTTACATTTTCCCCATGAAGATAAGGACCATTTTATTACTGTCTTTTTATCGTCATTGGTCTCTTGCAATATCCTACACTAAGTGGGTTTGAATTTAATTAAATGGAGGAAAAAACAATCAAGGATGCCCCATGGCTTTTGAGAAAACCAGGTAAGATTGGGAGCCACTCAGACTCTAAAGGAATCTTCAACCTGCTCATCTCTTCTCTCTAGGTGGTGTTGCCCCATCAACCCCTTGCAACCTATGCCACAATGGGTAAGTCCTTTTTGATGCTTCTGTCTGGTTCTGGCCTCTCAGTAAGAAGATCTGGTATAATGGAATGAATTCTGGCTTTAGAGTCTGAGGATCTGGGTTCTAATTTCACCTCTGTGACCTTGGGCAAGTCTTGTGGACATTAATTCTCTCATCTCTTACATAAAGGGGTCAGGTTAGATAGCTTCTGAGGCCTCCTACCCTATAACCCTACTTGACTCATCCTTGACTCCTCACCTACTATCTACCCTCGGGTGATACAGAGTACAGCGACCTGAATTTTTTGTCTTTGGTTCTGTTATCAACTATGTTACCTTGGGTAAATCACTTCATTCCTCTAGTTGTCAGTTTACTTATCTGTAAAATAAGCTCTAAATTGAATGATTCTTTCCTTTCAGGGCCATCCTGCCTGGACATGGACGTCCCTGCATCTACAGTGACAGAAGAAGGCACCCTGTGCACAGGCTGGCTCTCCCAGCCTGCTCCTGCCACCCTGCAGCCCTTGACACCATGGACACCCTACCCTGAGTACATGCCACATGAAGGTGTCAGTTGCCCTTACTCTACTGATATGTATGTTCAGCCCGTGTGCCCCAGCTACACAGTGGTTGGACCCTCATCAGTGCTGACATATGCCTCCCAGCCACTCATCACCAACTTCACGGTATGCTTCTACCAGTCTGTTCCTAAACTATTGTCCCCAAACTGAAGGATGTTCAGTAGTCTCCCTTGGGAATTCCTGATGATGCCAAGTGACAAAAAGTTCTCTTCTTCTGCCTCTTTAGTCTAAATCTCATTGACTCCCTCTACAAATTTAATTCAGGAGTGCCCATCGGTCTTAATAACGTAACACTTTAACTCAGTGTTGATACTAATTGTCGCTCTGGAGTGAAATGCCAGGTTAATTCCTTCTTTTTCAATCTATTGACACTGGATGCTTCTAGGGGACTCAGGATTCAGTAACGTCCCCTACTTCTGTGCCTAACTCTAAATGATTTGGTAGCGGTGATCAGGGAATTCATTTATTCATTCAGAACCAACCAGGTGGGCAGTAGATAGAGCACTGGACCTGAAGTCAGGAAGACTTGAGTTCAAATCTGTGCTCAGACATTTACTAGTTGTCTGATCTTGGGCAAGTCATTTAATTTCTGTCTCCCTCAGTTTCCTCATCTGTAAAATGGGAATGATGACAAGACCTACCTCCTAGAGTTGGATTGGATCGTAGAGTGAGGATCCAATAAGATGATATTTATGAAATGTTTTGCAAATCTAAAAATGCTATATAAATTCTAGCTATTATTTATTTTTTCACTTGAGGCAGTGAGATGGCATAGATATATGGTAAAATGTTGAACTGGAGTTGAAATCCTGCCTAGCTTTGTGACCTTGGACAAATCACTTCATTGCTGCTTCAAATTCCTCATCTGTAAAATGGTGATAATATCCCCTTCCTCACAGGACTGTTGTAAGGATCAAATAATATAGTATATGTAAAATGCCTTGCAAACCTTAAAGTGTTGTTTAAATGTTAGGTATCATTCATTCATTCACTCATTTATTCATTCAGGCAACAACATTTATTAATTCCCTGTCAGGTGCAAGATACTGTGAAATATATGCTAAGGGAGATGTAAAGATACGTATGCCCTCAAGGAGGATATAATCCTGGAAAGATACTTTAATGCTTCAAAGAAATCCAGGATTTTATTGGTGTGTGTTTTTTTTATTCCCTCCTTTAGTAAAAGCCTCAACTTCTTTCTCTCTGTATTGGTAGATAGTCTTTGTGAATTGCTATGACTGAAAAACAAAGACACGTCATCGCCTAGTAGACTACCTGCTGAGGCTGAGCGCTGGGCCTGGAGTCAGGAAGACCTTCAATAATTGCTTTTTTTCTGTCTTTCCTTCTGGTAATGAGCCTCTCAATACCTAGGTCTAGTCTTTAGACCTTTACAATTCTTTCTTGAGCCCAGACAATAAATAAATACACATAACTATATATATATATATATATATATATATATGTATATATATATATATATATATATACACACACACACACAAATTAGGAAAATTTTTAAAAATTTAAATTTAAAAATTTTAAATTAAAAAAAATTTAAAAGAGCTCTGGCATTTCTTCAAAGTGAGCTTAGTAGGTAAGTTTAGGCAGTGAATGCATGAATGGGCGAATGAATGAAATAGCTTATTACGTACTTGCGGTGTATCAGGCACTGTGCTAAAGTGAGATCCTCAGTCTCAATGGCAGGGACTGTCTCACTTTGGTGTTTGCATTCATACGTACTAACAATAATATCTAACATTTATATAGTGCCTGCTATGTGCCGGGAGCTGAAGCACTGTGCTAAATGCTTTACAATTATTGTTTTGTCTGATCCTCACAACAACCCTGGGAGGTAGGTGCTATTATTATCCCCATTTGATAGATGAGGAAACTGAGGCAAACAGAGGTTAAGTGACTTGCCCAGGGTCGCACAGCTAGTAAGTGTCTGGAGAAGGATTTGAACTCTGGTCTTCCTGACTCCAGGCCCAGTGCTTTATCCACTGAGTCACATGCTGATGGAGAGACAATAAATGTAGGAAAGTAGGGGTTAGAGAAGAGTTTTGTCTGGAGTAGTGGGATCCCTGGGATTGTAAATTCAGTCATAGGTCCATTGAGTCTTTCCAGAAGCAATGGCAATGTTGCTTTGATTTCTCAGAGAGTTGTCTAAAGCATATAGATATTAAATGACTTGCCCAGGGCTTTACCACTAGTAAGAATTAGAACCCAGATTACTAAGTATTTGAATCCAGAGCTTACTGACTCCAAGCCCAATATTCTATTCACTGTTCTTTGATGCAGAAATACACCCAAATAACTATAATGAAAAGTAGTATATTATAAAGATATGAGATGTATGAAGTGTTAAGAGGTTAGAGGAGTTTAGAAAGCACTGCTGGCTGTGGGGTGGGGCAGAGGAAAAACTCTTTGAAAGAAGTGGAGTTTGAGCTGAGCCTGGAAAGGTGGGTAGGATTTGGACAAGGAGAGATGGGTCATGTGTGTGTTTGGGGGGGAGGGGTGGTTTTTGAGCCATTTCAGTTGTTGGGAACAGCATGAGCCAATGCTTCCTGACCTGTTTGGTAGTGTGGAGTCTAGGCAATGAGCATGGAAAGATGCAATGAAACATTTGAAAGCATTTTTTTAGCCCAGTACACAGGACCAGTGGGTAATGTGGCCATATGTTCTACCCTCTGTGTATCATCGCAGAATCTCCAGATCAGAAGGGAGCTCAGAGGTCACATGGGCTGGATACTCAACTTTATTTTTATGTTGTGGATCCCTTTGACAGTTTGGTGAAGCCCATGCCTCTTTCTTGGAATTATGTTTTTCAATGCATAAAACAAAATACATAGAATTACCAAAGAGACTGACTGTTGAATTAAAACAAAAATATTAACAAAACAAGATCACAGACCCCAGTCTAAGAACCCATGATTTTTAGTCCAACCTGTATCTGAACAAGGATCCCTCTCATAATGTACATAACCAGTAGTTATATAACCTTTGGTTAAAAATGTCTAGTGAGAGGCAACTTTCTGTCACTTGGGAGGACTCAATGACCTCAAAGGTCCCTCCCAGCTCTGAATATATAGTCTTATGATCCTGTGATCCTATGATTCCACTTTGGAATAATTCCAATTATTAGGAAGCTTTTCTTTATATCAAAATCCAAGTTTGCTTCTTTACAACTTTTATCCATTGCTTCTCTGGCAGAACAAAATTTAATCTCTCGTTCACTTGACCACTCTTCAGATACTTGAAGACAGCCATTCTATGCTCCCCAAACCTTGTTTTTTCCAGGTTCAATGTCCCTAGCTCCTTTAATGGCAAGTTCTTAAAGCCCTTCGCCATCCTGACTACTCTGCAATGGGCACACTCCAGCTTATCACTGTCCTTTCTAAAATGTGGCTTCAACAAGTGCATCCAATGTTCCAGGTGTGGTCTGACCAGGGCAAAGAATGCAGGGGAACTATTATCTCTCTAGTCTTAGGTACAATGCTTCTCCTAATGCAGCCTAAGGTGGCATCAGCTTTTTCAGCTGCCATATCACGATGTTGACTCATAGCAACCCTATGGTTCACTAAGGTGAACCCTATGGTTCACTAAGGTCCCCAGATCTTAAAACTAACTCCAGAATAATCCAAATTGTAACCTCTCTCATCTCTAGTCTTTGGAAAGGACTTGGTACACCCTTGCATCTCTCTTTTTAGATCCCAAGGCATTTCCATTCTTTCTCAGGATGGTGCCTTCATCTGGGGAAGCTGAGGGGAAGGGAAGAATAAATGATGGGGTTAGACTACCGGTTACCTTTAGTAAAAACAGTAACAGCAAAAATAATAATAATGCAGTTATATAGTGTTTTGAGTTTGGCCAAATATTTTACAAATGTTATCTCATTTGATCCTTGCAATAACTATGGGAGGTAGGTTAAAGTATAATTCTCATTTTACAGATGAGGAAACTGAGATAAACAGAGGTTAAGTGTCTTGCCCACCAATCAAAAGCTAGTAAGTGTCTGAGGCTGGATTTGAACTCAGGTCCTCCTGATTCCAGGCCCAGTGCTCTATTCACTGCACCAACAAGAATGACTCATATTATAAAACACTTTAAAAATTCTTTTTTATGGCAGCTCTGTGAGGTAGGCAATACAAGTGTTATTATCTCTATTTTATGAGTTCAAGGAAGTTGTGGCTTATGCATGTTAAGTGTTAAAGCTAAGATTTGAACTCAGGTCTGACTTCATATGTGTTACTTTTTTTTTTTAACCACACCACAGACTTCTCCCAGTCTTATTTAGCCCCATCAGAGCTCAGGGTGCAGAGCCAAGCCGAGTCAAATTTTGAGGTCCCAGAGGCAACTAGGTGACTAGAGCACTAGATCTGGAATTAGGAAGAATCTGAGTTCAAACCTGGCTTCAGACACTGACTAGCTGTATGGCCTTGGACAAATCACTTAACCTCTGTTTGCCTCAGTTTCCTCAATTATAAAATGAAGATAATAATAGCACCTGCCTCCTAGGATCATTGTGAAGATCGAATGAGATAATATTTGTAAAGTGCTTAGCATAGCACCTGGCAGATAATAGACATAAAATGAATGCTAATTGTTGTTATCATTTTTTATTAATTTCAGTACAGAATAGTATAGTACAGAAATAGCTCATGTTCTAGACCCAGAATATTCACTTTGAGGTGTTTGTCATTACTATATTGCTGGTGTAGAGAGGAGAGGGATATATCTGTATTTTCTATTAGACAAAGCTCAGGGCTTCTGGCTTCTGTGGTGATGGGACCAGTGTTAACCCTGTCTATGAGCAGAATAGGTAGATATTTAAGTGATGGGATTTGAAAACCACCACAAGATGCCAAAGTAGGGTCTCATCAGCTTGCCATAGTGCTTGTAATTCTTATTATCAGAGTCATTCCTTGGGGTTATGGCATTGTGTCTTCAGAAGGTCCCTGTTATCTTGCACATGTGGCCAGAAAGGGGACAATATATTATTCATGAGCAGTTATTATGCTATGTACACTGGATAGGAGATTAGCTGTCACCTAGCAGATATCATGAACATGAAGGAATGGGACATGGAACAGGTGAGTTTTGGTTGAAGGTTTTGACTAGAAAATGAGCTTACATCTAGGGGGCTCTGATAGTTGTGGACAGTGTGCATGAGTGTGCATGCATGTGCCTGTTCATGTAGGTATACATATGAGGAATAAAAGGGAGAATGACCAAAGATTATACTTTTGCCCTTGATAGATTCCTGGGGATATTATAGGGGCCTACATGGAACCCCAGGGGTAAGAGATCAAGAAAGGTCTGGGGTGAAGAAAAAGCCCATTCAGAAAGTGAACCAGACAGGGAGAGACTTCCCTCACAAAGTAACTTACCCTCTGTCCTGTGCTTTCTCCTTCTTCCCACAGACCAGGAATGCTACGCCAACAGGTGGGCCTCAGTTGGAGGGGACAGAGCACCAAGCACCTCTGACTTACTTTTCATGGCCTCAACCCATTTCAGCTCTGCCCACTTCTACCCTGCAGTACCAGCCCCCAGCCCCTACACTGCCTGGGCCACAGTTTGTACCACTCCCCATCTCCATCCCAGAGTCAGTTCCTCAGGACCTGGAAGATACAAGGAGGTCGATCAATACGCTGCCCATAGAGAAACTGCTCCTAGAAGAAGAAAGTGATACATATGTGATGAACCACACTCTGTCTGTGGAAGGGTTTTAGTATCTGGTGTTTGGCGTTTTCCTGTTTAATCAGCTGAACACAGGTCTTGCGAATACACATGGGATTCAGTCTGACACATTCTGCATAGTGCTAAAGTCATGAAATCTTAGAGATAGCAAGAATTTTAAAGTCACTTTGTAATATCTTCTTTCCCTCCTTCCTCCCTCCCTCCCTCCTTTCCCTCCTCCCTCCCTTTCTTTCTCCCTCCCTCCTTCCTTCCCTCCCTCCCTCCCTTCCTTCCTTCTTTCATTCCTCCCTCTCTCCTTCCCTCTCTTCCTTCCTGTATTCTCTCCCCTCCTCTCCTTTCTTTTCTCTTTCCATTTCTCTTGCCTCTTCCCGCCCTCCCTTCTTCCCTACCTGCCTGCTTGCTTTCCTGCGTTTCAGTCTTTTTATTTCCCTTCTTCATTTTTTCCCTCTTCCCTTCCTTTTTCCTCCAAAGAGCATTAAAGATTTTGGAGCCTCAGCAATTTATTTTACATTTATTCAATTCAACCAATCAATCAACATATTTATTAAACACCTACTATGTGCCGAGCACTGTGCTACACAAATACAAAAATGAAATAATCTCTTACATTTCATTAGGGATTTTCTTGTGTCCCATTTTCTCCCTTCGAAGAGGACTCCTTTGGGGAGTCTACTGGGCAGCTGTGCTTTCCCAGCATCTGAGTCCTGTCACCATCATTCTCTGCCCATCTTTGTAACTTTGACATGTACAAACTTTTTCTTCTCACATCCCTCTTCTTCCCACTCCCTGCTCTGACCTTGCCAAAATCCCCAGAGAAAGGCAGCGAGGTAGAGACCTGGTGCCAGAGTCTCCAAGCTTACCATGTCACAATTGCTTCTTTGTTTATGATGAGCTGTGTTGGACAGATTTATAGCTCACATGGCAAGACCACAAACCACTGGGGCTTAGGGGTAGGGAGGGAGGGACAGCAGTGGGGATGGGTAGGAGAGCGACAGTGCCAAAGGAGGAAGCACAATGGGTGCATATGAGTTCCAAGAGAGAGTAACAGAGGGGATAGTTGTGGTGGTGGGTAGGAAAGGGATAGAAAGAAAGGGGCAGTATGGGAGAAGAGGTAACAGAAGAGCAAGGGATGTATATATTTGTGAGATAGAAAGTAGATGGGGGGCAAGAGGAGAATGAGAGACAGTGACAAAGGAAAAGGATAGTGGGAGGGAAAGGACCATAGGATCACGAATTCAGAGCTGGAAGGGACATTGGAGACCATCAGATCCAATCCACTGATTTTGCCTAGGAAGAAACTGAGGCCCAGAGAACTGAAGTCTTGTCAGCTATTGAGTGGAAGAGCTAGGATTCAAACCTGCCTCCTCCAATGAATTCCAGGCTTTTCCACTGCCTTTGTAAGGAGGAGTGGTGATCTAAAGGAGCTGAAGGAGAAAAAGGATTGACCCAGCCCCAGAGAGAAAAGGGACAATAAATTTAGGGGGGAAAGCATTGCTTTATTTTATTTTATTTGCTTTTTGGAGGGCAACTGGGGTTAAGTGACTTGCCCAAAGTCACACGGCTAGTAAGTGTGTCAAGTGTCTGAGGTCATATTTGAACTCAGGTCCTCCTGAGTCCAGGGCCGGTGCTCTATTCACTGTGCCACCTAGCTGCCCCCAAAAGCATTGCTTTAGGTTAAGAGGTAGAGATGGGACATGAGAAAAAGACTATGGTAGGAAAGATAGAAAGCACAAATGACACTTTAAAAAGAAAAGGAGAAACATTGCTTTAGATTCGGAGAAGGGAGTTTGGCTACTGTCCCCTAAGGAGGCTTATCAGAAGATCCTGGTAAATCCCTTTACAAATGGGGTTAGTAACCTGGCCAGAGAGTGAACATCTGGCCCAGTCCTACCAAGGCAGCTAGAAGGGGCAGTGGATAGAATGCGCTATACCTGGAGTCAGGGAGACCTTCACATCTGGCCTTAAACACTTATTAGCTGACTCTGGGCAAGTTACTTAGTGTCTGTTTACCTCAGTTTCCTCAACAGCAAAATGGGGATGGTAATAGCAACCTCCCAGGGTTGTTGTGAGTACCTTGCTGATAGTGGGCACCATATTAATTCTAGCCGTCATCATTATTATTAGTTTCTGGCCCTGTTCAGATCCATACTGATATATGACAATCAGGGTGTCCAAGTTCAGAGATGTTTTAAAGGTTTGCAAATGTACTTTAATCTTCATGAGGACATTCCCCAGGTACATCACTATTCTAGAGTCATCTAGAACCATAACATTCCCCCATCAAGTGTTAGCCTCCCCAAGAGTTCCACGAGCTCCAAACAAAAAATTGGCATTTGGTTTTGTTTTCCATTTTTCACTAGGAGAACATTCAATCTGTAGTGGGAGGAGATCCATTCAGCCGGTATCTGACTGGGCTGGGGAGTGGGATCCAGTCACCTGTTTTCTACTGTGGATGTGAGGCACAGGCCTCGAGTCAGAGCAAAGAGTTTCCTGCCGAATGTACAGATTTTTCGATTAATTTTACTTAGGGTTTTAACTAATAACTCCTGGTTAAACTTCCTTTCCTGTTTTTGTTTTTTCTGCTCTGCTACACTCAGGATCCATTTGGTTTTCAGTTTGTCAGAATGTTGTTCAAAGAAAGCATGGCTCTTGTGGTAGACCCACATCCCTGCATGATTTGTTCCCCTGTGAACAACATTGGGCAATAGATCCGAGGACTGTTTTTGAACTTGGAGGGGCACAAACGCAAATGGAAGTGTTTGCAACCATGGGTTAATAGTCAAATAGACCAGAGAGCCCAACCAAAGCTCACCTTTATATGTCATTTAGTTTAGTTCTGCCTCCAAAGAGAGTGTCCTGGATGTAACCTCACACTGGAAATTCTCCCTGGGTCATTCTATTAAAAACGGAAACATTTTCAATAAAGACTAAGAGTAACCTTCTGATGCCTAAAGTGCTTTATTTCCTGTCACATTAATCCTACTTGGCTCTTGATGCAGTAAATGGTGTCACAACATAAGGATGCTCACTTACACTGTGTTGTGTTGGTTTTGCAACTTGATACACATCGATGGGAGATAAAAATCAGCCCCAGATACGTACTACAGTCATGTTTTCCAGGCTGTACATATTGGGCTTGCTGGCACAGTCTCCAGTATGGCTAGACTCAAGGAAAGGAAGGAAGTTTTTGTTCCCCAACTGGTCTCATAATTGCCTGTATTACTCCCTGAAAATGATGCTGAGTTATCCAGAGACTAATTTTGTCCGTTAATAAGTTGATTCAGTTCAACAAATCTTTATTAAACACTATGTGCTGAGTTCTGGGGATCAAATAAAACACAGATCCTGCCATTAAGAAGCTTCAAATATATTGACCAGGGGCAAGAATAAAAAATACATCTACACAAATAATTATGATACAAGGCAACATCTAATAAGTATAAAAGAAAGAACCAGGAAAAATACTGTAAGAAATTTGAGAGGGGTGGGGTGGGAATCTCATCTGGAGTGGATTGAAGTCATGGAGTGCTTTGTGGAGGAATCACAGAATTGAAGGGTCTCAGAATTGGAAGATTCCTCAGAGACGATCTAATCCAACCAGTATTGAAACAAGAATTCTCTTTACAACATATACTACAGGTGGTATGACAGGCAGCTATATGGCATGATAGTTAGAATGGTAGACCTGGATTCAGGAAGAGAAGATCTGAGTTCAAATTTAGTCTTAGATACTGGCAGCTAGATGGCATAGTGGATAGAGTGTTTAGCCTGGAGTTAGGAAGACTCATTTTCCTAAATTCAAATCTGATCTCAGACACTTTCTAGTTGTGAAACCTAGGGCAAGTCACTTAACCATGTTTGCCTCAGTTTCCTCACCTATAAAATGAACTTGAGAAGGAAATGGCAAACCACTCCAGGATCTTTGCCAAAAACAAAGAACAAGAAGAAGAGCTTATTAGCTGTACTACTCCAAGCAAGTTACTTAATCTCAAGCCACCTTAGTTTCCTCACTGATAAAATGAGAATAACATCTCAAAGTTGATGTGAGGATCAAATGAGATAATATTGGCGGTATTTAGCACATGGTGCTTAATAAATTCTTCTTTCCTTCCTCCTCCTACTTCAGGACCTCCAGTGAGGGGAAAACTACAACTTTGCCAGGCAAGCCACGCTGCTTTTGGAGAATTCTCATTGTTGGTAAGAAAAGTTTTAACTGGTGGGAAGTGCTTATTTATCTCACTCCAACGTTCACTGATTGCTTCTAGGTTCTTTCCTTGAAGCCAAACAGAATAAAACTAATCACACTACAATGCCTACACAAGGAGAGGCCAAAATGACTTGTAACATGGAAGACTTTCATCACTTGACTCACCATACATTAGTAAATAATGGCCCATCTCCGTACCCACAAAACACCTGGGTCTCAGTGGTTCTCCTGTGATCATAAATGACATTATAAAAGCACTTTAAAGATTCTACTTTACGTACATTATCTCATATGAGAGTCTATTTGGTATATCGGATGAAGGATTAGCCTAAGAACTATAAAAACTTGGATTCACATCCCACTTCTGATTCATACTGGTGGAGTGACCTGGCTAACTCACAGGACTTGAGGCTACTCTTTGAGATGAAAACTTTCAGAGAAGGATCTATTTGCATTGGTAGAGGATGTTTTTTCTTCCATGGATTCTTTATCTCAATGAGATCATAGATCTAGTACCTATCTTGTCTTATATGAGCCTCACAGAAACTCTGCAGTAGGCACTTTAGGGTATTAGATGAGGAAACTGAGGCTCAGAGAGAGGTGAAGTGACTTGCCCAGGGTCACCCAGCTAGCAAATGTCACAAGTGTGATTTCTTTCTAATTCCAAGACCTGCAATTTATCCCCTACACCATACTGTCTTCTCAAGAAGAATAAAATCTAGCCCTAGTTAACTGTATCCAAGAGGACCTGATCACCCCCAACAGGAACAGCAGCATGTGGGATCTCTTGTATAATCCAGCCCTGCAATACCCCATTGTCCTATTATGTAGACATACTGCTAAAAAAGAGCAGTCCAACTTTTTGCCAGAAGTGGTTGAATTTTAGCGAAAGGAAGAATTGTTATAGGAATGATGACATCTCTCTTGAAACAGACAGCCAGATTATGGAAATATTTTGCGTGACTTCACATGTGTAATTGTTATCATATTGCTTGCCTTATCAAGGGGTGGGGTAGGGATGGAAGGGAGAGAGAGAATTTAGAACTCAAAATTTAAAAAATTTATGTTAATTTTTTTACATGAAATTGGGAAATATTTAATGAAATAGATAAAATATATATTTTTAAAACCCAGACAGCTAGGATGTCTATAATAATTCTCCTTTCCCTGGGAGAGCAATGGAGCAAAGATTTTACAGAGGAAAGCTCTCTGAGAGATCATATGACACAAAGGGATTTCTTCCTAATCATTTTATTAAGGAGCAGGTCTGTGTGAGACTAAGAAGACCTTCCATGATCATGGTATGATTTACCTTTGACTGAGCCCTGGGCTGGGGAGGGGAGAGGAGGTAGGCTTGGCTGGAAAATGTACAGAACAAATAAATAGGGAAAATCCTCTGTTTCCAGTGCAAGATTGTTCCACCTCAGTAAGACTTATGGAAAGAAGAGAGTGAGGAAAAGTTCTTGGATACCCCTAACCCTGCCCCTCTGCCCTAGGATGTGTGAGTGAATGGAGATAATGGCATCAGCATTTCTTTTTTTTTTTAAATTTTATTTATTTAATTAAAATTTTTAAAAAAATTTTTAGGGCAGTTGGGGTTAAATGACTTGCCTAAGGTCACACAACTAATTTTTGTGTTAAGTATCTGAGGCTGGATTTGAACTCAGGTCCTCCTGACTCCAGGGCTGGTGCTCTATTCACTGCACCACCTAGCCGCCCCGTGGCATCAGCATTTCTGCCCTTTTCAACTAAGTAAACATTCATTGTTGTTGTTGCTTCCTGATCCCATTTGAGGTTTTCTTGGCAAAGATACTGGAGTGGTTTGCCATTTCCTTCTCCAGCTCATTTTATACATGAAGAAACTGAGGCAAACAGGGTGAAGTGACTTTCTCAGGGTCACACAGCTAGTAAGTATCAGAGGCCAAATTTGAACTCATGAAGATGAGTCTTCCTGATTCCAAGCCCAATGCTCTATCCACCTAGGTGCCCTAAACATTCATTAAGTACTTGCTATACTTAAGATACCATGTCTGGTGCTAGGAGTTCAAAGACAAAAATAAGACCAATCCCTTCCTTTAAGGACCTTATATTTTTCAGGTTAGGCGTTTGGGTAGGACAGGTTTGGTAGCAGATGTATATACATAGGCCTGTATGATATATATTAATTAAATTTTCTTAAAATTATGAGATGATTCCTATCTACTCTCTCCCCTCTTCCCTATTGGCATCAGTTTTAATGCAGAGAGGAGAGCTTATCACCAAAACACCGAAAAGGAAGAAACACCAATTTTGGATGCCAATAGTTAATATTCTCTCCCCCCTCCCCTACCCCAATTCAGTCCCAAATTTCTACGACTCCTTGGCCCCACCCAACCCAACAATGCTGGCAAAGTCCTAGGGTTTGAATGACTGAGAAGTTCAATATTCATAAGATCACAGAATTAGAGCTGGAAAGAAATTTAGAGATCATTTAGTGTAATCCCCCTTCTTTTACAGATGAGGAAACGGAGTCCTAGAGAAATAAGGTGGCTTGACCAGGGTCATACAACATCAGAGGCAATATTTCCATTCTGTCCTCTGATGCCAAATCCAGAACTCTTTCATACTTGTGCCCAAACCAGGTTTCCCTTGTGTAGCAGTTTGTACCTGCTACAAACATTTGATGTTGCTACGTTTAATGAAAGCTGTATTCCCGCTGAACTGAGAGGCTAGGTAAAGTTTATAGATGAGAGTGTCCTCTCTCTGAGAGACTATAATCAGGAGGAAGTCCAGTAGGTCTCTGGAGAAGGAATTCTTCAGGTGGGATTCACAGACTTCTCAGAGGTTCCTTGGGTAAATTTCTATGCACTTGGATGGTAAAAATCTTTATTTCAACACAATTGGTTTCCTTGTTGTAATCTTATATTGTTTCCTTCCTTTATCTCCTTGTAATCTTACAGACTTTATTTCATGCATTTAAAAGCATCATTCTGAGGAGCCGTGTGCCAAACTGGGAAAAGTATCCAAGATACAGAAAGGTTAAGAAGACTCATTCTAGAACCAGGCACAGTTTGGAGATTAGATCTAAATCATTTTAATTGACAGCATATTGACTCACAGCAGGAGACCTTCTTTCAGTGGGAGCTTTTGTCTGTAAGCAAAGGAAGAATTGAAACATGAAATGTAAGGGCATTTTGAGGTCTTTCCTGTTTGGCTTGTGTTTGTGCACACTGGGTTGAGGTATTCAAGTGTGGAGCAGGTTGGACCAGCTGAGAAGAGAGTGGAGAATGTAGTCGAGATAGGATTCCTTGTTAAATTTTAGCTTTTCATGCTTTAAGGGGTATTGCTATGTCCAAAGCTTTGTGCTATTCAATCCAAACAGGAATCCTGAGGAAGAGATAATAAGTGAGGAAAAATGTGCTTAGTGTCTAGATAGGGCATGAATGAGCTCTGACGAATGGATTTTTGTAGCTTCTTTGATTTCTATATGTTTTCTGTAGCTTAAAGTTCGCCTGAGTACAAGCCTTAAGCACCTGAGACAGGTGCTTATAATAATATATTTATATAATTATATAAAATAATATGCCCTACCCAAGCCAAGGAACACTGAACCAAGGTAACAGAAGACATAGTCTGATGAAAAGAAAAACAAAAACCAAGCAATGGATCATAAGTCTTAGAGCTGGAATATACCTTAGGCATCATCCAGTTCTCCCCACCCTCCTATTTGGTAGTTGAAGCCCAGGGAAGTTAAGAGTTACATTCCAGATAACAGGAATAGTCAGTCAAAGAACCAGGATTCAAACTAAGATCCCTTGACTCTAAATCCCTGCTGATCCATGCTGTAAAAAGTCAAGCATTGCTATGGTGTCTATTGGGAGTCTGGATGAATAACTCTACCAATTGTTAAACTCTCAGATTGAAAATGAAAAAAAAATCAATTTGTGGTCCTAATGTTTCCAAATATTCATTGAAAATGCATTGAATGTTCAAATGTTCCATAGGTAACCTATCTGTATACTTGAAGGCATTGTCTAGTTTTTATCCAAATGTTTAGAAGAACCCAGATCGACAAAGTAGTTCAGTGAATAAATCCCCCAATGTCTGTAGGAGCAGCACAGACCCGCAAGGGCTGGGGCAATGGTGGGTGATTGTCTCTCTGACTGTCTTCAGGATACCAAAGCAACTGATTGAAAAAAAGTGAAAAATTCCCACAGCCCTTTGTCCTTGATGATGCTTGATGGTCAAAATAAATGAAGGGTGAATGGACTTAACTGATCTCATTGCCTACCTTATTTCTAAGTGGGGATGAGGCATGAAACAGGCATGAGAACAGAATGGAACATGTCACAGAAATATCAAATTTATCTTTAGTGATGGAGAATAATTCAAAAGCATTGGTTAAGTGCCTACTATATGACTGACCCTGTGCTAGATGCCAGGTACATGAAGACAGAAATAAAACAGATCTTATTCTCAAGGAGCTAACATTTTACTGGATAATACAACATGTATGCTATAAGTAAGCATACACTGTATGTGTCTAAATAAGATGGGAATGTAAATGAAATAAGATGGGAAAGTAAACGGGAGCTAGATTTATGGAGGACTTCAAGTGCTACTCTAAGGATTTTGTATTGTATCCTAGAAGCATGTAGGGAGTCACTGAAGGTTTTGGAGGAGGAAGGTAACACTGATAGAATTATGTCTATTTCCTGTGTTTGGCCTTTAAAGCTCTTCATATCCTCACCCCACTATACCTTTCTGGCCATATTATACTTATTCCCTTGCACACAAGGGAATTCCTGACAAACTAAGCTTCTTGCTGATTTTCACACCTAATACTCATATTCAAAACCTTTCTAGTTTAGTAGGATCTATCAGAACTTACCCTTCCCCATGGAAGTCTTTGGAAACCCAGGTTCACCTCCATGCCAAAAGGAGACAACAGAGGACTTGAATGGGGGAATTTCATTTTGTAAAAAAAATCAAGAAATAAAAAATATATGGACCTTTTTTAAAAAATCAAATTATTTATTTTTAGTTTTCAACATTCACTTCCATAAATTTTAAATTTTCTCCCCCTCCCTCCCCAAGATGGTTTGCAATCTGATATGGACTCTGCATATACATTCCTATTAAACACATTTTCACATTAGTCATGTTGCATAGAAGAATTGTAATGAATGAAAAAAACATGCGAAAGGGAAAACAAAACAAAACAAAACCAAAAAGAAAATAGTCTGCTTCATTCTGCTTTCCGACTCCATAGTTCTTTCTCTGGATGTGGCTGACATTTTCCATCATGTGTCCTTTGGAATTGTTTTAAGTCCTTGCATTGCTGAGAAGGGCTAAGTCTATCAAAATCAGTCCTTGCACACTATGGCTGTTTCTGTGTACAATGTTCTTCTGGTTCTGTTCCCCTTACTCAATGTCAGTTCATATAAGTCTTTCCAGGTTTCTCTGGAAAGTCTGCCTGTTCATCGTTTCTTATAGCATGATAGTATTCCATTACATTCATATATCACAACTTGTTTAGCCATTCCCCAATTGATGGGCATGCCCTTGATTTACAGTTCTTGGCCACCACAAAAAAGCTGCTAGAAATATTTTTGTACATGTGGGTCTTTTTCCCACTTCTATGATCTCTTTGGGCTATAACCCCAGAAGTGGCATTATAGGGTCAAAGGGTATGCAATTATTTATAGTCCTTTGGGCATAGTTCCAGATTGCTCTCTAGAATGGTTGGATGAGTTCATAGCTCCACCAACAACAAATTAGTATTCCAACTTTCCCATATCTTCTCCAACACTTAATCATTTTCCTGTTTTGCCATGTTAGCCAATCTGATATGTGGGATGTGGTACCACATAGTTGTTTTGATTTGCATCTCTCTAATACATAGTGATTTAGAACAAAAAAAAGTATGGATCTTAATGAGGCCCTATATTAATCAATCAAACTCTAGCTCCAACTTGAAAGAATCATAGATCTAGGGCTAAAAGAAACCTCAGAAGCCACTTTAATCAACCACTTCTATTTTATAGCTGAGGAATCTGAGACCCGGAGAGGTTTGCTGACTCTCACAAGTAATAAACATGAGAGGTAGGATTTGAATCCAGGCCCTCTGACTCCAGAAGCCTTAGTTCTTTTTCCTGTACTATGCTGCCTTCTGGTGCAGTGCAAAAATGGACTTCTGAGTTAATGTGGTGGTGGATGATGGCAGGCATCTGTTTGAAGGATAGACAGTTGCCAAAGGGAAGAGCCTGAAAGGAAAAATCCTCATAAGAGCTCGGAGGAAACAAAGGGGGAACTCTCTCTTAGCCAATCAGTGCTGGATCCAGAGAAGGGCAATGCTCAAGGCTTGTTCCCTGATCTTTCCCCTTAAATTTATATATTCTGTACTTCATGGTACTCTGGTACCATGAAGATAGATAGTCCATGGAAAGATTTAGAGGCAAGAGGCAAGAGATGGAACACCATTCATGATGAATATCAAGTCTATGGTGGGGAGGTGTAGTAGGGTGGCATGCCATCTGCCTGGAAATACATAGGTCACAGTTAGGTTATGAAATGTTTTAACAAAAGTTATATGGAACATATTCCAGCTCTAGTGAAGGGACTTCAGACTGGATCTGTTACTTCACTGGTGTAAGAAACTCCCAGAGAAAACACTTCATGCAACACTAAAGATCAGCACCTACTTGGCAACTTAAAGTCTTAGTAGGTGCCAAATGTACTTCATGGTACTCTGGGCTTCTTGGAATTTCTGATAAAATTTTCTGACATGCCATTCTTTCTTTCTTTTTTGCTCTATGAGCATTTTTACTTACAAATGACAATTTCCATTGATTATATTTGCCATAAAAAACATTTACAAAAAAAGAACTAAAATTTCAGCCAAACAAAATTAAGCAACATTTAAGTATCTGTGTCACAAATCTAAAATCCAATGTATAAAAGAGTAAAATAGCACTTTAATATATAGTTTAAATTAATGAAATGTTGGCCCTACAAAGAAAAGTGGCCAGAGATGCTTCTCACATTAGTAAATGGCTATTCTTATAACAAACCAGTTCAATTTACCCCTTAGTACATAGTCAGGACAACACCATCAAATAATTTTCAAACACCACTATTTTCACTATAATGGGGACCATAATTAAGAAGTATAATCTTATTAGGTCTGTAACTTTTGAACATTTATTTGTAGTAGTGGCATTCCATTGTCTTCAGTGAGGAATGACGTAATTTAAAATGCGCTCTGAAGTACAGTGAAGTGAGAGCAGCCCTGGATTTGGATTTAAAAGATTTGCTCCAGAGTCCCAGCTTCCTATTAACTGCATGATATGGGGCGCGTCACTCTAACTTTTCTGAAATTCAGTTGACCTATTTGTAAATGGTGACCACAGAGTTCTAGATTTAAAGCTAGAACGGCCCTTGTTGTTCTGTCAGGTCCAACTCTTCCTGACCCCATGGATCATGCTATATCCTTCTATCCCCCACTGTCTCTCAAAGTCTGTCCAAATTCATGCTCATTGTTTCTATGACACCATCTGTCTCATTCTTCACTGTCCCCTTTTCCTTTTACCTTCAATCTTTGCCACCATCAGGGTCTTTTCCAACGAGCCTCATCTTCTCATTATGTGGCCAAAGCATGTAAACTTCAGCTTCAGTATTTGGCCTTCTAGTGAATAGCCTGAATTAATTTCTTTAAATATTACCTGATTTGATCTCTTTGTCCTGACTTCAGGGCCAGTACCTCTATCCACTGTGCCACCTAACTACTCCTCCACTTAGCTTCCCCTGTACTGAAATTTGAATAAGAGGCAATGGCCTATAGGGAAGGTCAGACTAAGGATTAGGCAAGCCTTGCTTTGGCACCTACTAAGACTTTAAGTTGCCAAGCAGGTGCTGATTTTTAGTGTTAGATGAAGCATTTTCTCTGGGAGTTTCTTATACCAGTGAAGTTACAGATCCAGTCTGAAGTCCCTTTGCTAGAGCTGGAACATATTCCATATAATTTCTGTTAAAACATTTCATAATCTAACTGTGACCTATATATTTCCAGGCAGATTTCATGCCACTCCACTACCCTACCCTACCGTAGACTTGACATTCATCATGAATGGTGTTCCATCTTTGCCTCTTGCCTCCAAGGCTTTCCATGGACTATCTATCTACCATACCTTCCTCATCTCTGCCTCTAGGAGCCCCTATCCCCCTTCAAGGCTGAGCTCATGGGTTGTCTCCAATAGTTCTGATTTTCCCAGGAGTTAGTACCACCTCCAGAGTTACTAAGTTAACAAAGATTTTATATTCACTTATCTGTGTACACGTTGTTGCTTTATCCCTCAGAAGAATATAAGCTCCTTGAGCGCAGGGAATGTTTTTGGTTTTGTCATTATGTCCCTAGCTTTTAGCACAGTACCCAGAACATCATAGTGAGAGACATCTTTACCTAAAAGAGTAGCGATACTTTATAAATCTAAACCCTATAAAGATCAACAAGGGACATAAGTAATTTCCATCCAGTAGAATGCATAGAATGCATAGTGTGTAGATTACACCAGTGATGGGGATCCATATTTGTACATTAAATCCTTTGGAAAACCAATTGGAACATATTAAAGAATCAAATTCTGAACAAGGGAAAACCCAGAGTAGTATCAGCCAAGAGACAACCTCCACTTTCATTACACATCTGTACCTTAAGGCATCCTTAAAGTGATCTACTAATTTACTCTTAATAATTAACAATTAACCAGAGCTGAATGTATGTTTAAGCACAAGGAATAAATTTAATCTAAACCTTTAAAATACTCTAGATTGTGTTGAAATAGGTCTGGAAATGAGGAAACAATGAGATTTAAATTCCCAATCTCCAAAGTGCTCCAAGGCACTTTGGGGACAAGGCAAAACAGGGATTTAATTGAAATTTAATTGAAAAAAGATTCTTCTAAAGCCCCTCAGCTCCAAGTCACTCAGAATACCTTCTAGGTGCAGCCAAACAGCCTCACATTCTCTTTAGAATGTAGCTGGGTTGTTTTTAATAGAGAAGGGGTAAGGTATCCAGGTTAGGTGTCATGGAGAAGGGAGCCCACCATACTGTATCCCCTTCCTGCACTGTCTAGCTCTTTGTGGTCTCCAGGGGATTTTACTTACCCTTGTGAAAGCTTAAGGAGGTGACATGGCTTGCCCAAGGTTACGTGGGTAGTTAGTGGCAGAGTCTGAATTGTGCCAGGTCTTCTGCCTTTGAGTCCAGTACTCAATCTACTATTCCACACTGCCCCCACACCCCATTAAATCCATTGCAAATAGATTTGCCCCCAGTACCACACATGTAGATTAATCCATGAACTTTAAGTAAACAAGAAGCAAAGTTTTACAGAGAGGATATAACAGCTACTTTTTCATTCAATTCAGACTTTAGATTGTGTTGTGGTTGATGTCCAGGTTTTGACTACTTTCTGTTTTAGTCAGATAGTTATGATTAATGGCAAATCTTAAAAGAGCGGACAAAATTTTGTAATATCATCACCATTTAGCCCTGCTAAAGTGCTACTACTATTAGTATTAATCTTTCAAATGTGATGGTGATATGTCTGGAGTTCAGTGAATTAACAAACTCTAGCTAATTTAAATGAGAGTATATGTGTGTGTTTTCAGTTTTTCTTTGCTTAGCATAAAAAGAATGTGGAGAATTTGGACAGAGTTTAGAGAAGAGTCATAGAGAGATTAAAAAGTAAAATAATGCAGATTTCAGGTGAAAAGGTACACAAAAAACTACTAGTCCGCCTGAAGAAGATAATGTTAAATGCTAACCTTGTAGCAGTTTTCAATGAAAAGATAGTGGCAAACTATTGTCTATTTCTACAGAAACCAAACCCCAATCCATAGGAACTGAGAGACATGCATAGGCATATATGTATAAATACACACACATATATACATATACACATACACATACATATATGTATATGCTTATTTTAAATAGGAATAGGGAATGGACTTTATTGATATAGGGAACTTCCTGGAGGAGTAAATTCCCTCCACCAACGCAATTCAGCACCTGAACTTTTATTTCTAGAAAGTTACCTAGATACAGTAATGTACTGTTGGAATTGAGAGCTGATCCAACCATTCTGGAGAACAATTTGGACCTATGCCAAAAGGTCTATAAAATTGAGCATATACTTTGACTTAGCAATAACACTACTAGATCTGTATCCCAAAGAGATCAAAGGAAAAGGAAAAGGATCTATATGTACAAAAATATTTATAGTAATTCTTTTTGTGGTGGCAAAGAATTGGAAATTGAGGAATGACTGAAGAAGTTGTGTATATGACTGTGGTGGAATACTATTGTGCTTTAAGAAATAATGAAGATGATGGTTTCAGAAAAAGTTAGGAAGACCTTTATGAACTGATGCAAAGGGAAATGAGCAGAACCAGGAGACTTTTGTATACAGTGATAGCAATATTGTAGCAATAATCAACTGTGAAAAACTTTGCTACTCTGATCCCTGACAACTCCAAAGGTCTCATGATGAAAAATGCTATCCAGTTCTAGAGAGAGACATGATGGACTCTGAATGCAGATTGAAGCATATTTTTTTCACTTTATTTTTCTGGCCTTTTTTTCTACATGGCTAAAATGAGAATATGTTTTGCAATGATTTCACATGTACAATGAGTATCATATTACTTGCCTTGTCAATGGATGGGGGAGGGGCTAGAGGGAGAGAGAGGATTTGGAACTCAAAATTTAAAAATGAATACAAAAAAATATTCATTTTACAGATGAAGAAGCCTTGGAATCTGCCGTATCATTACTATCAATGAATGGATGGCAAACATGAGTCTCACTTTATATGATATGATTCAAATGGAGATAAAGGAGTGATCTGGGCTGAAAGAGCCATGTAGCTAGGCATGTTCTTTTTGTTAAGCATTGGGATCCTCAAGTTAATGTATATGTTAAAGATGTGTGAGTGAGTTTATTGTCACTGGATGAATAGCTGGAGTCATGTGGGTGAGGTTGCCCTAGAATTCTAATTCTCATCACTTTCTTTATTTGTTTCCCTTGGCTTCATATTCTAATAGAGGATTTTTTTCTCACTGTTCTTGACTTCTTCCAGAGCTGGGGCCTTTAACTTGTTTTGTGTCAAGGATGTCTTTGGGAATCTGATGAAGCTTATAGACACCTTCCCAGAATAATGCTTTTAAAACGCATAAAATAAAATATATAGGATTACAAAGGAAACAAATTATATTGAACAAGTTATCAATGTATCAAAAAAATTCTTGGACCCCAGTTTAAGACCTCTTCTTAAAGTGTCTGCTTATCCCACCATCAACTTTTGACCCTAATTAAGTAGCCAAGTGAAGCATGACCAGGTCAGGTGCCTCTGAACATCACATCTGAAGTCTTCAGATGTTGGAGATCTCCAGGGCCAAACTATTGTCAGACCTGAGACCCAGTGATTTCCAACCCTGGTTGTGGGGGTATCTCCAGCTCTTAAGGTGTGATTTTCCAACAAGTTAATTTTAAAATTCATTTGAAGAAATAGATGTGCTGTTAGGAAGTGGCAGAGTGTCACAAGATCAAATGGAAGAGGAGAAAAATCTGCAGTGACCACAAGGCTGAACATTACTACTTCGGCATGTCCCTATCATCATGAGAAAGAAGATGGAGAGGATGCCAAAGAGGGCAGCATGGTATAGTAGACAGAGTAGTGGGCTTGGAGCCAGAGGAGCTGGGTTCAAATTTTGACCCTGCTGCTTAATACCTATGTGACCTTGGGTCAGTGATTTTAGCTTCTCAAGTCTGTGTTTTTTTAATCTCTAAAACGAAGAGTTTGGACTAGATGATCTCTAAGGTTCTTTCATCTCATAAACTTGTAAATATATGAGATTGGCAGCAGCTACATTATCAACCGATGGAAAAGTTTTTTTTAATAAAATAAAATAAACACTTGAGAATTGATTGATTGTACTCTAAGAATCATTGCTCTAATGTGTCCTTAACATCATGGGAGAAAAGATGGGAAAAGTGGTAAGCAGGGTAATATGAAGTAATGGAATCAGCCCCAGAATTAGTGTGGCCCATTCTCCAGTCCCTCAGTGGTAGGATCCTATCCAGGGTCACTCACATTTCCCAGTCAGTCATTCACTGATTACATCTGATGCATCCTGAGCAGAAGAGAGCTGGGGAGGCCAGAACGTGACTTTCCATGACAAAAAGAAAATCCTGGGCCTATAGTCTTGAATACTGATGCCTGGAGATGAGAACAGGGTCATGGGACAAGTGGTGTATCTGTTATGCCAGTGATTTCACGGTCACTTTACTGCTCACAAATTTCTTAGATATCAGAATTCTCTTAAAGCCAGCCAAAGGTTTTACTATTTGGTACAGAGATGATTTGAAAGGTTTAGGCATGAGGCAACCCCTGCAGAATCCCAGCAGAAGGAATTTTCATAACATAAATTTGTCTCATTGAGGTGTCATACCTTGTAATACAGATGCAAAAGTACTTTAAGTGTATCTACTCCTTATGGTCCAGGAGCTTGGTGGGAATCCTTCTCGGCCACCACTGAGGCATTAGGGAATAGGCCACACTAATTCTGGGACTGATTCTATTACTTCATACTGCCCTTCTTACCACTTTTCCCAACTTCTTTTCCATGATGTTAAGGATATATTAGAGTAATGATTCTTAGAAAACAACCAACCAGTTATCAACATGCATTTATTTTATGAAAAAAAAAAGGCAACTTTTCAGTCAGTTGAGAAATACTTATTAAGTACTCACTATGGGCCACAAACTGTGCTAAGCACTGGGAATACAAACATGAGTAAAAGGAAAAACAGTCCCTGTCCTCAGGGAGTTTATGTTCTAATGGGTAAGCTGAAAAGGTGGCAGGGCAGGGCAGGGCAGGGCAGAGGGAGGCAGGGAGTGGTCTGGGAGAGAAGGTGTTCAGCAGAGGAGTCTGATGGAGAGATCAAGAGTTCAGTCTGGAGAGAGGGAATGGTCACATTCTGTTTTTTCATCACCTAAATTTCCCTCTGTATCCCTCCTCCTTCCTATTTCCAGATAACCCTCCATATAACAAAGCAGCTTTTTTTTTAAGATAAAGATGAATGAATATGGAGAGAGGGAAGCAGCAAAAGAAGAAAGTAAATTCTTCAGATCTTAAAATACATGCAATGAACCTCCCACCCTGACATCTTCTTTGGGGTCAAGTCTTTTCTTTGTGACTTTGCAACATTAACATTTGATTGTTTTGAAGTTGTTCTTTCTGTTTCCATTGTTGCAGTGATTGTGTATGGAGGCAGTGTCCTGGTTCAGTGGACGGAGAGTTGGGCCTGCAGCCAGGAAGACCTCATTTCAGCCCTGTCTCAGACACTCACTAGCTACGTGACTACGAGCAAATCATTTAACTTCTGTTTCTTCCATTAGAATGTGAACCCAAGGGAAACAAATCAACGGGCAAGGCGCTCCATTATCATCATCGTACTTGATTATCTTCGGGAAAGATAGGAAAAGAAGCAGTTGGGTGCAGTGTACTGGGGCAGCTAGGTGGCACAGTAGCTATCTAGCACTGGGCCTGGAGTAAGAAAGTCTCATCAGCCCGAGTTCTAATGGGACCTCCAACACTTAGTAGCTGTGTGACCCTGGGCAAGTCACTTAGCCCTGTTTGCCTCAGTTTCCTCATCTGTAGAATGAGCTAGAGAAAGAAATGGCAAACCACTCCAGTATTTTTATCAAGAAAATCCCAAATGGGGTCACATAGAACTGGATAACAGTTATCGTGTGTGTTGTTTTCTTATCTCTGTTTACTTCACTTTACATCACCAACAAGTACTAGGTTGGGCTCTGGGGATACAAGTGCAAAGGAACTTGCATTCTCACGGTGAAGACAGAACACGCACGCACATGCGGCATCATATAAAGTGAATAAATACAAAAAGATTTTAAAATTAACTTTAGAGCTAGAGAAGAGAGGAACCTAGTCTTGTTACTCCCCCTCTTCTTACTAGCCTTGGTTAGAAGTGGGAGATCCTCTGAAGGCAGGGGAGAGGGGTGTTGAGCGGCTCACCAGCCCTCTGCCTCGGTTGACTCCACCCTTTAGCCATCCCCCACACAGTGACTAGTGATACTCCTAAAGCACAGATCTGACCGTTTCAACCTCTTTCCCCTACCCCCACCGTACTAAACTCTAGTGGCTTCCTATTACCTTGAAGATCTAATACACGCTCCTTTGTCTGGCATTGAAAACACTTCACAATCTGACTCCAACATCCATTCCAGTCTTATTGCATATTATCCCCTTTCATGCATTTTTAAATTCAATTGAAAGGCCATCTTGCTATTCCTAGCCCATCTCCTGTGTCTATGCCTTTGTGCAGGCTGCCTCCATCCTGGAAATGGGCTCCCTTCTCTCCCCTACAGCTCTGAGTCCCTCACCTCCTTCAAGCCTCAATTCAAACTCCTTCCCCGCTGTCAGGCCTTTCTTGAGCCTTCCAAGTGCTTCCAGAATGTTCTCCTCTTCTAGGTTATCATGCATTTATTATGTACACATGTCCTTATTTTTATGGACTTACAATATATCCATGCTGTCTCCTTGAGCGCAGAGACTGCTTCATCTGTATCTTTGTAAATCCACCACGACTTAGCATGATTCCTGGAACATCAAAGGTGTTCACTAAATGCTGATTCATCTCTAGATTGATTCTTCTTCTTTGCTTTTAGCTCTGAAGTTAGGCCTATTAGTGCTGGACTGTAGTTGTCTCCTTTCTGGGATATGGGGTGTATATGTGTATGTTCTTTTCCTATGGGACTCAATTGCTTCAATGGACCTCCTCACATGAACAAGTTTTGTCCATTTTGAGAATCTCCTTTGATAACAGGGACTTCATGAATTTTAACTAAAGCCTATTAGGGTCCCTGTGATCTTGGTTTGCAAAGCTTCCCCTCTGGGCTAGGAAAATTCTCTTTTTTCCCAGTGAAGAACCATCAGACTCATCATCTACAGGCCTTTACATCCTGTATTATCTATCCGGCTCCACATAAAAAGGGTTGCAGGAGCACTATCCTTGTGAGGTTAGAAGTGCCCTCTGGGCTGAGGAGGCAACATTAGGGTTATCAGTCCTAGGAAGGAGCATGTGGCACCAAATTTAGAGATCCTGCTGAGAAAGATCTCTTTGATTCTGAAAACCTGTCTCTACATTCGTCTTTCTCATCAGATTGATGGGATCATAGCATCTTAGTATTAGAAAGGATCTCAGGATCATCTTACTCAATTACCACCTGACCAAGAATCACCTCCCCAGCAGCACTTGGTAAATGGTCATCTGCCCTCTGCTGGAAAGCCTCTCTTTAGGGGAAGCCTATTCTATATTTGGACACGTGCAATTATTAGGAATTTTTCAGAGCAAATCTGCCCCTCTCTGACTCTCCCCCATGGCTCCTGATTCTTCCTCTCTTTTTCAATCTTCTACCCTGTCAGGAGAGCCATGGAATAGATGATACATGCAAGCAGAAGTGGCCACCTATGTATCATGATTAGAAGTGAAAGATCTCATCTTTCCCTCTTCCACCTTCCCAACCATCAGATGGGGATGGGGTGGGAAGAATGAAAATTAGAGTTGAGTACACATGAACAATATATTGCCTGGGTTAATTCTATCTTAAGAAACAAATTCCCTTTAGCGAAGATTTCACATTTTCTCCTTCAAGGTGTTCTTTTGATCCTTCCCTATGCAGAGACCCTTTCCATCAATCAAACAGCATTTATTAAGTGCTTACTACATACCAGATGGAGAGGTAGTGTTGTATAATAAGTGAAAGCTGACCTGGGAGCCAGAAAGATGAGTTCAAGTTCAGTCTCTAATCCTTACTGACTGTGTGACACTTCACAAGTCATTTATCCCAGGGCCAGTCTCTAAATTACAGAGAAGGCCTGGACAGACTAGGGAGAGTGAATTCCTCCACTAAGCATTCCCACTACCAACGCAGTCACACATCTGGTCTCTATCCCTTTTCCCCTGTGGGCTTGGTGCTTGGGGTAGAAATGCAAAGAATGAAACCATCTCTATTCTCACCTTGGGAGTCTTGAAGCAGAATTCCGGCAGCATTTCCCCACCTACAGCTCAAAGTTCTGGCTTTGACTTTCTGATGACCTTACTGATAGCTCTTTTAATCCTTAGAACTGCTATTGTATTTGGACCACACCCACACCTCTTTCTGAAGGTTCGCCTATTAATCACTTGCTAATCCTTGACACAAGATGGTCCCCTCCTTATCCCTATGGAGCATTCAGAGAATTCTGGCTATGAGGCCTGAAACTTTCATCATTGGACTCCTCTTCCAGGACATCAAAGGAATCCTTTGAGTCAAGATACTCAAAGTTTCTATTAAAAAAAACTTACATGCATCTCTCACACACACGTATATTTATAGATACACATACATGTATGTGTGGTTATATAAAATATATGTATGTATATCTGAAAAAGTAGGCATGCATTTTTATCATTTTCTTTGGAGTTGCTCTTTATCTTTAATTTCTGGGTAGTATAAAAAAAGGCTTTGGCTCCCTAGTTTCCAGGTGAGATTTCTTCTGATACATACTTGTGTTACTTGGGAGGGTAATAGTCATAAAAAAGGCTATTTCAGTGCTGTCAACATTAGACTTGCAATTAGGGGAGACCTAGCGGATGCCCTTGAGTCTGCATGATCTCAGCCATAAAGTGGGGTAAATGACATTTGCACTACTCCCTCACAGAGTTGTTGTAGAGAAAGGGCTTTGTAAACGTTAAAGCTCTCTAGAAATGGGACCCATTATGAATATAAGCATCATCAGCATTTTAATTCTCTCTTATGGGTACGTAGCTGCTTTAGAATTTAGAAGGAGCTTTCCCAGACATCTTATCTGATCCCCACAACCACCTTCTGGCTCAGAGCTCCTTTCCCTGACGTGAGCATCAGCTCGGAGGAGAAGGATATTGGAAGAGCCTGGTGTTGCTTCCACTGAATGTGAGTCCTCTCTCCAGCAGTGGATGCTTTATTATCCCGTGTGTCTATTCTCTGTCATCCTTTAAATTCTCCCCAGTAAATCCATCCAGTATCCTCAGGCCTTCTTCTTAACATTGTGTGGGTACCACTGCAGCATCCTCATCCATTAACCACTGCTGTTGCTAGGAGACCAACCCTTCTCCTCCAACCCTACATCTTTTGATGACTTTTACACTGCTTTTGGATAAAACTCTTCATGGACAATATTCACATTGATTGCAGCCTCTTCATATCCACCAGGCATCTCTCTATTGACAAGTGGGCAACTCATGACTTGAATTTTTCAGACTGTAGTGTCCCACAGCCACATTGCATCAGTAGAAAAAGATTGGTGTTTAACAACAACAACAACAGCAGCAAACTATAACTAGTCTTTGTTTTAAGGAGAAGTTTGGGGTGATGAAAAGCATGCTGCCATTTCCCAAAGGCAATCTAACATTCTCTCTTTTGGTTCAACTCTGGGCCTAATTTTTCATTCATCTCCATGGTTCATTGAATATATACATATACACATACACATACATATACACACATATAAATATGTGTGTATGTATATTACATACACATGTATATATTCAGATGTGAAGGTGCTTGAGTCAAACTTTGCTTATTTCTTAGGGTTACCTCAAGATGACCCTGCTCCTCTTGGCCTAAAATCTTCTCCCTCCAGACTTAAGGAACACACACACACACACACAGACACATAGACACACAGACATAGGCATATATATACACAATATATATTTCTGTGTCTATATACACAACACATGTGCACATACACTTCTGTATATGTTTATATGCATACATATATACACATGTGTAGGTGAACCTTTTTGTGGAGCAGTAGATGGATTAATGTAGATGGGCCAATTTTATGGGCTGTCCATTAAACTACATATCCAAGTCTGGACAATATGTATTCATTATCCACTTGGGCAGGTATTATTATCCTCACTTTTTAGATGAGGAAACCAAGCCTTGGGAAAGATAAATGACTTTATCAAGCTCACACACACAAGTTGGGGTTAAGTGATAGAACCAGGAGGTCTTCTAGATATGGGAGCCATTAACAGAAATCTACACTTAGCATGAAATAGTTTATCAAATAAGGTAGCTATTCTCTTAGGAAGGCTAGGCTCTGAGGAATGGAACACGAGGAGACTAAGTCTGGATGGGAAGAGGAGGGGTAAAGGAAAGGTCTAAATCATGGCACTTTGCCTTGGGAAAGCAAGCCTAGGTAGAATACTTCAGTGGGGTTGAATTCTGGGCAGGGGCGCAGATAAAGGTCACTGAGACCTAGTGGGGCTTGTGTATGTGAGTGTTAAATGTATGAAGGATGTAGAGTATGGAAAGAAGAGTAGAAGGAGGAACATTGAAAAGGGAGGTGGTACCAGAGACAAATTTTGCCAATTTCCCAGAGTTGCCTCAAGATGACCCAGCAACCCTTGTCCTAGAAGGGTCTTCTTCTAGACCCAAAGAAAGTTTTCATGCAGGCTGGGCATGACCAGGGCTGGACCAGGCTCCCTTAGGCAACAGGAAGCCTTTGGTTAAGGCCCTTTGCCTGTGGCCACCCCTCCCTACTTTCCCCATCCCCCAACTAATCGCCTGTAGGTTGACAGTTAATGTGTGAGTTATTAAGTTCTGCAGTTGACATTCCTTCTGTTACTCTTGGACAGCCTAGTCACCACTGGAAACTCGGCTATGGAGTTCAAAAAATTCACAAGCTATCTCCCTAGGAGAAATTGAGTTTTGGATTGGTTTGTTTTTAAATGTATCTGCTTTAGCTCAGATGGCAAGCTGGAGTGAGGTCTCTACACATGTCTAAGGACAAATTCAACCAGCACTAGAGGTCTGTCCAGGAGACTAAATTTTCTTCTTGAATTAAGATAAGGCAGGCAGAGCTATTGTCAATATTTAATCTGGGTTATTGGGAGCCAACTCTGTAAAGGCAGCACTCAGGGTTTCTGTTTGCAGAGTCTGGCAAAACTCCAAGGAAAGCATTAATATCCTGGGTCTGCAGTTTTAAGAATGAGATTGTATTGTTATTTCTTCAGAGGAAAAACAATCACAGAAAGTGAAGTAAATGTGCATTGGTAAGGGAATTCCAGGGAATTTCTTTCTTCAACTGAGGGGTCTCCATTTCTGTCCCCCGCCCATGGAGGGACAGGACTGTCAGGCCTCTTGCTACCCAGACCTCTCCTTGCTGTCAGTTCAAGGTCTGAGAATGTGGCAGGTGTGGGGAGGCTGTGAACAGCAGGTCTGAAGACTAGAAATGCTCTTTGGAAGTCCCCATGTTTTCTCTGGAGCATAATTTCTACAGCCCCAGGATTCTCCAGTATCCAGATATGTTTTTCAAGGGGCTCAAATTACCAGAACATGATCTCTTACATTTCAGATCTACATGAGGTTTTAACAAGGTGGAGTGGTGAGAGTGAGAGACGTGTGGACAAAGTTAGACTCTGTGAAATTCAGGTCAGGCTCCATAGTAACACAGCTTGTAGGACTGTTGATTAAGAGCTGGAGGGTCCTTAGCAGTCACTGAGCCTAACCACTGGGTTTTACAGATGAGGAGACTGAGCTAGCTCCCTAGAGGTGATGGACACATTGGGCTGGCACTTTTCTTCCCATCTGAGTTGCTCAGCTGATAGATTCACAGAATGCTGGAGCTAAAATGTTCAGTCATTTTTCAGTTGTGACCCCCTAGGAGCAGTTTGCCAATTCCTTCTTCAGTCCATCTTGCAGATGAAGAAACTGAGGCAAACATAGTTAAGTGACTTGCCCAAGGTCACACAGCCAGTAAGGGCAAGATTTGAGCTAAGATCTTCCTTACTCCAGGCCTGATGCTCTATCCACTGTGGTACTTAGCTGTCCAGGTAACACAGTGTCAAAGCCTAGATTATGAGACCATCAAACCCTGGATCTAGAACTTGACGGAGCCTCAGAAATCATCTATTTTGAATCCCTTCATTTCATAAATGAGGAAACTGAGGCCCAAGGAGCCTAAATGACTTGTCTGAGCCTCTGAACTCAGGACGACTGTTCTGATTGTGTCTCCACCATGTTTCTCTCCCAAATGCCTCTCCTCTGCCCTCTACTGGCCAATGTGTGAAGTATACTTCATGTCCTGTCAATATTCAGTTTGTATAATTCCTTGGATGATAATTATAGACTGAAGCTTTTGGGGAGAGGTTGCAGCAAAACTTCTATGCCAGGAGCTGTATTAGTTATATGTGAGTTTTTGCTAGGGCTATTTGATCCAGGGACGGCACCACCATTTACACCTTGATATTATCATGGACTCTTCTTTTTCCCCAACCTTTTCATATCTAATCAGCTGTCAAGTCTTGTTGATTCCATAGCTGCAATGTTTCTCAAATCACTCTGTTGCTTCTCTTTTCTCCCAGGCACAGTCTTAGTGTAGGTCCCCACCTCTAGCTAGCTTCACTGTCACAATAGTCTTCAAACAAATCTTCCAAAGTCTGTTCTCTTCCCTCCATTCCTGGTGCAACTGTCAAACATCTTCTGTATCTTCTTTCTGTCCCAAATGGGACTCATCATACTTTCCTTCCAAATTCATCTCTTTTCTAATGTGCTCCATTTCTATTAATGGCACCACCATTCTTCCAGTTATCCAAGTTCAGAACCTCGGAGTTCTGCATCTAACCCATCCTCTCCCTCAATCCCTGCATCCAAAATATTATTGGTCCTACCTTCACAGTATCTCAAGTGTTGTCCATTCACATAGCCCCTGGTCAGGTTCAAGACTACAATACCTCTCATGTGAACTATTGTAATAGGCTCCCAATTGATCTCCCTGTCACCAGTGTCTCTCCCTCCCCCCCCCCCCCCCGCCTCCCCACAGAGCTGCTAAGCTGACCATGACAGAAATCTTCAGTGGCTTCCTAATGTGTCTAGGTCTAGTATGTCATTGGCTTGGCATTTGAAGACAATTTAGCCTTCTTAACTTTTCCAGACTTCTTTCAGATTCCTCTTCTTTATACACTCTTCATTCCAATCAAACTGGCCTGCTGATTTGTCCCTGAATAAGATATTCTATCTTTGACTTTCCAGTTTGTCTGAAAGTTTGTCTCCCGTGGTTTGGAATGCCCTACTGGTCATCTCTAGAAGAAATTCAGGCTCCACCTCTTGCTGAGGCCTTGCCCACCCCCATCTCCAATTATCAGCATTTTCTCTACTGAACTTTCTTTATTTTACTCTGTATATACCTGGTGTGTACTTCTTGAGGGAAGGTCTTGTTTTATTTTTTCTGTTTGTATACCCACTGGCTGGGGCAGCTAGATGGTACAATGGAAAGAGTGCAGGACCTAGAGTCAGGAAGACCTAAGTTCAAATCTGGCCTCAGACATTTACTAGCTCTGTGACCCTGGACAAGTCCCTTAACCCTGTTTGCCTCAGTTTCCTCATCTGTAAAATGAACTGGAGAAGGCAATGGCAAGCCACTCCAATATCTTTGCCAAGAAAACCCCAAATAGGGTCACAAAGAGTTGATTACTATTGGAAAAACAATTGAGTGAAATCCCTACTACCTGAGTCATGGCTAGTACATAGTATGTGCTTAATAAATATTTGTTGAATTGACATATAGAGCCAGTGATGTTACTCCCCTCTCCTAGACTCTTCGATGGCTCCCTGTTGCCTCTTAAGTAAAGTTCAGTTTTTTCAACCTGCCCATCAGAAAGCCATCTAACAATTTGGCATGACTCTGCCTTTCTAGTCTTATCTCCTACTACTCCCATCTAGAGTCTCTATGCTTGGTCTCCTCATTGCTCCCCCTACACACTCTACTGTTTCCTGCCTCCATGTCTTTTCCTATGTTGTTGTCTATACCTAGAATACTGTTAAATTCTGCCACTCTTTTAAAGACAAGCTCCAATTCTTTTTTCCCCCAGTTTGTCATAGTTTCCCCTCACCCTCACCTCACCCCCAAAGAACCTCAAAGCAATTTGTTTGCACTTTTGTAATATATTTATTATACATGGTTTTTATTACCATGTTCTTTATCCCTTTCCTAACTCGATGAAGACAGAGACTATGTCCTCCTGGTCTCAAAGAAAGGAGAAACCATGTCTTATCTAATTGTGGAAATTCCCCCAGCCTAGCACAGCCTGTAGCCAAGGTAGGTGTTTAGCAATTGGTTCTTGAATTGCATTGTCACATGCAATTTGGTGAGCATTCATTTGCAATGTGGCTAGATCAAGAGAAAACGGGTTTAAACAATAGCAGTAAGATGTGGGAAGGTATGACCAAAGGAAGAGTGAAATTCCTTTCTTAGAAGCCATTAGGAATAAGTTAGCTTCTGCCTGAGCTGGCTTCAGGTGCAATAAAGTTCCCCTTATGAGCTTGCATTTTTACAAATGCCTAATGAACTTTAGGGGAGCTGTTTTAAGTATTAAGTATCAATCAATAAAATTACATTTATTAGTTCATTTATATGTTTAAATTAATTAAAATATTAATCAATTAATTAAACAATTAAGCAAGAATTTCCCCCTTGCTAAAGGGCTGGGACAGATTTGAAAATAAAGAAAGTGAATGAGTACCAACTTTCTTGGAAAGTCTTGAATCCAGAGGAGGTACTTCACATGTTTTTGCCTTGGACAAGCCTTCACATGGTTTTCCCCACCCCAGACCATCATGTCTCAAAGTTTCTTTGTGGATTTTAAAACAATGGATTTGGAAAGTAAGTCAGTTTTAGTAAATTGCTATCATACTCATTTGATTGGGGTCTGGAGGTAGGGTAAATGGGTTCCTGCTTCTTTCCTGGTACTTTTTTGTGAACAGTCCTAACTTGAGGTGTGGGATCAGTGGACGCTGAGAGAGGGTCCCAGTTAGCCTTGACACTGACTTCTGCACTACCACCTGTCACTGGCAGGAGGGGAAACAGAAGCAGGACTTATGGGAGCCTGTAAGCCAGGGGGACAAAGGGAAATGTGAGAGGAAATGTGAGAAACACAAACCAAACTAAACTCAACACTGAGCACCAAGCCAAGAGGTGGAATTTCTCAGAGAGCCTTCTTTTGGATACAGCATAGGGGCGTGGGGGTAGGGATGGGTATCTCTTAGAGTTAGCCAAATCAATTAATACCATTAGGCCTTTATTTGGTGGTTGTTGCTAAGAGAAGGCAAACAGACTTATACTTTTCTGTATTCCTTAGAAATGTTAGAACTCAATTTTCATTTTCTAAATGAATCAGAGATAGAAAGGACTTTGTTGTTCAGTCGTTTCGATCATGACTGACTCTTTGTGACCCCATTTGAGGTTTTCTTGGCAAAGATACTGGAATACTTTGCCATTTCTTTCTCCAGATTATTTTACAGATGAAGAAACTGAGGCAAACAGGGCTAAATGACTTGCCCAGGGTCACACAAGTGTCTGAGGCCAGATAAGACTCACTAAATTGAGTCTTCCTGACTCCAGACACCATCTGCTGTGGCACCTAGCTGCCCTGAAAAGGAACTTTAGATCTTATCTAATCCTATTTCTTCATTTTAAAGATAAGAAAACAGGACTAGAAAGGTTAAGTGATTTACCCCATGTTACATAGTCATAAAGTAGCAAAGCCAGCTCTTAAATCTACTGTCTCTTCCTTTGTATTTCACTGATTAGCAAGGTTATTAAGATACGGGTTCCCAAACTAGAGTATGCCTGATCCAGGAGATAAGGGGAACATTTGGAAAATAGCTGTATTATTCCACTGACATATTCCCAAAATGGAAGTAGGAATGAAAACTGATAACTTACCGCTATAGAGTTTTATTATTAATCAAATCTAAAGCAAGAAACATTCTGGAAAACCAAATATGATATTCAGGGATCTCTTTCAAAAACTAAAGAGATTATGGACCAGGATTGTGATTTCATTAATGCAGGGGCATCCTGGAATGAAGAAATATTCTTTCTACATACATTGGTCCACACCTGCTTGACAACTTAAGAGTCTTACAGAGTTGCCTTGAGCACTGAGGTTAAATGACTTGACCACGGTCACCCAGCCAGCATGGACAAGAGACAGGACTTAAAAATCCAGGTATTTCTGGCACTGAAGCCACCTCTCTATACTACTAATCAAATTGTGTACTGACCAGAAAAAGGATCAAAGGTGTCACTGATTTATTCGACTGTGTTCTGGTAAATATTTAATGAAAAATGTTGTTACATGCTCAATGAAGTTTTTTAAGAGAAAAATTTACTAATGTCTATTTTATTTCTTATGCCAATATGCATGGTAAACTCTAGAATCTATTTCCTTTCATATTGAATAGGGAGTGTGAGGATGATTTAACAAAAGCCAAGGGATATGGGGACCAAAAATAGTTGGGGACCCCGTCCTAAGGTCTCCTGCCTTTCTAATATTTTGTAATTCACTATAATTTGTGGTTTTCATCCCTTAATTTTTGAAACAATGAGTGCCTAAAAGTGTGCTGATGTGTTTGTTCTTCAAATTTTTAGGATGTAAATAAGAATAGTACAAAATTTGGGACCTTGAATCAGAAGACTTGCCTGGGCTCGGATGCCAAATCTGCCATTTGCTACCTGTTAGTTAATAAACATTTGTCAAGCTCCTACTATATGCCAGAAATGGTTCTAAGCACTGAGAATACAAATATGAAAAAGAAGGATAGTTCCTACCCTCAAGAAACTTACAGTCTAATGAGGGAAGACAGCACAACAGGAAATTAAAAAGCAGAAGTCAGAGGCGGATGACAGAGGGAGAAGGGAAGGTACCTGGCACAAGGCATGATGGAGAGGTGAAAAGGAAGGTAGCCAAGTGGGAAATGGATAGCTGACCTATGTGACTTTGGGCAGGATTACTTTCAGGTCCTTTTTACTGGGTTGAATGATGAATTGATTCCCAGCATAGCATGTACTTCCTCACCAAAGGTTTCCCAACTACAGGGCATGGATGAGGCTTTCCTTGGGCTCCTCGAAATGTATGAGATGCTTGGGACAGTCATCGAATTGTAGGGGGAGGAAGTTTCTTCAGAGCCCACCCAACAAGTGTATAGATGTTATATGGAGGCCACCATGCCCCTTCACTATGTGAGACTCCCATCATTATGGTTGTTCCTTGGATCAATGTTTTGTTTCTAGAGGTTCCTATAAAATGTTCTTGTACCTAAAGACAGGTACTTTTAACAACACTGGAACTCATTGCCTCTGATTAATTTATTAGATGAGTGTGTTTGAAAAAGCATCTAAACTGATAAGCTGATTAGCATATTAGTTTAGAAGGTAAAGATCTGGGTTCTGAAAGAGGAGGGCACAGGACAAGCAGTTTTGATAGGGGGAGAGAATTTGGGGAGCTGTTCCTAGAAGACAAGACCCAGGTGGGATGCCAGAGGTGGTAGTTAGAGAGCCCCCAGGGCTTAGATGGGGGCATGTAGAGTGGGGAAGAGAGGCAATGGTTTGAAGATGAGCTTTCTGTGCTTCCCAATTTTGCTGGAGGCCAGCTCTGTCTTTATGACATTTATGACTGTTCAGTTCCCTCCACCTACACCTGGGGATTGTGAGGCTTTGTTTTCTTTGCACAGGATGTTGAAAACAAGGAGACTGAGCAGCACTGTGCAGGCCAGGATAGAAACACTGTCTTTCTCAAGTACCTCTTGGAAACACACTGGGGCAGGGGAACTTGTTGTTCTGCAGGTGGGTCTGGGCATCAGGGGCTCCTCATCTGCATGAACTTGCAGGCACACAAGGCCCACATTGACAACTGGAGGCAATAGGATTTGGCATTTGATGGTTCTCACAGGAGACCACTTCCTGACGGAGCATTTACATGAACTGTACCACCCTCTCCAAAATAAACACTTGCAGTCAGCTTGATCATGGCATGGTGGAGAAAGCTCAGGACTGGGAATCAGGAGACATGGGGCAGTGCCAACTGTCACTGATTTGCTGTGTGCTTTGGGCAACTTTGTTGTTGTTCAGCCGTTTTTCAATGGTGTTCGACTCTTCGTGACCCCATTTGGGGTTTTCTTGGCAGAGATACTGGAATGGTTTGCCATTTCCTTCTCTAGCTCATTCTATAGATGAGAAAACTGAGGCAAACAGGGTTAAGTGACTTGCTCAGGGTCACACAGCCAGTAAGTGTCTGAAGTCAGATTTGACCTCAAGAGGAGGAATCTCCCTGACTCCAAATTGGGCAGTACTGTGCCACTTAACTGCCCTTGGACAACTTGGTTCACCTCTATGGAACTCAGTCTCCTAATATGTAAAAGAAAGGGACCAGACTAAATTATTTTTTTAGGTTTCTCCCAGTTTTATAAGTCGAAGCTAAAGTTGTGGACAGCAGTATGTTAATTGGTGAATTTCTTTGCTGCAGAGCAGTACTCACAGGTTGGGAGCTGAGGACCCCTGGAGGGGAGCCCTGTAGAGTTTTTTCAAGCGATCTGTGTGAATCCACATGTATGTTGAATTTTGTCATTTTGTCATTGTGTACTTTCTTAATAAATGGACACTGCTAGTTTCACTAGTAACCTATGGGGACCCACAACATTTTTGATCATAAGAAGTTAAAAATAAACAAGTTGGGAAATACTAGTCTGGAAAGTATTCCTCAAAGGTTGCAAAGTAAGGTAGCACTAACAAGTCAAAAGAAGAGAGAATATGGGAAACTGGAATTTCTGAACTCTGATCTTCTCCTTTTCCCCATCATTCCTTTCTCCTTCTTACTTCTTGGCCCTCTTGGAAGCTAGACCCTGAAGTCCTGCCCAGGCATCCCCTGAGGCATCTAGATGAGCTTCAGTCACCCCTTTGACAGTCTGCTACTCAGATAGCAGTTGGGAGGTACCCTAACTAGAGAGATATTGATACCCTCTAGACCCCGACCCCTTACTCTAATGCTCGCCTCCAACCTTTCTGAGCATTCTAAGTTATATTCTTCTTGCTTTTTTTCTTCAAAATTTTATTTTAGACTCAAGTGCCAGAACACAAATGCAGAATAGAGAAAAGAAACAAAAACATATCATAAACTTAAATACAAAGTTAGAAAGAAAAAAAAGCATGTTGTGTACATAGCAGAACATGAGAGAGGATTCAAAATGTGTAGCAATAAATTTTCATTTCAAGAAAGCCTATATGATAAATATTACTCATTGTGTTGAGAATTGCCCATCTTTTCTTTGCTTCCTTGTGAGTTTTCTTTTGTTCTCTACCCTGCACTTTTTAAATTTTGTTCTTCCTTCCTCCCCGCCCAAGGCCACAATAAAGTTTAGATACGTTTCTCTACAGCTATAAATACATACATGTTCTTCTTGCTTTTGAGCAGGTTGCTGGTAGTTTCATTTCACTCTGGGTGACATCCTAGTAAATCATTAAACAACAACAAAAAACCAAATTAAGTTTTGTATTCATAAACAATGGTGTAGCTAATTTATATTCAATAGGCAATTCAATCAACAAGCATTTACTACATGCTTGTCATGGTCAGGCACTGCTTTGGAGCTGAGAACAAAGGAAACAGAAATAGAGAGTGGTCCAAGGATGGGGAAATAACTTGGGCAAAGACACAGAGTCAAGTCACCGAGCCATTAATAAGCACTTACCATTTGCCAAGTATGGAGAGAGGTGAGATATGAGACGGCACATACAGGGAATAGCTAGAAAGCCTGGTCTGGCTGGAATGTAGAGTGTATCAGGGGGAGTAATGTGAAATCAGGCTAGAAAGATAGATTAGCATTAGATTGTGAAAAGCTTTAAATGACAAACATGGGAATTTTAATTTTGTCCTACAATACCTATGGCAGGGGTTCCTCACCCTTTTTGTGTGTGTTATGGAGCCCTTTGGCAGTCTGGTGAAGCCCTCCTCAAAATAAAGTTTTAAACTACATAAAATATAAATGCATAAAATAGAGTTTACATAGAAAGGAAATAAATTATATTGAAATAGTTACCAAAATATTAAAAATTCCAATTTTAAGACTCCTTGATATTAATCTGTGGATCCCTTGGGAGTAAAGAATCCCTATTGTAGGGAATCCCTGAAACTTTTTGAGCAGAGGAATGACACGGTCAGACTTGTGTTTAAGGAATATTAAGAGGGTCTTGCATACTTTCATTCATTCATTCTGCATTTATTAAGCACCTTATGGATTCATTAGGCATCTATTATATACAATGCACTACACTAAGTGTGAGGATAAATGGGATAGGAATAGAGACTGGACATGTGATTTCATTGGTATAGGGAACTTCTGGAGGAGAAAACTCTCTCTAGCAATGTAGGTCAGCACCTTCTCTGCACCTGGAGTCTTAGAAGGGCTACGTAGAGCACTTTTCAGCACTAACTCAGAGGTTATGTGACTTGTTCAGGATCACACAGCCAGCATGTATCAGAAGCAAGACTTGAATCCAGGTCTTCCCTACTCCAAAGGGCTTCCTTTCAGGTGTAGATAAATAAGCCACAGTCCATGCCCTTGAGGAACTTTCGATCTAGTCTCCAGAAGGATTTCTGGCAGGACTTTCATTTTAATCCAGTTTGCAATTTGAAGCAAACAGGGAGGGGAAAGCTGACCCCATATTCTCTTGGATGCCTGAAGTCTAGTCTGGGAAGAAGTCCTAAATCTTCCTGAAGCCTGGAGAAAGATAAGGAGGCACATAGCTCTCTCTGTAAAAGACCTTGCCCAAGGTACCACATAAGGCAAAATGTTAAAGGGGCAGGGGTTCTTGTAGTTTATACGGGGCTGCCCTTTGCTCCTGGACAGTGGCCTTGGCATGCTTCCAGCCTCCCCCTCTAGGGTCACCCTCTCCCACTCCCCTCCACCTCTCCCCCCAGGGCTGCTGACCCAGACACAGCAACACACATTTTAGGGTGATTTCTTTTAAAAAGCCAGCTATTGATCCCTGAGACTTTCTTCCTATCTCACCCTCCATCAGTCATCCTCCCAGCTGACCTGAGACCTGGGATGAAATGATTAAAGTATCTTTCTGCAGAATCTCTCGGGAATTCTTCTGACTCATTCCTTACTAGATACACCACTCAGCTCATGATCTGGAGAAACACAAGAGCTGACAGTCTCCAATACTGAGTCCCTTGCCGGCTTCCACTGTCTGCCCTGGCATTCCTTGGCCTGGCCACTTCCTCTTAGAAGTTTTCCTGCCATTTAGGGTTAAAGAGGGCAGCATGAAGATAAGCCTTAGAAATCCCACCACCTCATTCTCTGAGCAAAGGCATAATAGAGAATGACAATGGAAAGAGTCCAAGCTGTGGCTGCCAACAGCTTGGACAATCGGAGCTGGACAGCAGCACAGCAGCCTTCTGTGTGGGTGAGGGGAAGGGGAAGAGCCTTAATTGGCGGGCATTCTCATAAAGTTCAGTTAGGTCTTCTGGGAACTAGTCTGGTCTTGCTTCAGTTTATTTTTTGGCTTTCTGGTTATAGTACGTGAATATGTGAATTTTAAAGCCCTCTAGCAAATATGCAAATGGTTTTAATGTGAGATGTAACTGACAGGTGGAATTAAAACTTTGCAGCCAGTCCTTTCCTGCTAGTTCCTGCTATGGAGGTGATAGAGAAAGATTGTGATTTCTCCCCCACTTCTCGTACCTCCTTAAAGGAAGTTCTTTTCTGTGAGATAACCAGGTGTTGTCTCTCCTATGTCTTGGCTATTTTGAGAGACACATGGTCTGAGAAAAAGTTAAGATGAAAAAAATGTTCTGTACTCTTATGGTTCTCAACCTTCCTAATGCCGTGACCCTTTAATGCAGTTCCTCATATTGTGGTGACTCTCAACCATAAAATTATTTTTGTTGCTACTTTATAACTGTAATTTTGCTACTGTTATGAATTGTAATGTAAATATCTGATATGCAGGATGTATTTTCATTGTTACAAACTGAACATAACCCACAGGTTGAGAACTGCTGTCTTAGACTATTTTAGAATCTGACTTTTTCCACCCAAGGGGGAGTATTGTATATAAATGCAGCCCCAAACTTATTGCCATCTTGATCAAAGGGAGATCAAAAGGAGAGTAAGCAGTTCCTGAACGTCACTGCACGCTCTACCCATTCTTGATCGTCCTTCCAGCATCTCAGGTCTTTGGAGCTGCCCCAGACACCATTTGTTTTAACCTGAGACTGAAAGGTGAAAATTTGATTTTGCAATAGTAGGTTTAGAGGACTGGCTAATCAATGTCTCCCCCATTAGACTGGGAGTCCCTGAAGGCAGGGACTATCTTTCGCCTTTCTTTGTATCCCCCGCACTTAGTACATAGGAGGCAATGAATAAATGCTTTTTGACCACTGATTGATAAGTTCTAAGAGAGGGATGGATACAAGAGAAGTGCTAGGCAAACTGTGTCTTCTGCCTGCAAGAGCTTAAGAGTTTGGCGGGGAGAAGAAGATTTACAAGACAGCGTTTTCTAATCCATTGTTAAGTGGGAAGAATCCTGCCAGAGAACAAATGATATTCAGAGAAGGGAGAGGACAAAGGAAATCCTCAGATTTTCTCAGAACACTTTGCACCTTTCCTTTCACGTTATATTTTGTAAACTCATTGTGTGCTATTAATACTTGATTCTAAACTCCGTAGTATGAGAGATATTCTCCATAGATAAGAGAAAGGGATTAGAAATCAAGAGACTTGGGTTCAAATCTTCTTTCTGCTATCTGTGTAACCTTGGCAAGCCATTAACCTTTTGGAGTCTCATCTGTAAAATCAGGTTTGACTAGATACTCTTCAAATTCCCTTCTAGCTGTAATTCTTATTAGTCTATGATCTTCAGTGCTCAGTACAGTACCTGACACTTAATAACTGTGTGAAAGGCACTTTAACAGAGTGGACTGGAGAGCTGACCTTCCAACCAAGATGACCTCCTTTCAACCTCTGCTTCTGGCACACAATGGCAGTGTGATCCTGGGCAAGTCACTTAATCTCTTGGTGCTCAAGGGAACCTGTAAGACCAGAAGGTGCCAACTTGAATTGGTAGGGTAAGTTTCTTACCCAAGAGTTCACTATATCCTTCAGTTGGTCAACAGGCATTTATTAAGCATCAAAAGTGAGCCAGACACTGTGCTAAGTGCTAACGATACAAAGGAAGGTAAAAGACAGCTCCTGATCTCAAAGAACATAAAGTGTAATGGGGGAGATGGTTGTAAACAGCTATGTACAAACAAGATATATAAAAGAGAAAGTGGAAGTGATCAATAGAGGAGAAAGGGAAGAGAAGAAAAGGTCATAAACATTTACTGAATGCTTACAATTCTAAGTGCTTTACCAATATCATCTCTTTTGAACCTCACAACAACTCTGTAAGGTAGGTGCTTTTATTATTCATTTTACAGTTGAGGAACTGAGGCAGACAGAGATTAAATGATTTGCCCAGACTCATAGAGCTAATAAGTATCTGCGACTGAGGAATTAGCAACTTAAGACAATATTGTTGTTATTGTATACAATGTTCTCTTGGTCCTGCTCATTTTGCTCTTTGTTATTTTGTGCAAGTCTTTCCAGGCTTTTCTAAAATCATTGAGCTCATTATTTCTTAAGGCACAGTAGTATTCCATCACAAGCATATACCATAACTTGTTCAGCCATTCCCCAATTGATGGGCATCCCCGCAGTTCTCAGTTCTTTGTCACCCAAAAAAAGAGCTGCTATTTTTAATTTTTAATTTAATTTTTAATATTTAATTTAAATATTTTAGAACATATAAGTTCTTAAATTGGAAAAGGCTCTTTACAGAACGCTGGATTTTAGTGGACGCCTTGAAAGAAGCCAGGAAAATCAGGAAGCAGAGATGAGGAGAGAGAGGTCTAGTTCCTATCAACTGTATGTTGCTATTTGTTGAGGGCAGGTTAGTTTGGGAAGGCTTCATGTAGGAGGCTAAACTTGAGTAGATCCTTGAAAGGCTGGTAGGCTTTGGCAATGGTGGGGAGGAGATGAACCATTGCTTGACTTGACCTGTTCACAAGGTGTGCCATTCATGTGCCATTCACTTAATTTCTCAGTTTACAGTTTCTCGGGTCTCTGGAATTGTGCCCCAGCTGGTCTCTGGAATAACATGAGTGCTTAGCTTGCTCCATAAAGAGACATAGAAGGCCGAGGGGGTCCAGATCTGTGGGCTTGTCTTGTCATCAAAGCAGGCAGGCTCAGTGCCCTCCAGTTCTGACAGGTGGAGGCCCCAGGGAGGGAAAGAGACTCCTGCTGTGCCACTTACTGGCATAGTAACCAGACACCCCTGCTCTACCCCCACAAGGTGCCAGTTATTTGCCTCCTTATCTGGCTTGGCACATTCCATGGTGAAGCAGCGACCCCGAGCTGCCTCCATCAGGGCAGATCCACTTTAGGTTGTGTGTAGATTTGCATCTCTGCCCTCTCCTGAGCATTTTACATTTTTAAGAGCATGGCAACCCGTCCATCCACAGTCACTCACCTGGATGCATTATAAGGGTCATGTATTTGACAGAGTTCCAGAGCAGCCCTTCTATGGCATGGAATTACAGCCTCTTCAAAATAACTAGTGGGAGGAATGGAATTGAGGCCCATTCCAACCATGCCAGAATTCCAGTACCCACGGAGGCACCTGGATAGGGCAGAGTCACCACATCTAGGCAGTGCAGTGGATAGGACAGTATATTTGGAATCAGGAAAACTGGAGTTCAAGTCCAGCCTTAGACACTTACTAACTCTATGACCCTATGCAAGCCACTTATCCTGTGTTTACCTCAGTTTCCTCAACTGTGAAATAAGAATAATCATAACACCTACCTCCTAGGATTGTTATGAGGATCAGTGCTTAGCACAGTGCCTGATGCATGGTAAGCACAATATAAATTCCTTGTTTATACCTCATTGGTATAACAGAAAGAATATTAGATTTGACAAAGAGGAGCTGAGCCCAAATCCTGCCTCTCTTCCACCTACTAACCTATAATATTTGAGGACTCAGTTTTTTCATCTATTAAGTGAAAGGGTTGGACCAGACAACCTCTGAGAAAACTTCCTGGTCTAAATTGATGGTCCTCTAAGTGCAATTAAGGGAATAAGGGTTTGGGAGTGTAGGGATGGGGGTTGAGGGGAGGAGAATATCCCACAAGAAATCAGTCATTAGAGTTAGCACTGCCTATTTGCGTGCAAAGGAACACGTCTGACATCCAAGGTCAGAGGCTTTAGAGCAAGAAGGAATCTTTGAGATGATTTATTCCAGGGGTCCTTAGCCTGGTGTCCATGGACTCCAAGGACTCTATGGATAGATTTCAGAGATTCTGTAAACTTGGATGGTTTTTCAAACACCTGAGGGGGGTGGTGGTGGTAGTGGTGGTGGTGGTGTGGCTCAGTGTTGTGCCTGTAGTCAGGAAGATTCCTCTTCCTGAGTTCAAATCTTACCTCAGACACTTACTAGTTATGTGACCCTTGCGCAAGTAATTTAACCCTGTTTGCCTCAGTTTCCTTTTCTGTAAAATGAACTGGAGAAGGAAATGGCAAATCACCCCATATCTTTGCCAAGAAAACCCCAAATGGGGTCACAGAGAGTCAAACTGAATTACAACAACAAAAATTGCACCTTTATTTCATTATAATTTGTTCCCTTTGAAATACTATATATAGCTCATTTTATGCAGTTAAAACCGTTATTCTGAGAAGGGTTCCATAGGCTTTACCACAGCACAATGGGGTCTCTGACACAAATAAGATTAAGAGCCCCTACTCTGGTCCAACTTTCTCATTTTATGAAGGAGAAGACTGAGTCCCAGGGAAGGGTAATGACTTTACACAGGTTGTAAGACTCACACCCAGAATTTGAGTGCTGGTCCTCTAACTCTATCTCTATCTCTCTATATGGTCTAGGATATAAGATGAAAAATCCAGATACATAAATTGATCAGATGAAAGTGTTGGAATTTGTGTGCAAATTACTGTAAAAATCAATGAAAACTGATGGCAGTTTCACTGCCCACTAAAACATCCTCATCTGGGTTGGAACTGGGCACAGTTTTCCATAGTCACCAATCTGGTCTAGGAATTTGTAGCCACTGATAAAGATAAGGAGGGACAGTCCAGGGTGACGATAGGACATACCGGTGGGAGTTGAGGCCCACTCTTCATTCATGGATCCCTCCCCCCCACCATGCTCCCTCCTAGTCCTTTCCTCCCAGTAGAGGAGTTATCCTAGGGTGGCTCCATCACCCCGAGGTGGTTTTGGAAACCTGGCCCCCTTCTGTGACTGCACAGGCAGGGTTCTTTTCCTACCTAAATTCCTGTTCTGTAGGGATATGACCTGAACATTTGCATATTGTATCTCTGAGGACAATCTCAGAACAGAAACATTTAAGTTTTATGGGGCACTGGCTAGTTCTGGGAGGCCCTGCTGTTAGTGGCCACAGAAAGGTCAAGTTGATGGAGTAGATTGGCCGACTCAGAGCTTGTAAAAATTCTGGAGAAAGGCTACCACCACCTTTTGGAATGTTCTGTATGAGGCTGCCTATGTATGAGGCCCCCTTGGCAAAGTTCATCCTGTCCTGTGCAACTGAATGCATAAGGGATATATAGTGTTATGTCTGACGAACCAGTTTGCCCATTTAGCCTGAGTTCAGTTTTATTCTCCTTGTGAACAATATCCATGAAAATCAACCAGGAATTTTTAGTTGAGGGGGAGGCTAGAAATGAGAGTTTTACATAGTGACTGCAGGGCCAGGCTTTTTGCAAAGCTGGGTGAAACCTCAGTCTCCTACATTGCCTTCACTGAGCCTGGTAACAGATATCTCCATGAAGGGGACATGTGGCCAAATTCAATGAACCCTGGTTGAGAAAAGGGGGCTGCAGAGTGGTTAAGTAAGGGAAATGTTGGCAAATACAAGACCACAGGATTTTAGAACCAGAAAATACCTAGCTGTCTCATACTCGGAGAGGATCTACTGGCTGCAATTGTCTATGGATGCAAGCATATCACCTGACATCAAACTGCAATCTGCCTCTTTCCAGCTCTTATTCATTGCTCTAGGTTTGGTCCTCTGGGGCCAAACTGAGCAGGTATAATCCCTCTTGGGCTTGACAAAGCTTTAAGTATTGGAAGGGCTCTTGTTTCCTTTCTTATATGCCCCCCTTTTTCTTAGGCTAAACACTACAGTTGCTTAAATGGAACCTCGAATGGCATGGGTTCCAGATGCTTTACTATGATGGCTGCTCTTCTGTGGATACTCTAGCTCATCTATAACTCTCCTAAAGTATGATACCCAGGATCAAGCATAATTTAGTTTAATTTGGTAAGCATTTATTAAGTGCTTACTGTGTGTTGGGTGTTATGCTCAGCACTCAGGTTACAAACAAAGACGAAACGATCTCTGTCTTCAGATTGCTTATCTTCTGTGGGATGGGGTGATGGTGGAACATCAACATAGAAAACTAAAAACAATGGATATGTATATATGTTTGCACATATACACATAAACATGTACATATAACATGTATGTATAACATGTGTATGTGTATATATATATAATAGGAATATATTATATACTAGGAATATATATCCCATATATATATATATACATATATGCATATATATGTACACACACACACATACATATATACCCAGTTATTTCCAAGACATAGGGAGGCACAGGTCTAATACACATGGCAGTTTGTTAATGATAGAATGGTGATTGTAGAAGGCACAATAGAAGGGTAGCGTAACAATAATAACTAACACTTATACGGTACTTCCTATGTGCCAGGTGCTTTACAATTATTATCTCATCTGATTCTGAACACAACCCTAGGAAGCAGGTGCTTTTATTGTCCCCATTTTAAAGATGAGGAAACTGGGGCAGACAAAAGTTTAGTGACTTGTCTAAGGTCATATGGTTAGTGAGTGTCTGAGGTTGAATTGAACTCAAGTCTTTGTGACTTCCTAGGCAGCTAGGTGGTGCAGTGAGTGCTGAGAGGCAGGAAGATCTTGGTTCAAATTTGATCTCAGACACTAGCTGTGTGATCCTGGATAAGTCCTTTAGCCCTGTTTGCCTCTGTTTTCTCATCTGTAAAATGAGCTGGAGAAGGAAATGGCAAACTACTCCAGTATCTTTGGCAAGAAAACCCCAAACAGGGTCATGAAGAGTCTGACATGACTGGAAAATAACTGAAAACAACAATTTCCTAAGTCCAGGTCCAAGACTCTATCCACTACACCATCTGGCCAGGTGAAATAAAGTGGGATAGGGATGTAGAAGGCATAGGAGCTGTCATGAATGGTTATAAGGGAGTGGGAAGTTATGGCCCAGGGAAGAAAGCAAATTGTAATACATTTACTAGTGTGTTGCACACTAAATAATGTAACACATTTACTAGTAACAATGACAATGTTGATTTGATTATGAGTCTCAGAACAGGAATCCTATAGAAAGGAGTGAGGAGTGGGAAGGAAGAGAAGCTCTGCTCCTATCTGATGGTTAAGGCAAGCATGGGTGGGACCTGTATGTTTATAGAAAAGTTAGGGATGATTTAGATAGTCACCTTTGGGTTCTCAGGCAGGTTTTCTCTGTTCTAGAACTCATGAGATTTAGATTTCCCTTGGGGTGTGTAGTGGTGCTCCGGTGGGTCAGTGGTCGGGGTGGGGTAGCAGGACAGATGTTCTGTATGATAGTCAAGCCAGGAATCTATGTACTCTTGGGACTTGATCTCCAAATTTGAACCAGCACAGTTTGCCCAAGGGCTCCCCTTAATATTGAGTAAATGATCTTTCCAGGGTGGGGGAACACAATATTCCACATGTGGTCTGACCAGGGTAGGAGGCAATGAAACTATGATCTCCTTGTTCTTGGAAGCTATGCTTCTTTTAATGTAGCCCAAGATCACCTAAGCATTTTTGGTGATCCTATTACTCTTGATTATTGCTGAGTTTGAAGCCTCCTGAAACCCCCAGATCTACTTCAGATGTCTCCTGTCTAATGATGGGTTCTCCCATCTGATCGATGGGAAGTATGTTTTATCAGCCTATGATTATGAGTTGAATATGAATTCCAGACCTCAGTAACAAGCAGAGGGCACTAGGACTTAACCATACCCACTCCACAGAAGGCATAGATCATGTATCTGAATTGAGGCCATTGTCCCTTCTCCAGCTAAATCAAAATTAATCCTCGGTCAGATTCCCTTCTCCTCCACTGATCTGCTGTGTGAACAAGAGCCCGAGCTTTCTGGACCTTGGTTTCTCTGTACTTCGAAAGTGGGGAAAATCCTCTTAGCTTCATGAGAATATTGCTGAGGGAGAAGAGGTGCTATTTGTGGCTCAGACCCCTTTTGGTTCTGAGATACTCCACATAGAGAGGCAGGGTGGCATAAGCATTTATATATTGCCTACTATGCTCCAGACACTGTGCTAAAAATTTGTAAAATACTATCTCATTTGATCTTCACCACAAACCTGTGAGGTAAGGGCTGTTATTACCCCCTTTTTACATTTGAGAAAAATGAGGCAGGCAGAAGTTAAGTGATTTTCCCCTAGTCACACAGCTAATAAATATCTGAGGCCAGATTTGAATTCAGGTCTTCATGGCTCCAAGCCCACCACTCCATCTCTTGGCTCTACCTACTGTCAGATTGGGGTACAGTAGAGGGAGGAACTGAGTTGATTTGTAGCTCCTGACCTCCATGAATGAGTGTAGGTATAGCTTATTAGTCCCTTTTTCTCTGTGTCAGGCACAGTAATCTGGGTGTAGGCCCAGGGTTAGACAAAGGGTAAAGTAGGGTTTTGTGATGAGTGATGAGTTATGGCTCAGCTTAGGGGTGCATGGCCTAGAAAACCTCAAATGGGGTCACGACTGAAATGACTCAACTACAACAACAACATGCCACCCAGGAGGCAAAAACAAGACTTACAAAGAGCTGTAGACTCTCAGAGCACACGCAGCCCCAAAGCCAAGGTGGGCGTTCCCCAGGAGGCTGTATGGAGAGCTCAACTCTTCCTACATCAGTGATCAACGTCGGCAACACCATCATACACAGGGATGAGAACACTCAGCAGCCACAGCTTCTAAAAAGATTAATCTAAACAAAGTCTTTATTGAGCAACTCCTGAGCTCCGCAGAGGGAGCTGAGACCCAGCAGTGGGCCTAGAGTGGGGTGGGGGGTTGGAAGATGGAAGGGAGGGGTGCAGGAGGAGAGCTAACCAGAGCAGTCGTGGACAGAGCCCTAGTCTTCCCAAAACCTGGTTCAGGCTCCAGCGACCATTTACAAGGTAAATCCCTTGTTTGGATAAAAGATTTTGTCAGGTGTGTGAAAGTGGAGATTCTTGCTCAGGTTCAGGTCTAGGCATCCTTGAAGGTCCCCTCCAACCCTATTTCATGAACATATGCTATAAAAGTCTGTATTAAAGTCAAGAATGGTATGTTTTCATAGTTCCAAACATTCCCTGGCAACATTCCCCATGTAGCCCAAACTAGACTAAAATGTAATTGAAAAATAATTAGCAAAATGAATGAAAATAAGATAAAACACAAATAACATTAAGCCCATATAAAGCCTACAGGGATTCCTGTGCACAGATTAGTGGCCCTCTTTCTGTCTGAGTTTGACACCACTGGTGTATTTCCTTGTGTGCTGGAGATGCAGGCCTCCAAAAGGACATGTCCCCAGATTTTGTAAATGTCAGAAAATGTCATCTTTTGGAACACGATGTGGAAGGCAACAGTGATGTTGTTCAGTTGACTCTTTGTAATCTCATTTGGAGTTCTCATGGCAAAGATACTGGAGTGGTTTGCCATTTTCTTCTCCAACTCATTTTACAGATGAGGAAACTGAGGCAAACAGGGTTAAGTGATGTGCTTAAGGTCACACAGCTAGCAAGCTTCTGAGGCAAGATTTGAACTGGGGAAGATAGTCTTCCTGGCTCCAGGCCTGGAACTCTATCCATTCTACTACCTAGCTGCCCTCAACAATGATGACAACATATTAACATTATTATATGTTAATAATATAATGGCTATATTTAACACTTTAGGGTTTGCAAAGCATATTGCATACATGATCTCATTTGATCCTGTCAAGCCTGGCCCACGTTAAGACAGTCACCGATTCTAGGGATGAGAGAGGGCAGTCCACAGTGGTCAGACAACATCTGGAGTATTGGGTTCTCTTCTGGGAACTGTATTTTGGAAATGATGTTGATAAGTTAGAGAATATCCAGAGGAAGGTAATCACGAAGGTGAAGCACCTTAACTCTGTCCTGTGAAGATCATTTGAAGGTGCTGGGAATATTTAGCCTGTTGCAGAAAAGGTCTAAAGGGTCCATTATTGCTGTCTTTCCAGAACCTGAAAGGACTGTCATGTAGAAGACTTATTCTATTTGGCCCCAAAAAGCAGAAGCCAAAAGAGTAGATGGAAGTTACAAAGAGTTTGAAGAGATAGAAGAGGCAAAAATTCAGGTGTCATGTTGGGTAAACTCCTTCTCCCTTACTGCTGCCCAAACGTGGGATGGGCTGTCTTGGGAAGCAATGGGTTAAAGCAAATGGTTTAAGAACCACTTGTTTCTTTTTAAATTTAAATTGATTAATTAATTAATTTTTGGCTTTCAACATTCATTTTCATAAGTTTTAAAGTTTTTCCCCCTCCCTCCCCCTTTCCTCCCCAAGATGGCATGCAATATGATGTGGCTTTACACATACATTCCTATTAAACACATTTTCACATTAATCAGGTTGCATAGAAGAAATACAACAAATGGGAGAGACCATGAGAAAGAAAAAACAAAACAAAACAAAAAAGAAAATAGTCTACTTTACTCTGCAATCCAACTCCATAGTTCTTTCTCTGGATGTGGATGGCATTTACCATTGTGTGTCCTTTGGAATTGTTTTAGGTCCTTGCATTGCTGAGAAGGGCTAAGTCTATCAAAATCAGTCCTTGCACACTGTGGCTGTTACTGTGTACAATGTTCTTCTGGTTCTGCTCTCCTCACTCAGCATCAGTTCATATAAGTCTTTCCAAGATTTTCTGAAGTCCACCTGTTCATCATTTCTTTGTTTTAAAATTTATTTATTTACTTTTACTTTACAACATTCAGTTCCACAATCCCTTGAGTTTCAAATTTTCTCCCCCTCCCTCTCCTTCCACCTCCCCTCCATGGTGGCATGCAATCAAATATAGGATCTACAAATACCTTCACATTAAACATTAGTCAAGTTGTGAAGAAGGATTATAACCAATGGAGTGAACAATGAGAAAGAAGAAACAAAACAAAACAAAAAAAAGAAAGAAAGCAAGTAGTTTGTTCAATCTGCATTCAGACTCTTTAGTTCTTTCTCTGGATGTGGATAGCCTTTTCCATCCTGAGTCTTTGGGAGCTGTCTTATAACCTTGCATTACTGAGATCAGCCCAGTTTATCAAAGTCAGTCATCATGGTATGATGTGTCCGTAATTGTGTACAAAGTTCTCCTGGTTCTGCTCTCCTCACTTAGCATCAGTTTATATATGTCTCTCCAGATTATTATGATGTCTGCCTGATCATCATTTCTTATAGCACAGTAGTGTCCCATTATATTCATATATGACAAATTGTTCAGTCATTCCCCGATTGATGGGCATCTCCTCAATTTCCAGTTCTTGACCACCACAAAAAAAGCTGCTATAAATATTTTTTGTACACTTAAGTTTTAAGTATGTTGGAAAGATTATCGTTGTTCAGGTCCACATTGCCTCTGAGAATTGATGATTCTGTGATACAGTTCCCAGCCCTCACTACACCCTGCACTTTGCTATCTAGCCATCGTCCTCATTCCCCTCTTATCAGAAGCCGAATCTGGAATGCTGGACTATCACAGGTAATATCTCTGTCTGTCTAAGAGCTTACAGTTTTGTAGAGGAGAGGAAACACGCACACACAAATTAAAACATGTAAACTGCATAAGAAGCACAAGTAAGACATCACAAGTTCAGAGACAAGAATTTTTAATGCTAGCTTGTGAGATCATTGATGGCTTCATGGAAGAGATGGTATTTGATCTGGGCCTCAAAGGGTGGTAGAATCTTAAAAGTCAGAAATGGGAGGAAAGTCATTCCAGGTACAAGGAAATGGTATGAGTAAATATGTACAATTGGGAACATACGAGTCATATTCACAGTATTTAATAAACACTTTTTTCATAGAAAGGATTTTTGGCAGGGCTGGACCAGTGGTGGACAACAGGGTCTTGTAAACCCATAAAAGCTGAAGCATGATGTCTGTAGAGAAATGGTGTCTAATTGGTTCTATCTAGAACCTATCACTGATCTGAGTCTTTGGGTCGTAAATCTACCCTTGAGCTTTTCCCTACTATTCCCTGCAGTGTGATGGATGTGTCCTCTGATCCTCTTTTTCATCCTCTGGCTTCCTCTGCTTCAGCGACTCCTTTTGTTTTTTGTTTGTTTGTTTTTTGCTTTTTGGAGGGGGGAAGACAGGGCACTTGGGGTTAAGTGACTTGCCCAAGGTCACACAACTAGTAAGTGTTTGTGTGTCTAAGGCTGGATATGAACTCAGGTCTCCCTGACTCCAGGGCCAGTGCTCTATTCACTGTGCCACTAGCCTCCTCTCAGCAACTCCTTTTTAGAGGACCCGCTGGGGATAGTACGTGTTCCTAGAAGAGCCCTGAAGAACTGGATAGAGTGTTAGGCCTGGAGGTAGGAAGACTCCTTTTCCTGAGTTCAAATCTGACTTCAGACACCTACTAGCTATGTGACCCTGGGCAAGTCACTTAACCTTGTTTGCCTCAGTTTCTTCGTCTGGAGCTGGAGAAGAAAAATGGCAAACTACCCCTGTACCTTTGTCAAGAAAACTTAAATCGGGGTCATGAAGAGTTGGATGTGATTGAATATGACTGAATAACAACAAACGTTTCATCAGCACATGTGGAAAGGGGGTTAGAGTTGTTCTGCTTCACCCCGAAGGTCAGAACTAGGTAGAAGCTACAGAGAGGCAGGTTTCAAATGGATGTCAGCAAAAGCATCATCTTGCAGTTAAAGTTGTCCAGAAATGAACTGGGCTGCTTTGAGGGTAGTGAGTTGACCAGATCTTTCTGGTGGGGGTGTCTTTGAGCAATCCCTGCATGACAATTTGTCAGGGAAACTGTGAGGGAAGGTAACATTTTTTAGTGTGGTGCCCGGTACAGAGTAGATACTTACTAAATTCTTATTTAGACCCCCCACTTCTTCAAGTAGGGGTTAGATTAGAGATCTTTGGTGGCGATTCCAACTCTGAGGCAACTAGGTGACACGGTGGGTTCAAATCTCACCCCAGATCCTTAAGTATCTGTGTAGCTATGGGCAAGTCACTTCACTGCTGTAGGCCCCAGTTTCCTTATCTGTACAATGGGGATAATCATAGCCTTTACTTCCCAGGGTTATTAGGACAAAATTGAGATAATATTTGTAAAGTGACTTGCAGATCTTAAATCACTATATAAACATTTGATATTACTGCTGACAATAATTCTGGTCATGAGGATACCACATACTTACATGGATTAAATGAAGTTCTGCTTATGCAAGGTTCTTTAACTTTAGCTGGTTAGAAAAGGAAGATTCTAACGGTCCGAATTTGCTCTATAGTATTTCATTGTAGGAAGAAATACTCTTCATTTCTTAGTTCTTGAAAGAAAAATGGAGGTTCTACAGGAACTGGATTTGTTCTGTGAACTTCCAAAAGAAAGAAGTTAGAATGATGGTAGAAGTTCCAGGGAGGCAGATTTTGGCTTAAAATGGTGAAGAATAAGAGGTGGGAGAAGCCCTTGTTGAAGGATAGCATAAGATTCATGAATCAGTTAGAAGGGTTGGCTGGACTAGATGGTAGAGCACCATAGAATTAGAAGTCAAAGGGATTGCAGATTATCTAGCCAACACCACCATTTTCCAGATGAGGAAACTGAGACTCAGAGAGGTCAAGCAACTTGCCCAGTTAACAGATGACAGAGCTGGCACTTGAACCCTGGTCCTCTGACTCCAAATTTAGAACTTTTATTATTGTACCATGCTGGTGGTCTCTCAGATTTCATTCAATGCTGGAATTCTAGGAAGTATTCACTTTTCTTTCTTCTTGAATTACTGTGGCCAATAAAACAGTGGGATGTATACTCTAGTGCTGAGCTTCTCCGAGGTTAACTAGGCTGGCTCTTGGATGAGAGATGCTGATGGCACCTGTACTGGAAGCCTTTCTAGCATGGTGAAATTTGCTGGAGAACGCGCTCTTTCAGCAATGTCTCTGAGAGAGCAAGGTCACCTCTTCAATATGATGAACCATTGGAACTGACCCTTGGAAAAAGGAGAATTAGATCTTAAGCTAGAAACTCATACTTAAAATTGAATGTAAGAAATTTAAGGTTAGAAATGATCTTTTATTGAAGACTGTTGTTGTTGTTCAGTTGTATATGACTCTTTGTGACACTCTTAGGAGTTTTCTTGGCAAAGATGCTGGAGTGGTTTACCATTTCCTTCTCCAGCTCATTTTACAGATGTGGAAACTGAGGCAACTGGGGTTAAGTGACTTGCTCAGGGTCACATGGCTAGTAAGGGTCTGAGGCTAGATTTGAACTCAGGAAGAGGGGTCTTCCTGACTCCAAGCCTGACACTCTATCTACTACCCCACCTAGCTGCACATTTAAGAGTTTTAGCAAACTTAAAAGGTTCTAGAGGCAGCATGGCATGATGATTAGAGAGCTGTCCTCAGAGTCAGGAAGACCTGCATTCAGGTCCTACTGTATCATCCTAAGCAAGTCACTTTACTTAGGTTGTCAGGGTCCTATGCAACTCCTTAAGAACATTCTTGCAAAGCAATTCCTCACTTACATGGACAGCATCACAGATCTGATACCAAAAAAGGAAAAAAAAGGAAACTGATAGGAATCATAGTCTAGAGTGAGACAGATTATTGCAGAATTAACTAAGATTTATAAATCCTTCTAAAGAGCCTATGATGTTTGCCTTTACTTTGTAAGTTTGAATTTTTGAGTTTAGATCCAAATTATGCCCGCTGGCTAGGCAGCGTTGTATTGTAGAGAACAAGTTAACAGGCACTTATTCATTTGTTTACATATTTATTTTAAATCCTGTTTTCTCCCTCCTATCTCCACTCCCCTCCCCTAGTCCACTGAGAAAGCAAGAAAACCAAAACATGATATAAACATGCATAAAGAAGCAAATCGAATTCTTGCATTGGCCCTATGGAGCACAGCCAGTGAAAACAGCTGGAGCTGAGAGGTGGAAAGTTTGCCGCAAGGAATAGGAGGCCTGCATCCCTGGATCATAGAATATACAGAGGGGAATAAGTCCTTCCTGGAAGACTAGGAAGGGAGAAGGGCCCCAGGCAAAGAAGGACTTTAAAAGCCGAACGGAAGATTGATCCTGGAGGTTCTTGAATGTAGGGTGAGAGGGGTGACATGGCCAGAGCTGCATTTAAGGATGATCAGTTTGACAGTTAAGTGGAGGGTGGACCAGAGTGTGAAGAGACTTGAGGCAGGTACATCAACCAGCTATTACAATAAATAGGTGTGACGTGATGAAGGCCTTCTCCAAGGTGGTGTCAGTGTCAGAGAAGAGAAGGGGACATATTCAAGAGAGTTATAATGGTAGAAACAACAGGACTTGGCAACAGATTGGATATGGTGGGGTGAGAGAGAATGAGGAGCTGAGAATGATACCTACCTGGCAAGCCTTGTTGACTAGTATTTTTGACAGAAATAGGGAAGTCAAGAAAAGGAGAGGCTCTGGGGGAAAAGATGAATTCAGTTTTGGATGTGCTGAATTTAAGATGTTTATGAGAAATCCAGATTGAGATTTCCAATAAGCAGTTAGAGATGTGAGACTGGAGGTGAGGAGAAAGGCTACAGCTGGACAAATAGATCTGAAAATGATCTTCATAGAGATTATTGAATCCATGGAACTTGAGATCACCAAATGATATAGTATAGAGGGAGAAGTAAAGAGGGCTCAGGGCAGAGCCTTGGGAGACACTTATTGTTACTGGGTGCAACATGGATAAAAATTCAGCCAAGGCAACTGAGGAGGAGAAGTCAGAGAGGCAGGAGGAGAACCAGGAGAGTACCCAACAGCACAAAAACCTAGAAAGAAGAAAGTAGAAAGAAAAAGAGGGAGATCAGCAGTATCAAAGTCTTCAGAGAGGTTAAGAAGGATGAGGATTGGGAAGAGGTCATTAGATTTGGTGATTAAAAGATCTTCAGTAACTTTGGGGAGAACTATTTTGGTTGAATGATGAGGTTGCAAACCAGACTATAGAGAGTTAAGAAGAGAGTGAGAGAAAAGAAAGTGGAAGTACCTTTGAAGACAAACTTCTTAAGGAGTTTAGTCACAATAAGGAGGAGATACATAGGATGACATCGGGGTTGGGTAGATCAAGTGAGGGTTTTTTGAGGTTGAGGGATACTTGGGTATATTTGTAGGCAGTAGGGACCCCAGCCTAGACAGGGAGAGATTAAAGATAAGTGAGAGAGGGGGAAGATTGAGGGGGCAATCTTCTGGAGAAGATAGTATAGAATGGAATCACTTGTATGTGTAGAGGGAGTTGCCTTGGCAAGGAGAAGGCCACCTCTTCATGTGAGAGAGAATAAAGGAGAGAGTGGTGAAAGGCATCTCAGTGATGTATGATGAGGGGAAGGGAGAAAAGGGGGCCCTTGGCAATTGTCCCCAACTTTTTCAGTGAAATTTGAGGCAAAATTCTCAGCTAAGGGAGGGGGGTAGAAACAGAGAGCCACTAGAGATTTAAAGAGGGATAGAAAGCAGTTGTGTTGAATGGTATCAATTAATGAGGTGTAAAAGGATCCCCTTTCTGCAGTTGAGTTGTCCCAGTTGAGATTATGTAACATAAATTTTGTTGTGGGCAAAGTCATCATGGTTTTAAAATTTTTCTCTAGCGGCATTCAGCAGCAGGTTAGTAAGAATGAAGGTAGCAAATGGTGTAATACAAGTCTGAGGCTTGGCAAGGCAACATTTTTGATAGAATAAGAGACAAAAGAAAAGAAACCAGCATTCATTATTCACCTACTTTGTCCGTCACTGTGCTAAGCATTTTATGAGTATTATCTCATTTGAGACTCACAATAAACCTAGGAGGTAGGTATTATTATTATTATCACTATTTTATAGTTGAGGATACCGAGGCAGACAGAGGTTAAGTGACTTGCCCAGGGTCACAGAACTAATAATTGTATAAGGCCAGATTTGGGCTCAGGTCTTCCTGACTCTAGACCTAGGGCTTTCTCTGGCACCTAGCTGCCTCTAAAGGGACAAAGGACTGAAAATAAGAGGGCAATGTAGTGTTGAACTAATTCACCAATGGGTTAAGATGGGGAAGGTTGGAAAGTATAGCTAGTACAGGGGTAATAGCTTGGGAAAGAACTGAAAGATGGGGAGATTGGAGGGTCACAGTGAAAATGAAGATCAGGGTTGAGGGTTGCAAGGCTAAGGGAGAGGTAGCATGACTGCAGACTATGATCAGATAAAGGAATTTTGGAGTTTATCAACATAGCAATGAAACACTTGTAGGCAATGGCAAGATCAAGAGTGTGATCACCTCTGTGGATATATTGAGTTCCTCTAGAATGAAGGCAGGAGTTGGGGAGGTAAGAAAGACTGAAACAGGCCTTGAATTCATTGAGAAAGGAAAGAGGAAAGGTCCCAGTCACCACCAGAATGTCGATTAGGTGATAAATATGGAACAAATAAGCTTCAAAGGAAGAAAGTTCACTGAGTGGCAGTTGTAGAAGTGGAATGGTGGGAAACAAGGAGGATTCTTTCAATGCCCCCATTGTGAATAGCTGATTGAAAGTGAAAATGCAAAAAATCTTGGAAAGGGTGGTTAGGGAAGGTATATCATCAGAAAGCTAGGTGTCAGTGAATATAAGAAGATGGAGAGTAAGAAGGAAAAATTTATGGTGAAAGTTCTTTTACTATCTACAGAGCAAGCATCCAAGACGACACAGTCAAAGCAGTGGGGAGCTCTAGGATGAGATGTAGGAATTGGGTAGAAGAGAATGGGAATAAAGGAGTGGTAAATGGTGGACAGAGAGTAGAATTTTTAAAAAATGAAAGTTAGGGGTTCAGAATCAATAGAATGGAGAGGATATATAGAGCTGAGTATATGTTAAGCATTGTGGAATGAGTTCAGGTAGGTTATCACTTTCCATTGGGGTTTGCTTTGGGGTGGAGTTGTCCTAGGGCGTTAGACATGTCTATAGTTGGAAAGTGGACAAGGCAACTATTGTGGAATTGTAGGAGTCTGGAGAGGGTGCCTGGAGTGGTGGAATGGCTTCTCAGGGAGGATAGGATGTTCTCCTCCTTCTGGGGCAGTTGCAGAAGCAAAGGCTGCAGAGAGAAGAAAGGATACTGTAGTTGGAGTCAGAGTTTAAATCTTGGCTCTGACACAAGCTATGTGAGTAAGAGAGAGCCCTTCAAACTTCTTGAGCCTCCATTTTATCATTTGGCGTGATAGTCCTCATACCACCTACATCACAGAGTTTTTGCAAGTTATGACTTTAAAGTACTGTGGGTACAATGCCAAAGATCTGGATGACCTTGGAGGGCACAGTAACATTGATCAGTTAACTGGATCTTTCTCAGTCCTATAACCTAATAGACTGAGATTAGTACACAAACCATTCTTCTTCTTCTTTTTTTTTAACATGAAGTAATTCTTAATTATCATCAGTCAACTGAAGTTTCTCTTAATTTTCCAAATTGAATAGCCTTTTCTTACTTCTCATACTTCTTGACCTTTCTGTAACATTTGACATTGTTGACTGTCTTCTTTTCTTCAATACCCTCTCACTTTGGGTTTTAGTAGCATTGTTATCTTGATTCTCTTCCCATTCAAAGATCAGTTCAAATGCCACCTCTTATAGAAGACCTTTCTAGATTAACCCAACTGCTAACACTTCCTTCCTTCATTACCGTGTATTTATTTTATATAAATTTTGTATATACTTATGTGTACATATATTATGCCTGTTATACCTGATGTCTCCCCCTATAGAGTATAAGCTCCTTGAGGGAAGGGACTATTTAATTTTTGTCCTTATAGCTCTAGTACCTAATGGTACTTGGCGCATAGTAGGCATCTGATAAATGCTTGTTTACTAATTGCTTGAATATTAAAATAGCCATATAGAAAATTAACTGGTCCCTACATCACTAGTATTTGTGTAATAACTCTGAAGAGGATATTTTATACAATAAGATACAATTAAATCCAAACACCTAGGTAGAAATTAAGAGCTTTCTCACACTGAATTGCTACTCATTGCTTAATCTAATCCTTTAAACTGCCAAACCTAGATTAAAAAAAAAAACCAACAAAACTCTCAACTCTTTCCAGGGTCAGAAGTCTTCTGGCTATACAGGCTCTGATGGTGCTTCAGGGCTTAAAACAAATAAATCCCCTGCAGGTGGCTCAGCTTCTAAATACCTGCTTGGATTTATCAGAAAAAAATTACATTAATTTGTTTCCTTAACTCTACTAATTTACAGAACCAGCCCCTTCAAGTAGAAGTGTTCCTTTATTGTGTGAATTTCTTTGATCCACTGTATCTTGGCTTTAAAATGTCCCTTTGACCTTTCAGGCTTCACAAAGGTGAACAGGAAGGGAAGTGTGCCAAAGATTCTCAGAATCTATATTGAGAAGGCTGTAAAGGTCTCCTTCAAATCAGTAAAAAAAGTTAAGGTAGCAACCATCTTAGAAACTCAACATTTGTGCAAAAGATACACCAAGCTGCTTAAGATCACACATTAAACATATGGTCAACTCCAAGTCCTTTTGGATAAGGGGGTTTCATCACAGAGACCACGTTTTTGAAAAAGCCTGTTCCGTTTTCTGATAGGCTCACAGGATTTAAAGATATCATCTAATTGGACCCTTTATTTTACAGGAAAAGAAACAATGCTAGAGGGAGTAAGGGAGTTGTCTGAGGCCACACAGGTAGGAAGGCGGCCAGAATTGTTCCTCCTGCTCCAGATCCAGGCCATTTTCCTCCATATCTCAGACTTGTGCTCTGTTTTACTTAAACTGCTTTTCAGATGCGGTGTATTTCATTAGGCCTTTTCTTCAGAGTGCTGGTGGCATCTTCCTTGTCCTGACTGATGGTCCTAGGTTTGAGCAAGAGAATTTTAATTATATGACTTTAAAATATTCCTGTTTAAAACAGCATCCAACACCATTCCTTACTGAGAGGTCATACTTGCCAACGGATGGTCTATTTACATTGGGACAAACAGGATTTTATCTTGTCAACAGACCGTGAATGGGAATAACTAGAGTTTTAGACTGAATCACATTTTTATTTGGCACTAAAAACACTGTTACAAAGGGAAAAGTATGCTGTACTTGGATTTCCGTGTTATTAACACTTTCATGGACCCTTACCCTCACTCTAACTCCCAAGTATAACACACATGATTGAGGGAGTCATATTTTTTACTGTTGGGGAAAATGGAAATATCTTGCTTAAATGCCAAATGACCAAATCAGATAGTTTTATTTACAATTCATTCATTCCACAAATATTTAAGTGCTGGGCCCAGAACTCCTACGATCTATTGGGCCATGTCTTCCAGTCTCCAGCAAACCTTAGGACCTGGCTCACTGTTGACCCCTACTGGTTTTCCTTTTACAAATATCAGCTATAGTCCATGGTCACTCTGAGAAAAGAGTACTTAACCCTTTAGGTTTTTAGGCCTACTAGTTTATGTGATATGGGTAGATATCTATAGCTATCTATGTCTGCATATGTGTGTATGTGTGTATATATGTTATTATGTATATAGCTATGTAGCAATGTGTGTATGTGTATGTATGCATGTATACACACGTACATGCATGCACTTTTTGGTTGTTCATTCATTTTTCAGTTGTGTCCAATTCTTTGTGACCTCATTTGGAACTTTCTTGGCAAAGATACTGGGGTGATTTGTCATTTTCTTCTCCAGCTCATTTTAAGATGAAGAAATGAAGGCAAACAAAGTTAAGTGACTTGCCCAGAGTCACACAGCAAGTAAGTGTCAGAGTCCAGATTTGACTCAGGAAGATGAGTCTTCCTGACTGTAGGCTGCCACTTTATTCACTGTTTTATCTAGCTGCCCTGTATAAACAATACATATATGTATATGTATGTATACATGTATAGGTGTGATATATACATATATACACAATACATATATGTATGTATACATATGTTTCTGTGCTTGTCTATACAAGTAAAAATAAATACATACATATATACATGTTTATGTATATGTGTGATATATACACACACATACTTATACATACGTATATGTATATGTTTGCATGTGTGTGTATGCAAGCAAAAATCAAATGTACATATCGTAATGCCAAGCAAAGGGAACTTCCAAGGTTCGGATGACCAGCATAGCAAACCCCATTTATTCAGTGACAGATTAAGGCAAACATTCACAGAACAGAGAAAATCAAAATACAGTGTAACTCATTCATTTAGCAAGTAAGTTCTCAATTCAATTGCAAAGCACCAAGGTCCAAGTATCCCACCCCTGGCCGGTACATTAGTCAAAGTAGCCCATTCCTGGGCAGTACATTCATTTAGTCAGTCAAAGTCTCTTTCTTAAATGGAGATTAGTTTCCAATCATAAGCACAGTACATTCATTTGGTCAATCACAGAGCACAAAAAAAGTCAAAGGTTTCCCACCCCTGGATCACAACTGAATTACAATACCATCCATTAATGCCAAACACTTTCTCAAAAGGGGCAGGAGAGCATGAAAGGCCATCCACCCTTAAGCTACAACAAGGTTAAAATGTCGTCACAGTGTTCAATGCCCAAGGAGAGGTCCTGTCTTCATCTCGACCCAAGACAAGTACTCAGCAGTCCTGGTTCCTGGGGAAGCAAAACCTAACAAAGCTATAACACACATTACCAGTGTCCTCATCAAGTCACTCTCTGCCTGCAGAACACTCCCAGAACCCCTAAAAACATCAGCAAGGCCCTCTTCCAGGATTTCTGTAAACATACAACAGGAACATCCTCCTTTAGGGCTTCTGAACCAACAGCAAGTTTCCAGGACCTCTACAACAGCAGCACTGTCCTTCACCAGCAGGTGAATCTGGCAAAACAACATCAAAACAGACAGACAAAATACCGGCATCATAGCCATGCCTCCTCAGTTCTTGGCAGCTCTGGGTGGCAGTTCTCAAAAGTCCCGGGCAGCTCCAACTGGCCCTCAGCAGTCCACGACACTGCTCTCCAAAAGTCCCTTGGGCCTTCTCTGCTTGGGCCTCTCTCCCAATTCACGTCTTCTCCCAGTTCAGCCCTCTCTCTTCATGTTAGCTAGTCCATCCCACAAGTGGGATTCACAAGATCTGGGTTTTAACACTCAACCCAAAAACCAAGCCAACACAGGGGAATCTCCAAATTCCATTACAATTACACATATGCATAGAAAAATACACATATAGATATATCATATACATAAAACATATAAATATGAACATATATGTTCATATATGCATTGTCTAGAAGCACATATATATAAAAGGAAATACAATAATAATTCAAAAGTAAAAATCTTGAGAATTATAAAAGGTCTCATGGTCCTGTTTGGTAACTACTAGGAATGGAGCCTTAGTCCTTCTTTCTCCTGATTTCTTTGACTCATTTTGCCCTCATTCATCTCTCTCTGAGGACATCAGATATAGCTCAGGGCTGTAAGAATTTGAGGTAACAGTAGATATCTGAGACTGATTGTTTCACTCTACAGAGAGAATGTAAAACACATAAAGAATTCAGAGTAGTCAATAAATAATTGATGTGATTATTCTTCCTTCTTTTGGTGAGTCCTGTTTTCTCTGCAGAGACATATCTAGTTCTCCAGGCCAATAGTAGCATCCCATGATTTTGACCCTGTCAGAAAGGAAATGAATTTTGGGTAAATGAAGAGGCAGTCCCTGGGTGATTTACTCTTTTCCCCTCAGCCTTATGGTACTATACAAAGGGCTTGGCGCTCCTCCCAGAAGGAAACAAACTTGGGATTGTTAAACAGGCAATACTCTTCTCATAGGACTTTCCCTGCTTGAGAACTCATGATGGTAGCAGAAGGCAAAGTCCATTTTTTTGCTTTCCTATACCATGCTTTAGCTCCTTTATAGTCCTTCAGTTTTAAAAGCACTTATGTAATCATTTTGTCCTTAAGAAGGCTGAGCATTAAGGAATGCTCCAAGAGCTAGAGATTATCTGAGGAATCTCTCCATATTCTATCCAGGAAATTTGGTTGCTGAATTTTTATCCCATAGTGATATGGTGTCCTTCTCCTAGAGCATTTGGTTGAACCTATGAGCATCTACCACATGCCTTTGTTACTACTTCTCCATGGCTTGGTCCAGGAACTAGAGGTCTAGGAATTATGGCTATTTCCATATTACTCTTACTGCTGAGAAGCTGCAGTGTCTAGGTCTGGAGTAGAAGATGGTTGAGCAGTCCTTGAGGAGAGAGTTAGATGCTATGCATGTGAAGAGAACTCACACAAGACAAATGTTCGCATGACGGTCAGAAAAAGTGTTACAATGACACTCTCAAGGTCTCTCTGAAGACCTTTGGAATTGATAGTGTGACATGGGAGACCCTGGCAAAGGACTACCCAGTATGGCATATCCATATCCAAGAAGGTGCTGTGCTCTATGAGCAAAGCAGAATTGAAGTGGCTCAAAACAAACACAAGATGCACAAATTTGGAGAATCCACCCCAAATGTTCACATGGACTATTTGTGCCCAACCTGTGATGGAGCATTCTGAGTTTGTATTGGTTTGATCAGTCATAGTTAGACACACTATAACTTGGCTCCAACACAGTGATTTCATTTTGGTCCTTGAGAATGAAGGACAATAACCTATCAACCAGATGCTAAGTCAGTATTCAGGCATGCCTTCCCCTGTGTGCTTCCTCCCAAACTCCATCCCCAGCCAGAACCAGTATCTGTTCTCAGGTCTCTCCTATCAACATTCTCTAGATATCTTGGAAAAAGAAGACAATAATGGTCTGTTGGGCTCCTTTTATTGGCCTAGAACAAAGTGTCTGAAGTCAGATTTGAACTCAGGAAGAGGAGTCTTCTTGACTCCAGGCCTAGTACTTTATTCAATGCCCCATCTAGCTCCCTCCTGGTATGCTGCACCCAATTGTTTCTTTCTCTCCTTCCCAGAGGTATATAAGAAAGTTTGATGATTTTTGTTGTTTAGTTGTTTTAGTCATGTCCAACTCTTTGTGATCCTACTTGGAGTTTTCTTGGCCAAGATACTAGAGTGGTTTATCTATTCCATTTTCCAACTCATTTTACAGATGAGAAACTGAGGCAAATTGGGTTAAGTGACTTGCCCAGAGTTACAGTTAGTAAGTGTCTGAGGTGGTATTTGAACTCAGGTTTTTCTGATTCCAGGCCTGGCACTCTATCTACTGTGCCACCCACCTGCCCATGGTGATGGTAGCTACCATATACATAGTGCTTTAAGGTTTGCAAAATGCAATGCAAATATTATTTCATTTGATCTTCACAACAGCTCTGAGAGGTAGATGTTGTTCTCATTTTACAGATGAGGAAACTGAGGCAGAGATAGGTTGAGTGATTTGTCCAGAGTCTTATAGCTAGTGTCTGAGCCAGATTTGAATTCAGTCCTTCTTGACTTTGGGTTCAGTGATCAATGTACTTTACCAGCTAATTAGTCTTATAAGTAGAAAGGTGTTGGTGGGGCAAATCACTTAATTCCCTGGACTTGGTTTTATCAGCTGTCAAACGAGAGAGTTGATATAATTGCAGGTGGCTCCTGAGATCTCTTCCATCTCTTGATCTATGATATTGCAACAGGGTACATGACTACAGAACTACTCCTCACCCAACTGGGAACAGAACTTGGCCTGATACACCGGCTTTGTGGTAAATTAGACCTTACTAGAAATCTAGGGAGATGGTCAGCTAAATGAAACATAGTTGTGCATTCTGAAGGAGGAGAAATAGATGCATATATACATGTGTGCAATTAACATATTGGTTTTCAGGATCTGTGATTTCATCAGTGGAAGAAGTTTCTCTACCAATGCAGATCTACAGCTTTTTGGAGTTGGGGGAATTGCCTGGGACAATGAGAAGTTAAGTGACACACAACCAGAGAGTGTCAAAGATGGAACTTGAACCTGGGCCTTCCTGACTCAGAGGCTAACTCTCTATTCACTACATCTCACTTCTTCACATACAAATAACTAATACAAAAATAGAGTCATGTATAAAAGAGGTAAAAGAAAGACGCTGCCCAGAGTTCAGAAAGCTGAAGTCTCAGAGATGGCTTCATGGAGGAGGCAACATTTGAGCCTGGGCCTTGAAGGATGAAGGCAGCTAGGTGGTATAGTGGATAGAATGCTGGACCTGGAGTCAGGAACACTCATCTTCCTGAATTCAAATCTGGCCTCAGACACTTGATAGCTGTGTGACCCTGGCCAAGTCACTTAACCCTGTTTGCCTCAGTTTCCTCATCTGTAAAATGAGCTGGAGAAGGAAATGGCAAACTATTGCAGTATCTTTGCCAAGAAAACCCTAAATGGAGTCACAAAGAGTCAGACATGGCTGAACAACAACAAATTGAAGGGTAAGTAAAATTTTAACAAACTGAAACAGGAAAGTGGTGTTTTTTTTTAATAAATAAAGAGCTTGTGTGGACCAAAGCATATTTGGGAGATAACACAGTGGTTCTAGTTTTCATGCTTAAATGGATCAAGAAGTTCACCTGTTTACATGCTCCCCAAATGGATTCTGGGACTTAATTACTGATCTCTCACTTCATTAGCTTGAGATGGCAAATGAATGAATTAGGAATATAGGACAATGAGGAGAGTCTTGTGTTTGGGCAGCCAGACTTCCTCAAGGACTTGACACTGAGGCTCTGGAAGCCTGGACAGGATGGAACAGATCTTTGGAGAGCAGTCAGACTGTCCGAGAAAAGGGCCTGTTTTATTGTAACTTTGATCCATCCTTAATCCCCAGAGAAATGCAGAGGGCAGAAATGAGGCTTCAGTCTTTTCATTCTGTTATTTACAAAGCTTAGCTAAGGGTGCTTAATGCTTTGCGTTAAATTCTTGAAAGAAGAGAAGTTGGAATCAGTTGTGGGGGTTGGTGGAAACTATCTCCCTTTCTTGGGCAGAGCAGCTAGGGAAGGGAGACTTACTCTTTATGCCCTGCGGAGCCTGGCAGCAGCTTAATATGCAGAAAGACAGCTGGGTTTTGAGTGAGAAGACCTAGATTATACACTCAGTGCAACCATTTACTATCTCTGAGACCCTGGGTAAATCACCTCACCTCTCTGGACCACAGCTTCCTCATCTATAAAACCAATCAATCAACAAGCATTTATTAAGTGCCTACTATACGGCAAGTGCTAGGCAAGGAGCTGGCAATACAAAGACAAAAAATAAGTCTACCTCTGCCTTCAGAAAGTTTTTAAGGTTCCTGCTTGAAATCTGTGATCTTGTAACTGATGGATGAGTAATAGATTGGTGATTCCACAATTGGTGGAATTGTGAACAGCAGTCAGGAGGAAAGCCTTGGAGTCAGAGAACCATGGTATAATGGGAAGAAGATCCAGGGGTGGGGAACCTGCAGCCTTGAGGCCCCAGGCCCTCAAGTGCAGCCCTTTGACTGAGTCCAAATGTCACAAATAGGTTGGATTCAGTCATAGGGCTGCACTTGAGGACCTGAAGGGCCACATGTGGTCTTGAGGTCGCAGGTTCTCCACCTCTGGCCAACTCTGCACTCGGTCATTTTTTATATAACCATGAGGTAGGAACCTGAGAGCCCTTTATTGTGAAGTAGGGATGATCATATCTGACCTCCCTGCCTATCTGCTTCAATTAACAGAGTTGTTAGAAGACTGTCAAGTGCTTTGCTGACATTGAGACTGTCTAAAAGTAATGATTTATATTCCACCAATCTGGTCCCTCTGCTACCTACCACTACCAATTAAAGATGGATATTCTCGCAGCTTTTAAGATGGGGGAAGGAAGGGATGGATGCCATTTCCTATTTCTAGAAGCCTATCTAATCAAGGGTAACATATCACAAGCCCTGGGGAGATTCTCTGGCCTCCACATTCCAGCTCCACTCTACCCAGAGAGAGGTAAAGGTTTTGACTGTGTTTGTCCTTGCTAATAATAGTGGGAAATTGACCTGTTTCAGGAAAGGTAATCTGTCACGTCCTGGAGACTTTCATATAGTGAGAACAGTCTCTAAAGTTGTATATAGTGGGGTGGTATGGGAAGAGTATGTGAAAGAAGGGCAAACCTTCCGGGTAAATAGAGCTCAAGGGTGACACTCATTTAGCCGATGGGGACACTGAGGCATACAGAAAGTCAGGCTACCTAATGTAACTGAGCTGGAGGAAACAAAAGGAGATAGAGTAGGGAGAGCTGGATGCATTTTACCTTACCAAGATGGGGTTTGCAAACTCATTATTGTCCCATGCATTGATGAGCTCCTTCTATATTGAAGGGCTTTTGTTAAAACAAAGAGAAGACTGGAAGCTATGTAAAGAGTTAATTTAAGGACACACACTGTTAAAAAATATTTTATTTTTTCCCATTACATGTATAAACAATTTTTAACATTCTTTGAAATTTTTTTAGTTCCAGATTTTCTTCCTCTCCTCCCTGCTTATTGAGACAGCAAGCAATTTGATATGTTATACATGTGCAGTCATGCAAAACATATTTCCATATTAGTCATGTTGTGAAAGAAGAGACAGACCAAAAAAAATAAATGCACAAAAAAATAAAGTTAAAAAAGTATACTACTATCTGCATTCAGACTCTATTAGTTCTTTCTCTGGAGGTGGACAGCATCTTTCATCATGAGTCCTTCAGAATTGTTTATCATCTTTGTATTGCTGAGAATAGCTAAGTCATTCACAGTTGATCATCATACAGTATTGCTGCTACTGTGTACAATGTTCTCTTGGTTCTGCTCACTTCACTTTGCATCAGTTCATCTAAGTCTTTCCAGGTTTTTCTAAAATCATCCTGTTCATCATTTCTTATAGCATAATAGTTTTCCATCAAAATCATATACTACAACTTATTCAACCATTCCCCAAGTGATGGGCATCCCTTCAATTTCTAATTCTTTGTCACCACAAAAAAGCTGCTATAAATACTTTTGTACATATAGGTCCTTTTCCTTTGATCTCTTTGGGGTGCAGACTTAGCAGTGGAATTTTTGGGTCAAAGAGTATGCACAGTTTTATAGCCATTTGGGCATAGTCATAAGACATTCTTAAATATCATTTGAAGGAACTGGGGGTGCTTAGCATGGAGAAAAGCAGACTTGGGGAGAACCTTTTAAAAGTTTTTGAAGGGCTGCTATGCAAAACAGAATCAGATTTGCTCTGCTTGGCCCCATCAAACAGAATTAGTAGCAATGGGTAGAATTTGCAATGTGGGCTTAATGTCATGAAAAATTTTCTATTAGTGCTATCCAAAAGTTTAATGGATTGCCTTGGGAAGTAGTGTATTTCCCCTTATTGGAAATCTTCAAGCAAAGGCTGGTCATATGTAGTATAAAGGAAATTCTTTTTCAGAGTTGCATTGGACTAGATGGCCACCAAGATCCCTTTTAACTCTGAAATTCTGTGATTCTATAATAAAAATTTCTCTATCAAATCAGATCTATGATTCATCTCTTCTACGAGTCTTGCCGGCAAAGGTGCCATGGATATTGCAACAGAATATTTTTGTGTTTCTTGACATCATCCTCAAAGATTAGGAATATCATATTGAAAATTTATCTGAACTTTTTGAAAATACCATTAACAATCTTACACATAGGGATAGGAATTAAATCTGGGACTTCATTGATTTAGGCTTCTACCAAAGTACCATCTCCACAACTTATAGTCTTGAGAGTGTTGCCCAGAGCACTGTGAGGTTATTTACTCAGTTACATAAACAATATGTGTCAGAAAAGGGAATATATGTCATGACTGATTTACAAGAGGTAGTGAGTTCCATAGGTTTACTATTCATTGAATGATGAAATAATTCTTTTTTATTTGTCCTACATTTATATTTCTCAAATTTAAAAGGGGTATCTCCTTCTTCTAGTATTTTGGGATTTGGGAAACATATTCACCCTGTTTTGTGTTTCCCCTATTTTATGCATCTGATGATTTTGTAGACTTTGATTAGGAGGTAAAATACAGAGTATCTTGGACTTGACCTTTGTATAACTCAACCTGCCACCTCAACACTTTAGCCTCTTTCTGTGGCTATGTTTGTTTCCTACTTTTACCTTTTTTCATATATTACTTTTTAAATTTGAACTTCACAAACATACATATAAATGAACATTTTCATATACAAATTTTAATTAAAGTCTATATGTGAAATCATGAATCTTTATTATGTATAACTTGATTTTTTTCAAGTATAAAATAAATTCAATATATAACTTTAAAAGTTGTCCTGTTTATCTGTTTCCTTCTGTACATCCTTCAGGTTCTCTTCTATGCATTAAAAAATAACTTCAATGATGCCCTTTTCTTTCTTTTTGGCAACATTATGCTAGCTCCCCTTTTCCCACCAAATTAAAAAGAATAAGAAAAACACACTCCTTGTAACACATATGCATATCCAAGCAAAACAAATCCACACATTTGAGAAATCCATGTCTGACAATGCATCTTGAGGTACATCAAACATACCTCTGTCAGGAGATGGGTAACATGTTTCACCACTGGTCCTTAAGAGTCATGGTTGTTCATCACATTGGTCAGAGTTTTCAAGTCTTTCAAAGTTGTCCATCTTTATAATGTTACTACTGGATAAGTTGCTCTTCTGGTTATAATACTCACTTCACTCTTCATGAGTTCATATAAGTCTTCCCAGGTTTCTCTCAACATACCCCCTTTGTCATTTCTTATGTTTAAGTAATATGCCATTACATTCATTTACCAATGAATCTTCTACCATGGTTCATTCAGCCATCTTCCAATATTCCTGCCATTGAAGATTGACATGTTAGCATGATTCCAGGTCAGATTTATTTTCCCCCTCCTTGAGCTGAGTGAGGGGTGGGAGGGAGGGAGATTTAGGTTGACCTTCTGCAGCCTATGTTTATTTTCAAACTGAAATGGTCCCATTTTATTGCCGTTATTGCTAAGGCTGGAATTTTCTGATCTTCAGACTTTTACTTACAATTTTAGTGTCCCTACAGTTCTATGTGTAGTATTTTCCATGTATATGTCAAAATTAGGCTGAATACCATGAGAGACATAGCAATAGAAATACAGCAACTGTTAGAGTGATAATTTTGTTAAATGATACTTTGGTTATTAAAATCAAGTGAGATACAAAATGGGTAGATATTTACTTACCAATGGTCTTTACCACTGTCATGGGGGCAGTGTAGCGCAGAATTGAGGAGATATTTTCTATAAATGATTGATGTCATGTATTTCACATGTCATATATATGTCATATATGTAATATTTCTATAAATGGTTGATATCATCCAACTACTCCTATTTGTGGATGGCATTGAGCTGGCTATATCACATTGCAAGGCCTCCTAAATGAGAGCCATGATCTCCTACAACTCTTCATACAACAACAACAATATGGATGAAAGATGATCCTTGATCAGTCTACGATGTACAGTTGGATGGAGACCATATAGAGCTTATCTATTAGCACAGTATCTTAGACACATACTGCAAAAGGACAATAAATTGGGTCCAAAATGGAAGAGGAAGAGGATAGGTAGAATTTCCTTTGGGAAATTATAGAGTTCTTTTAATGACCAGAAACAAAGGCACTTCTTTTTAACACTGCCATTCCTCTGATGATGTTGTTTTGGTGATGACTGCAAGTCAAGGAACACTACAGTTTCCCATTTCTATGCCACCATCTTGACTCCACTCTCAATACTACAGTTTCCTAAGAAATGAAATTGAAGGCCACCCACTCAATCAATAAGCATTTATCATGGATCTACTATATATCAGGTGCTATACCGCCCAAAAGGCAAGGAAGAAGCTCATAGTGGATGTGAGCAGACAGTGACATATTAGGAATGAAGACTTACACAGAAGGAATGGTGTGAAGGATGTTATTAGAGAAATATATGACCAGAAGAAAAAAAAAGATGAATAAGTTACATGATGAGAGGGAGTAATAACTGATAGATCGTCCCATATGTTCCACTGGTATCCTTGTAATCTTAGGAACAACATTCCCCCACACCAACCCCATCAAGATACATGGGGTGTGGGAGAATATACATGAGAATTGCTTGAGATGGGCAGTTACAGATGGATTACAATCTTCATTGTTGGAAGGAATGACCATATCAGTGAAATCACAGACACACCAAAATATTGGAGTTGGCCTTCACGTGGGTAGTGGATGTTTTTTCTTGTGATTTGAGGCACTGAGAACACAAATGTGAATCATTAGGTAAAGGACCAAATCAAAATGGAAAACATTTCTCCAGCTATCATAGAATTATCTTTGGCATAGGAGAAAGAACCCAGAATTTGGTTTCAGAAGACCTAGGGTTGGAACTTAATCCTTCTATATTCTACCTATGTGCCTTTAGGCAAGTTAGTTAAACTCTTTGGACCTTGGTTTCGTTACCCGTAAAATGAGGAAATTAGTCTAGATCAGAGGTTCTCAGCTTTTCTTGTGTTACTCCACTGAAGCCTATGGACCTCTTCTCAGAATTATGTTTTTAATAAAAGTTAGCCAGCTGTGGTGGTGCCTATCCATAATCCTTGCTTCCGGGGAAATCTAAGGCTGGTGGATCACTTGAGTTTGGGAGTTCTTTGCTTTTTTTTTTTTGCCTTTTTGGAGGGCAGTTGGGGTTAAGTGACTTGCCCAAGGTCCCACGGGTAGTAAGTATTAAGTGTCTGAAGTCAAATTTGAACTCAGGTCCTCCTGACTCCAGGGCCTGTGATCTATTCACTGCTCCACTTAGCCACCCCTGGGAGTTCTGACCTGAAGTAGTGCTAAAGCCAATCAAGAGTCCACACTAAGATCAGCACCAATACGGTGAACCCCCAAGAGCCAGGGGGCCATCATGCTGCCTAAAGAGAGGTGAAGCCCAGTTTAGAAAAACAGAGAAGGTTAAAGTTTCCTTATTGATCAGCATTGGGATCAATCTGTGAGGGGCCACTGTACTTCCAGCCTAGGTGAGATAGAAAGACCTAGTCCCCCTCCCCCCAGATCCTTAAAATAAAATACACAGGGTACAATGATGAAAAACTTAGAAACAAGGATGAGTTCATAAACCCAGGTTAAGAAACCATTGTCTAGAAGACCTCTGAGATGCTCTCCAGTTGGAAATCCCTGATCAATGTGCATGGCATTCTATGTCAATTACTTATGTTATGTGTCATATCTCACTACTAGACTGGCAGATCCATCCATCAATGGCAAGAACCATTACACATGTACATGCATATATATATATATATGTGTATGTATGCATGTTTATGTGTACATATATGTGTGTGTGTATTTCCCTTTGCAACTAGCATAGCTTATGTCAACTAGAAGTTTAATAAAGTTTGCTAATGTCTTTAGCAGTGTGGCTGAATCAGGGGAGGGCAAGGTGGCCTAGGGCCAGTTTAGCATGAGAGTACAGGGCAAAGGTTAGGAACAAAATCAATCACCATAAAAAACTGGAATTTGGGAAAATGAGTTGAGAAAATTCTTTCAATATAACTTGTATTTTGCTTCTTCATCCTACACTGATCTCCCTGCTCCAACAATTCATTTTCCTGCCCATTCCTACAAAGGAATCCTAGCACCAACTTTTCCTAATTTTCTTTCATGCTCCTCAGGAACCCTGATTTGTATTTCACTTCTTTCCTCAGGAGGGCATTGACCCTCCCGTACCCCAGTGTTTGCCTAATCACCAGAAATGTTGAACAAGTATGCCAAAAATCCTATGATATTTCTTAAAAGACATGACAACAAAGATAAAGACTTTTCTATGATCCTCAGATGACTAATATCAAGTGAGAAATGAAACACGAAGACATAGCACTAAATATATTCACTACTCTCATTACCTAAGGTTGAAAAGAGTCCAAGTTAAAGTCCTATAGATGTAGAGTCCTTCTGAGCTCTCTATGGGTAGCAATGTGCTGGTTTTTACAAGCACCAGGACATGGCAAGCTTCCTAAATGAGACCCTCTATCTCTCTAAAGAGTTTGTCCTAACTATCCACACAGGAAAAACCAAATGGCTGAAGAATAGCAATTGTCCAGACCATAATATGCAATTAGATGGATACCCTATAGAACTTGTCTTCTGGCACATAATAATGATGGTAATAATAAGAAAAGCTGGCATTAGTGTAGTATTTAAGGTTTGCAAATACTTTACATATGTTATCTTTACTTTCTTTTGATAACTCATGGAAATAGGCACTATTATTTCATTTTACAGATGAGAAACTGAGGCAGAGAGAGTTTAAGTGATTTGTCAAGGGTCATACAGTTGGTACATGACTTAGATAGTATTTAAACTCAGGTTCTCTAGACTCTAAGTCTAACACTATATTCATTGTGCCACCTGGCTGTGTCTCTATATGTTATCAGAAAAAAATACGGACTGCTTACATAGCAAGTGAAAGGCCTAACCAATGGATAACCCAAATGTTCCACTGGTGTCTACACAATGTTGAGATCACTCCAGAAAGGTTCTGAGCATGTTGGGCAGACCATCTCCTTCTCACCCATCCATTCCACTGCCCAGAATCCGCATGGCAAATTTTTGGGAGGACAGGAATAGGAGAGTCATGTTGGATAGGCAGGCATTGTAATTTGCATCTTTGGAGGAAATAGCCATGTTGATAAGCTTTGCAGGTCCATTAGAATATTAAAATATTGGAGTTCTAACCATCAGCCTATTAATAGATGTCATAAGAAAATCGGGCTAGTTAATGAAGAGATCCCAAGGATAGAGGTTTTTCTTCTCATGTTAATATACACCTACTTCCTCTGGGGCAGCCTCCCCTGGGTGATGGTTGCTACTTTAAAATGGGGAAACTGAGCCAGGTCCCTTCCTTGCCTCAGTGAGTGAATGACCTTAGAAGGTCAGCCTTTAATACAGGTCTATTTGCTTCCTTTAGGGTAGAAGCCTTATCCTAATGGGGCTTCAGGGATCTCTGGTAGCTAATGACAGTTTTCTCCTCTTTCTTGGCATGACAAATCTCTTGCCCTCACAGATTTAGAGAAAGCTGAAGGCAAATGGTGAGAAAGAAACATTTATTGTTTGTTATCCCTCCAAGGCAATAGACTCAGGCTTTGGGAAAGAATTCATTATAAGAGAAGTCAGAAGTGTGGACTAAGAGCCTGCAGGTAGCTTCAAGCCTGAACTCCCTTGGAGTCTGCTACCTTGCTAGGGCTGCCTCCCCGAGCTCAGCAGCTATTGCACCCTCCCTTACTGGAAGGACGCTCTGGGGTAGGGGAACCTGAGCCTGTGAATGGTGCTTTGTTGATTGTCCATTTCAGTTTGGTTTGAAGGAGCTACAATTTCCCTAGGGTTCAGAAAGCCAAGGATTGTTCCATTTCTGTGGCAGGGCTCTCCGATGAGGCAGGCAGAGACTTGCCTTGGCCTATTCAGAAGTCTGCCAAGAACCCAGGAAGAGAGGGAGATGCCCTGTTATTTAGAGCGTGCCTCTCTCCTGCCAGAAAGGGAAAACGTGTAATAGAGTTGGAAGCTCCTTCCTGTCCCCTCCAGCGCAGACTGTGGGAAATCTCAATATTTGGCCCTAGGTGTGTCCTGCAGACAATCTCGTCCTTCTGGGAATATTTGCCTTACTTACAGCACAATTTGCATTTTTATAGCCTTTTACTCTTACAAAACACTTTCACATACAGTGCTTGGGCACTCTATCGGGAGTCAAAAGCCCTGGGTTTGAATCTTGGCTCAAACTACTTGTGTGAAGATTCGGGGCAGATTGTTTCACCTTTCTGGAGACCAGACTCCTCATTTGTGAAATGTGGCTAGATTAGATGATCTCAGAGGTTCTTCTTTCCTTTTCTTAATCCTACCATCTCAACTGATTTTGGGCTATTGTGCTGATCTCACTGGGAGATGGGTGGCACAAATAATATCAACACTTTACCAATAGGGAAACTAAGCTACATAACTAGAAAGAAGAGTGTTAGGACCCAAGTTCAGATTTTCTGTCTCCAAATTCAACATCTTCCCCATAACCCCATCATCCCTGTACATTAAGAGCCCTAGATTTAGGTTCAAATCCCAGTTCTACCACTTATGATCAGGGTGACCTTGGGGAGGTCACTTGTCTCTCAGAATCTCATCTGTGTGAATGAGGGGATTCAACTAGACGACTTCTAAGCCCCCTTCCCACTTGAAATCTATGTTACGATAATAAAGACAAATTGGTTACATTGTATGAGGAAAACTGGACAAATGCAGAGATTCCAAAGGTTTCTTAAACAACCTTTCTTGGGACACTCTTGATTTACTCAGCACCTAGAAACTCAGATTCTTCAGCTGCTAGATCCCTGGTCATGTGTATCTAGATGGCACAGCAGATGGAGTCAGAGTCAGAAAGAACTGATTTCAAATCTTGCCTTAGACATTTAACTAGCTGTGTGACCCTGGGCAAGTCACTTAACATCCCGAAAACTCAGTTTCCTCATCTGTAAAATGTGGATAATAATAACACCTATCTCATGGGGTTGTTGTGAGGACCTCATGAGATAATGCATGTAAAGGAGGTCACATATCACAAAGCACTGTATAATGCTGTTGTTTTTGCTACTATTATGTGGTTTAGTTGGGGAAGGAAAGTAGCCTGGTCAATCCTTTTCAAGGATAGGGCTCTTCTGCCTTCTAATTCCTAACAAATAATAATTATTATTAACTAGCCTTTATATAGTGCATTATGATTGGAAAGTACTTTATAAATATCTTATTTGATCCTCACAACAACTGTGGGAGGTAGATACTATTATATCCCCTATTTTATAGATGGAGAAATTGAGTTAGAGTAAGGTTCGATGATCTACCCAGGGTCACACAGCTAGATGGTGTTTGAGGTCAGATTTGAAATCAGGTTTTCTTGACTCCAGCTGGCACAGTGGCTAGAGCGCCAGGATTGGAGTCAGGAAAACTCATCTTTCTGAATTAAAATCTGGCCTCAGACACTTATTTGTTGTGTGACCCTGACAAGTCACTCAGCCTTGTTTGCCTCAGTTTCCTCATCTGTCACAAGAGCTAGAGAAGGAAATGATGAACCACTTCAGTATCTTTGCCAAGAAAACCCCAAATAGGGTCATGAAGAGTCAGATATGACTGAAAGTGACTGAACAGCAACAACTTCTTGACTCTAGGCTCAATCTTCTATCTGTACTGCCTAAGGACAGCTGTTCCTGGCTCTTATAGATCTTGGAGAAATGGGTATTCTGGGGTAGTTTAAGCAACTTCTCTTCATCTTAAGAGACAGCTGGGCTTCCTCAAATAGTTTTTTTACTTGAGGAAACAAGTCACGAAGTTCACTTGTAAATGAAATGACTATGAATCAGTCAAAGAGGTCCATGATGTGTGTTTAAACGGCATATTAATGACCAAAAAACTACCCAGAAGATAAAAGCCCAGGGAACAAAGGCAATTTGTCAACGCCCCTCCTAGGAAGAAAAAGTCAAGCAGTTCTAAGCTGGAAAAAATATTGGGAGTGGAAATAAGCACCTACAATGGCCATGGCTGTTCACGGCTTTCTAAATCCTGCCTCAGACATGTGATACTTATGTGACCTTGGACAAGTAATTTATCCTCTCCAGGTCTTGGATTCCTCAATCTGCAAAATGATTGGCCTGGGCTAGACGGTTGTTGAGGTTCTTTCTAGTACTAGATCTATGATTCCCCTGTGATCTTTTTAGTGAGAAACTTTCTCCCTTTTTGGTACTTCAGTTGATAATGATAACCAGAGCATAGCTGAGAGAAGTTATCTCTATCACCTATCAAGCAAGGCAACTTGTGTTGTCTTTACGTATTCATGGGAGATGCCTCATTTCCCAAGGCTGCTTTTTTGCCTTACTCAGTCAAGTATTGTTGTTTTAAATGATCAACAAATCAAAAATGCAATCAAAATCCCAGGTGACCAAGGGCAATGGAGAAATATCTGGTGGGACTGACTCTAATGAGGCTGCAGTATATTGTAAATGAGGATTCTTATGCAAAAAGTGGTATAAAAGGTATTCTCTGAAAAACGAATGCTCTGAAAAGGAGGCAGGCATAGGAAGAGGAGGGTTAAGAGATGTAATGTACCAGTACCTACAGAATGTGGAAAGACCCAGGAGAAGGTGTCCATTATGTTGGGTCAATTCTCTAAGGAGTTTTTATGAATAAGGGCAAGAAAGTCTTGTTGGGTTGCAATGTGATCTGGTGGAGGGACAGCTTAAATTACAGATTCATTGAAGCTGAATTTGGCCTTCTACTAACATTGTAACCTGAACAAGGAAAATGAACAATCATATGGATTACCTGGTTAGGCTTCATCAGTGACCTAGATGCCTGCTACTACTCTATTCATTTTAACACATGATTTTATTGGTCTGGGTCACCCTTTCCTCAATATGAATTGCCACCCCTCAGTACTTAGAACAGTAGTTCTCAAAATTTTTGTTCTTAGGACTCTTTACCCTCTTAAAAACTATTGAGGACACTCTCCCCCCCGCCATGAGCTTTTGTTTAGGGGGATATTATCTATCAATATTTGCCATATTAGAAATGAAAGCATCTTAGTACTTTTTTGAAAATAGTTTTGATCTTATAGACTCTCTGAAAGGGTCGTCAGGATCCTCAGGGACCCCTAGATTATATTTTAAGAACCTGTCACTCAGAGAGTCTTCAAGAGCTGCAACAAGGGGGCAGAGCCAAGATGGCGGCGTAGCAGCAGCAACATATTGCAGCTCTCACATAGCCACCCCAAAATACCCATAAAATAGGACTCTAAACCAATCCTGGAACTCCAAAACGCACACAAAGATACTTCCCACTAAAGTCAGCTTGGATACGAGGAACCATATCAGCACTGCCAACCAAAACCAACCTGGCCTGAAGCCGCGGCTGTGCCCCGGGGGTGGTTGGACGGGAAGAGCTGAGGAGCCTCTCAGGTGAGCGGATTAGCAGCAGCTGCGAGCAGGGATTTGTGAAAGGGGGAGATAAGCAGTCCGGCTGGAAGGCCTCCAGAGCGGAAAAGCAAAAGGCAGAGGTTTTGCACCCGCCTCGGC
>CM053582.1:168954962-169012551 GCA_028627135.1 Pseudochirops cupreus
TGACATAGGAGAGAATAGACTGGGGGAGGGGGGAAACACTGGGATGGCTGTTTTGGGGTGGTGGGCGGGGGAAAGACGGGGAGAAAATATGTAACTCAAAAAAAATTTAATAAAATAAATTTTAAAAAAATTAAAAAAAAAGAGTTGCAACAAACTCTGCTTAGAATTTAAAGCCTTTGAAGCCTGGCCCCAACCTACCTTTCCAGATTTATGGCTCATTACTCCCCTCCAAGCACCCTGAAATTCAGCCAAACGGGCCTTTTCTTTGTCCCTGTCACCTTGCACTGGTGGTCCCCAATGCCTAGAAGGTACTTTCTTGTCTTAGATTTGGTTTCCTTTAAGGGCCAACTCAAGTTCTACCTCCTTCTACACAAAGCCTTTCCTGATGTCCTCAGTTGCTAATTCTTTCCCCTCAAAATTACCTTGTATCTACTTTTCATATTCAGAAAAAGTGATACAAAGCTGCTCGCAAGATCCCTCTGAAGAACTTTGGAATCAGTTGTGTGACAAGGGAGAAACTGGCTCAGAACTACCCTGTATGGAGTACCCACATCAAAGAAGGTGCTGTGCTCTATAAACGAAACAGAATTACAGTATCTTAAAAGAAGTGTGACATGTACAAATTTAGAGACATCTCCACTGCAAATTTTTTTTGTGGGGGAGGGGAAAAGGTGAGGCAATTGGGTTTAAGTGACTTGCCCAAGGTCACACAGCGAGTAAGTATGTCGAGTATCTGAGGTCAGGCTTAAACTCAGGTCCTCCTGACTCCAGGGCTGGTGCTCTATTCACTGTGCCACCTAGCTGTCCATGCAAATTTTCAGGTGGACTATTTATGCCTGACCTGTGGTAGAGCTTTCTGAGCTCATATTTGTCTGAGCAGCCACAGTTGGACACACTGTACCTTGACCCCAACATAGTGATGTCATTTTGGTCTGCTCCAAGCATGAAGGACAACAACCAACCATGTATGTTTTGTCTTCCCTAGATGGATGGTAAGTTACTTGAGGGTAGGGCTGGTTTTTCCCCCCTCTTTGTATTCCCAATGCCTACCACAGTGCCTGGCACATAGTAGGTTTGTAATATATGCTTACTTACTTACACGATTGTTTGGAAAATTCACCAGCCTGGAGATGATCCTCACTAAGCTTGCCCTGGTTAGTCCTAGAAGAGGTGGTGCACTAGATAGTGCTGGGCTTGGAGTCAGGAATATGGGAGTTCAAATCCGTCCTCAGACACTAGCTATACAAAGCTAGGCAAGTCACTTAGCCTCTGTCTGACTCTGTTTCCCTAATCACCAAATGGGGATAACAACAACACTATCTCCCAGAATTGCTGTAAGAATCAAAGGAGATAACATTTGTAAAGTGATTAGAATCATTCCTGGCACAGAGTAGGCACTGAAATGCCTATTTCCTTTATCAGGCAACAAACACATAGGCCATCCCTGGGAAGTGAATGAATAATTTTCTGCTCTTCACTTCAATGAAGTTCTAACTACATTTAAATAAGACTAGTGGAGATGGGATTATTTTGGAATGCTGCTTGCATAGACTTTGAATATATCCAAGACTTTCCACCCTGTTGGACCTGCCAGAGTTTGTGTTCTTTTTGATACAGGCTTCAGAAAATCAGGGTGTTTTTCACACCCACACCATAAGGAGGCATCAGAGTAGGACTTGAAGGGACACTGCTTTATTTTCTCCTCTAACTGAATATACACTCAAACAGACACATTGTCATGTAGACTGAGGGACTTGAAGGCTGGATTCCAGTGTCTTTCTGCCCTTTTTTCTTGAGCATCTTTTGACCTTCCTAATCCTCAACTCACTCATTGGTAAAATGGGTGAGATTAGCTGCTCTTCCTACTCTTCCCAGGGTTGTTGCGAGGACCTAAGTGAGTTCATATATATGTGAAAGAGTTTCTAATCTGCAAAGCCCTTTTTGAATGTAAGGGATCACTATTAGTCAAAAATTAGGGCTCAACTTCACTAATTCTCCATCTGCTGCTATGTTGACTTTCTCATTGGGGCACAGTAAGCCATTCCAGTTTTTTTTTTAAGGAATATAATTGAGCTACTGTGGTTTTGGCTTAGTATTCAATCCATGCTGAAAAATATTACTTGACTATGTCAAAGAGCTATATTTTTCATTGATGTGGGTATTCCCTGCTGAGGAATATCTGGTTACTGGACCCAGATGGCTCTGGAGGAGAAAATGAGATTGATGACCTTGCACAGCCCTCCCTCCCTCAAATCAAAGTCAACAGCAAGTCATGTCATCATTTCCCTGATGCCATTTGAAAACAAAGGACAACCACAACCTGGGTGTTCCCTACATTAAGACCTCTATAAAAATGAGCATAGTTGTTGTTGTTTTTGTTGGTCCTTTGCTTTTGAAGACAACAAATGACATCAGAAGGGTGATGTCCTGACTTCTGCATGAAATGGATTTGAATGTGGAGAGAGAAACAATCTTTGGAATCAGAAGATGTGTTCCAGTCTCCCTCTTACACATCACAGGTGTCTGAACCCGAGCAAGTTTATTAATTCCCATAGTGCCTCTGGCTTTTCTAAGGCTCTCAGTTATAGATCAGTTGTCTATCTGACTAGGTGGGCAAACTTTACTTGGAGAGTTTCCCAAGAAGATGAAATTATGGATTGATCCTTATAAAATCACCCAGAACTTTTCCACCTTGGTATGTAATTTTATGAATTGTGGTTACCAACATAATCATTGCCCAATGGTAAACCTTTTGGTGACAAGTCTCTCCAAAATTAGGTAGGTGGAGTCCTAAGACAAACTATCATTCCATTATTATAAAGTCTTTCCAAACATGAGCATAGCCTTTAGGGACCAGGATCAACTCTATGCCACAAGGAGGACCCATAGAAAAAGGTCTCCAGCAGAGATAGCAACAAACATGTACTATCTAATAGTAAAAAAGTTATTTATTAGTAAAAAAATGAAAACATGTTATACAGTAGAGTAAAACAAATAAGTGAAAGTTTTTCTTTAAAGAATCTTAACTGTAAGTGTACAAGGCAGGAATGTGGCTATGGCAGGATTAAGAGAGTTTATTATCAATGACTAAGTTAACATCAGGATATTAAAAAATAAAAAAAACTGTAGTGAAGGTGTAAACTGTGCTCTGTGACATTCATTTCTACATGGCATTTTTTGAGGTGTTACCTAACTTGAGTAGCAAAATATACATATACAATACTCCAAAGAAATCCCATGTCCACTAACTGAAGCAAATGTCACAATCTGCTTCCCTTCTATAGAAATCATCAGACATGGCTGTTGGCAGGGCATGGGAGTACTCTATACAGTCTGTATCTGGATACGAGAAGTATTCTGATACTTTGATGGTGTCCAGATGCTCTGTCTCACATGACGTGCAGTAACAGATGGAGGAAGAGGAGGAAGAGGCACAACAGCTGTATTGGGGGTGAGAGTGGAAATGATGGTATGAGTACTCTTCCGGGGGATACCCACAGTTCCTGGTGTCCAGGTAGGAAGGAGAGCTGAGAGTCACTGGAGCCAATGATGGCTGCTGAGGTGGGGAGTAACTGTATTCCAGAGGGCTGGACAGAGTTGATGAATCTGAAGGTGATCCTGGTGCCTGGAGAAATATAAGAGTCCAGGGAACAAAACACTTGTTAACTCAGCCAGTATGAAAGAGATTGACCACAGTGGGCTTTATATAGCCGAGAAAACAAAACAAAACAAAAATCAGGGGAGGGGAGGGAAGGGATAAAAATCACAAAAATAATTTTCCTTGTTAACTATATACTTTCATTACATCATATGCTAAATTTGTTCCACTCCTGACAAGGAATTGGTTTCCAGATAACTCTTGCTTCACTGACTTCCTTTGTTATAACCATGTTTCATGTGACACTTTGTTCTTTAACCACAAACCCCCATCATGTTTCAGTTCACTGCAGAAAGAAGTCTCAATTCTGCCAGGCAGTGAGTTGCATATATTGTCGATGGCTTCCTGGATATCACAGAATACTTGATGCACAGTCAGTGTCGTTTCCCTGACCAGTCACCTTTCAAACTCCAGGAGGATTAGATGGCAGACCCAGTGGCCCCTTGGGCCATATTATTTAGCTCCCCCTCAGTAAATGCTCAGAGAAAATAAAAAAATTGCAGAGCACATCCGAACTCAACCAAAAGCTTGGCCTTCAGTAGCTATAAAAAATAGATCTTCAAAAGACTACCAGGCTATTTGCAGTTTGTTATCAACAGCTTTCCAAAATGGAAGGTGACAGATAACATGTTTTTCCATATCCTGGAGAGAACACAAAAACTCAATACAATTCAGTTGCTATTTTCCCCTATCATTCAATATGAATTTCAGGATTATATGGAACTTTAAGTTTCCATGGTCAATAATTTGGTTTCAATACCTGAAATAGTAACTGCTTCTTTTTTTAACTGAAGAATGTTCCCAAAAGGATCTAAAAGTCTGAGATAGTGATTTCTCACCCTATTTTGAAGCTGATTATATTTACTTCCTGTGTGATTTCAGTTTCTTCATCTGTAAAAGGATGGATTGGATTAGATGACTTCTAAGGTACTCTACAACTCAAAACCTATGATTCTAGAACCCTTTACTCAGGTTACATACAATGAATCTGAAAACATTGGATACCCCTTCAATCAAAAAAGCCCAACCAAAATCTCATTATTCTCACTACCGGTCTTTCCAGAATTAAATCAACTCCCAAGAAAGTTGCTAAGCATTGTGTATGTCTACATAATGCTGGAATGAAGAGTAAAAATTTAGTAGTTAAATCTAAAATCAGCAAATTCAATGATGAAAAAATCATGGAAAATGACCATTCCATCATAAATATTGTCATAGACTAGATCTTAATTTCTAGAAAGTGTGAGGAAAGTCTGAGCTCATCAGTCCATGCTGGGTTTCCTAGGAACCAGTATGCATAACACTGGTTTTCATTTAGTCAACATGTTATGGTTTACAGTTAGGAAAAAAACCAAAGAAACCAAAAGATTACCTTAAATACTCATTTTAATGCCACCTCTCAACTTAGATTCTAACTATACTACACTGAGATGCAACCAGTTGGATTAAGCTTGAGAACCTAATGATTATTTATGCATTCAAGATTTTAAAACCCAGTGTGTGTGGTTGTTTCTACCTCCAATGGTTTTTTTTTTTATGGTTCTTTGCTTGTTTCCTCTATTGATTTCCTTGTTGATAGTGTTAGCATGATTTCTCATGAGATGACGCCAACTATTTCATTACTATTGAACAGACAACATCAATTAAGTGAAAGAAAGAATGGAGATAAATTACCAGGCTTTGATTAAAGCAGAAAGGGGTGGTTTGAAAGCTGTCCGGGAAACACGGCGGGATGCCTTGTGTGGAGCTGAGTGAGTGGTCCAGAAGCGTCTCTGTTGGAAGGTAAGACTCGAAGATCTGGTCAAGGCAGCTGGGGTTTTCTTCACAGGACACGCAACTGGAAAACTGTCGGGGCTGAAAATAGTTGGGAGCAGGAGAAATAGGCTCTGGCTCAAAAAAGGGGGCTAGGAGAAAAGAAGAGACAGAGACTTAACGTTTCAAGGTGGCATTTGCAGATTCTAGTGGGGTTTAGCTGTGTGTAATGTTTACAGGTTGGGCCAACTGGCACTGAAAAGCAGCAGAATGAGGCACAGTTTTGTTGTTTTTAGCTGTTGTAATTATCAGTGAAGGTCCCAGAAAGCCCTCAATCTAGAGAGGCACTACTGTATAGTGGAAAGAACATTGTATACAAAATCAGAGGATCTGGGCTTGAATCTCAGCTCTGCCTCTTATTACCTGCATCAAATGAGACAATATCAAATGAGACAAGTAAAAAGGACTTAGCATAGTTCCTGGCACATTATAAATGCTTATTCCCTCCCCCACCCCTTCCCTCAGTTTCCTGCTCTGTAAAATCAAGACCTCTAAGGTCTAGCTCTAAATCTTGCATGCTATCATGGATTTGGCTGGAATCATAAATGGACACACCCAATCTGGCTGTGTCTTACAAGAATAGCTTGAATTTCCCTTCTATTGTGCCATTGTAGAAACAACCTCACGGACCTAGTTACAGTGTATGCAGTTTTAGAACTCAGGCTGATTTCTGAAAATACCTTACAGAACTGCCTGTGGTTTCAAAGAAAGTTTTAACAATAGAAAACAATGGGCAATGGTAAGGTTATTACTTTGGTAGTTTTTTCATACCTATTCGTGATAAGAAATATCAAGTGCATTTCTATACTTACTCAAATGTGAACCTGAAAACTTAAAGTGGTATCAATTATATGAAGTCATTAAACACAAAAATGGAAATATTTTCTCAGGGAACATAGCATTCCTATACTTGTGTAATCAGAATGCGAAGTGCTAACTTGACAAAATGCCAAGGACAAAATAACACTGTAAAGCTGTAAAAATTGCTGCATTTTCATCACCTAATGGATTCATCAAATTATAATTATAAATCTTAAAAATTCTCTAAAAAGAAAGGATTAGGCTGTCAATCAAACTGATCTCAAAACACAAGGTTTTTTTTTTAATTTTGAGATTTGTCAACATTATTTTATGTGACATTCAGACTCAGGAAACTGAGCAGAGGTTTCTGCCTATATGACCTACTTCAAGTCTTGGACATGGAGTGGAATAAGCAGGAGTGTTTATGTAATAGAGTTATTCAGATTGGGCTGAGAAGACTTACAGCTCTTTGAGCTCCCTTTTGGGGGGGGTGGAGAGAGAGAGAGAGAGAGAGAGAGAGAGAGAAAGAGAGAGAAGTAGGAAGTAGAGAGAAGTAGGAAGAGAGAAGGGAAGACTGAGGGAGGGAGGGAGCGGGGGGGAGAGGGAGAGAGAGAAAGAGAGAGAGAGAGAGAGAGAGAGAGAGAGAGAGAAGTAGGAAGTAGAGAGAAGTAGGAAGAGAGAGAGGGGAAGACTGAGGGAGGGAGTGGGGGGGGGAAGAGGGAGAGAGAGAGAGAGAGAGAGAGAGAGAGAGAGAGAGAGAGAGAGACAGAGAGCGCCTGTTGGCTACAAACCAAAAAGGCATTATCCAAGAGCCTCAGGATGTCCTGTATTTCCCTTGGTCCATTGAAAAAGATAACAAGATTGTGCATACCAAAACAATGCTATACCTTGGCTAGCTTTAGTTACTTCTGGCTAAGGATCTGGAATAAATGGGAGAAAAGAAATTGTTTTTGATGCAAAGCCTGAACTGTCCCCAAATGGGGACAAAAATATGTGCTTGTTTGCTTGATGCATGCCCACATGGATTCGTTGTGCCCTTTTCTAGTTCTGATTGGTTGAATTTCATTTAAATGGCAGTGCCTACCTTAACCTTGAATCCAGCATTAAAAGACCTGTGAGGTGGACTCTGGAAATAGGTTGGGGAAAATGAGATGCTGTCTGTACTGACCTGCAGAAGGCGGTGAAACTGCTTCTGGAAACTGGACGTTGCTGCTTCGGGACAACTGCCAAATCAAGAACAGAGTCATTAAATAAAATGAAATAAATTGTTTTGATAAGGGGAAAGGTAAGACATTAATAAGTGACAGTTATCCCCCCTGCAATAAGGTAAGTCATGTTTTTTTTTCTTTCCAACTTCAATATAGTGAATTAGGGACCATGATTATTATTTGATTTAGTTTTTACTTCTACTGTTCCTAAGTTCTAATATTAGTCCATAATACTTCGGTTTGGGATATAGCTGATCACTAACAATTTTTAAAAATGGAATGAAACAATTTAGGTTATGAAAGCACAGTAACTGGGGAAAATCCAGAAGAGAGCTTCTCACATTCAAATGTTTAATTGAAAATGTTTTGTGAACAGGATTCATTTTTTTCAGAAAGTTGGTAACTTAAGAAATAATGATTTTCTTCCTTTTAGAGAATTTTCTTAAACTTAATGTATTATTTGAATGCTTGTGAGCTTTTACTGGGAGGGGAAAAAACCCCTGTTAATTCTGTTCTCTCTTAAAGAGTTAAAAAAAAAATCACATTTTTCTCTATTGATCCATCTCTTTATCCATTCACTCAAAAAGCCTTTATTAAGTGCTTATTGTTCATAGGTCACAGTACTAGGTCGTGGGGGACATAAAATGAAATGTCACAAAACTGATGATTTTATTGAACTTAAAGCGATATTCAGCCGAGGAGGCTGTTTAGAAGGTATGTAAATGCTAATTAATTGGGAGGAAATATGACAACTCCTGGTATGTTCTACTATTTGAAAACTGTGTGTGGTACCATCAAAATATTCTGTAGTCATTAGATTGTTCTTTCTAAGGCACTTAAGGACAAATGAATTCAGAATTTTCCAGTTGGATTAGTAATTTAGTACTAACTCTCTTCTGGTTTCAGATGATGGCTTTAAATTTTAAAGGGACCAGCACAGTTTTGAGTTTCAGGAAGGGATTCCAGGCGGCAGCCACCACCTCATTCTCAGGCCCTAGGAAGGTTGTGCAATCAGCCGATGCTAAGAACAGGGGGTGGTACAAACTTTGAAAGTGATCCATGTCATAATGTCATGAACCAGGAAGCTGGAAAGATTTATCAGCTCTTTATGCAAATATTGGCTGCTGCTAGAGGTCTTACCAGGAGTGGGTTTTCAAAAAATCTCCTTCATTGTAGAGTTCTTATTAACCCCTTTCCTGCCCCTCTGATCACCCTGTTTGTCCATTTCTCTACATTTTTATCTCACTGAGGTCAGTCAACAGTATTGTATTTGATATTATCTTTTTCTTCATGAGTTTATTCTCTCCTTTCCTCAAAAAAAAAGATGGGGGGTACAAAGAAAGGCGACTCCTTTTCGTTTCCAAAAAGACACCTGTGGCAAAGAAATCTACAACTTAGCATTTGTAGGATGATAGTGTCATAGATTTATAGCCGGGAGAGACCTTGGGGAACTAGTTCAACCCCCTAATTTTACAGATAAGGAAACTGAGGCCCAAGGGTGAAAAGACATGCTTATTGTTTGTAAAACAAACAAAAACCATCCCAAAAATTGAGCAGGAAGAAAACAGAAAGATAAAAGTACATCTTTGTATAGATATCAACTAAACTCCATTTACCCTGTGGGTACCTGGAAAATCCTCAGGTGTGTGTGTGTATGTGTATGTGTGTGTGTGTGTGTGTGTGTGTGTGTGTGTAAAAGGCAATGTGCTTTGCTGAAGATATCTACAATTCACAATCCTGACAATATACATGGGATTATCCTGGAATTATCTGGTCCTATGGTGTCTTTCTCAAGCGTGTTCTTCCATTCATGGCAGGCTTCCTAAAGCTTTTAAAAATATAGATATGACTATGGCTATCTTAAAAATTAAGATTTTTTTCTATTGGTTTATGTTCTCAAACACAACAAAATAAGATCAGGGCATTCTGTGTTGTTGTTGTTCAGCTGTTTCAGTCCTGTCCAACACCTGACCCAAATTGACGTTTTCTTGGCAAAGGTGCTGGAGGGTTTTGCCATCTCCATCTCCAGCTCATTTTACAGATGAGGAAACTGAGGCAAACAAGGTTAAGTGACTTGCTCAGGGTCACACAATTGGTAAGTGTTTGAACTGAGGAAGATTTCTCTTCTGGATGCCAGGCCTGGTGCTCTATTCACTGTGCCACCTAGCTGCTTACAGGGTGTTAGTGTCTTACTTGATAAATGCAATTTTAATTAGTTCCAAGTTCTGAAAAGGCATTCTGAAATAATTCAATGAAAATTATTTCTATAACCACAGAAAGTGAATGTTGAAAACTAATAATAAAGAATTTAATTAAAAAAAACTAACGAACCACAGAGCCCTATCCTGATGGATCAAGTACTTAGTACTCTCTGATTTCTGCCACCTGTACCACCCAACAGATACTCCTGATGGTACTCTCCACTCTTCCCTCAACTTCATGCCTCAGGTGATGGATTTTTTTTCTATCTAGATTGTAGATGTAAGAAGTGTTTCTGCCCCATAGCTGCAGGAGCATGTGTTGATGTCATGCCCTAGGAAGTAACCAGGGAGGAATGTCTACTTTCCACACATCTACAAGCACTTTCTTGGAAGCTCCTTTAGACCCTGGCACAGTAGAAGACTCATAATAGACAGGCAGATAAGCTAGGCAGCTGGGGAGATGGGAGGATAAGGGATCTATGTACAACAGTGTAAAACTGGCTACATCTATAGGCAAGGCTTTTCATCCTCCCTCAGATGGGTAGAGATTGGGCAAAGCATTTCACCTCTCAGCCTCAGTTTCCACATCTGTTACATAGGGATAATAACACTGACAAAAAATCTCCTTCAGAGGGTTTCTCTGTGAAAAGGGCTTGGTAAACTTTAAAGTGGGCAGCTAGATGGTACATTGGTTGGAATGCTGGGCCTGACTTCAGAAAGACTCATCTTCCTGAGTTCAAATATGGCCTCAGACACTTATTGCTGTGTGATCCTGGGCAAGTCACTTAACCCTGTTTGCCTTAGTTTCCTTATCTGTCAAATGAGCTGGAGAAGGAACTGGCAAACCAGTAATTCTTCCAAGAAAACCCCAAATAGAGTCACATTCAGAAGTGACTGAACAACACTGAACTTTAAAGTGCCTTAGAGTGTTATTTTTACAGGATAAAAATAGCCAGTCTTCATATTGTGCTTTAAAGTTTGCAAATAAGTTTATGGGTGTTATTATTATCTACACTTTACAAATAAGGAAACTGAGGCAGGCAAAGGTGGAATGACTTGCCCAGGATCACACAACTAATAAGTATCTGAGGCAGAATTTGAAGTCAGATCTCCACGACTTCATTCTACTTCATTCATACTGCCTCACCTAGCTGCTTCTAATCAACATGATATATATATGGCTCATCCCATGTACATCTGTACCTCATATGGGTCTGCCACCAGGAAGAAAAAAAAAATAACAGTTGTTCCACCACTCCTGATCCCGTTTGGCCTTTATAATATAGTTATAATGCTTGATGTTGAACTGGGCCTTACTAATTAAATCCATGCAACAGTGGAAAGAAATCTGGATTTAAAGTTAGAAGACATGCATTCAAATCCCAGCTCTGCCACCGACTTTACTCAAGTCACTTAAATTCCCTGGGCCCCCCTTCCTCATCTTGTGAAATGAGGTATTTGGACTAGCTATTCTTCCATCTCCAAATCTATCATCCTATGAAATCCCCTAAATGTGTAGCAATGCTAATCTAGGATTGCTGCTGCTAGTTCTTGGTTTCTCATAATCTCACTCCCCAAATCTTGGTAGTTTTTGGTTCTGAAGCATTCAACAACCTTCAATTTCCTGCTTACTTAATTAATTTTTCTTCTACAACCATCTCTGAACTAGTAGTGACATCATATGTTAATGGCAACCAGGTATGTGCTCCAGACACCTCCCCAGAAAAATTAGCACAGACTCAGATCAGATGAAGTGATAGGTCAAAAAAGCCTCCAGGTTGTATAGCAACAAGAACCCTGGTCTTAGAATCTTATACATTAGTTCTACAACCTTGAATAAGTCACTTAACCTTTATGAACATCAGTTTCCTTATCTGCAAAATGGGGATAGTAATCTCTGCCCTGCCTACCTCATCTGGTTGTTGTTGTAAGGGAAAATGCTTTCAAAAGAATTGTGAGCACTCTGCCAATGAAAGGTGTTATTATTGTGTTGGCTGAGGTCCTGCACACAGAGGCATTAGCTTCCCAGTGTCAGGTGTTGCCTTAAAACAAATTAAATAATACTTCAGCACAACATAGGAACTACCATATGCTGGAAGCTATCCAAGTATTTTACTGGCACTCACTCTTACCTAAGCCTTGAACTCAGTGTTCTTCCAATGGGCACTACTTAACTGTTACTCTAGGCTGTCTTAGAATCACTTTCTGCTAACTCCTGGTTTTAATTGTCATTCACATTAGCCGGTGTCTAAAAAGAGACAGATGGAGGCAGACTGTGCCTATGAACATTTAGGGAAAGATAAAAACAACATCAACCACAAACCAGTTGAGTATACACAAAACTCTCACTAGGAAGGGCTCATGGGTCAAAGGACTGGGGTCTAGGCTAAGCTAACCACAGCCCAGGCTGCCAACTCCTCCCCTCCACAAACACACACCACTCGCCACTGTTTGTCTGTATGGTTTTAGAAAAGTCAAGTGGTCTCTTAGGGCTAATTTCCCATTGAGGCTCCTGTGTTCCATAGTTCTTTTCTGTTCTAACTTTAACACTTTTATCAAAGCTCATCTTCATTTACTAAATGACTTAATTTTCAAGTGAGTGGCAGATGTTCTGAGCTGCCTAGTCCTAGCTAATGAGGTTTCTTCCTGTTCTGAGGGCTCAAGGACTGATGGTTAAGAGGTAAATGACCTCCAAGATCACACAGTAAAAAAATAAGAGAAGGGTGGAACAATCTTTACTGGTGAAGTGCTATTTTTGAAGGATGGTTCTTGAATGAATTGATGGTTAACAGAAAAACTTCTGGGTTTGAAGATGCGGGTGTGAATCCTACATCTCATGTAATTTTCCTGACTTTGTGCAAGTCACTTCACTTTCTCTAGGTCAGTTACACAGTTTAGGAATTTAAGATAATAGTTTTAGAGTTGGAAGGAAGCTTAGAGATTATCTGATCTAACCCTTTCATTTTACAGAGAGGGAAACTGCAGAGAGATTAAGATGCTCAGAGTCACACAGGGACACAAAATGAGATCGCACCCAGGTGGTCTATATTCTTTTCACTTATCCTATTTCCTCTTTTGTACCATGATACAGTAAAGGAACATTGCGTGGTGCAGTGAAAATTGTGTTGGAGTTGGAATCAGAGGACCTGGATTGGGATCTGAGGTCTGACCCTTAAACTCTCAGTTGACCAAGGGACCTTAATTTCCTCATCTGTGAAAATTTGAGTATTTTGGACTATTAAGGTCCCATCCAGCTCCAGATTTATGATCCCTTGAAACTAGATGGTTTCTACACTTCCTTATAGCTACAAAGCTAAATTGGTAAGCTTCTGGGAGAGACTTTCCTTGGCAACATTAGTTGGCCAGACCCTGTGACAGATAATGAGCATAGACTTTCTTACAAACATCTTCACTCAAGGAGATTGACTTGTTGGTTACTCAGCTAACTAAAAAGAACCAGGACTAACCCTAAAATTCAGCAATAGTGGCTCAGCCCCTGGAAAACTGAGAGACATCTCCTGCTGCTTTCTCTTGCCTCCTCTTGGTGAGTATGGAAGTATCAGGGTGTGGGGGAGACCCAACAAGAGGAGCAGCTAGGAACTGTACCTCTCCTTGCAGAAGGAAAAGCAATAGGGGCCGAGGGCTTGAGGATGCTCAGTCACTGGAACCTAGATAGGGCTAAACGACACAGTACAAGTGTTGTCTGTTTCAAAGTGAAGTGAAGAGTTTGTGCTTACGGTTCCCCCTGATGCCGCTTGGTGTGCCCTCCTCTGCTGCAACAGCTCCTTCACTGTGATCTTCACCCGGACCCCTTGATACACCTTCGGTTTTTCTGAGGGAAAGGTCATTAATCAGAGCCCAGGAAAGCCTCTCTGTGTTTAAGGGTCAGATTTGGAGATGGGGTTTGAGAGGGAAGGAGAGTCTAAACCTCGTATCAGATGTCTAAAAAAGTATGAGTGTTTAGGGAATATACCTCGAGGCCACAGGTAAAGGGTTAAAGGTTAAAAGGGAGGTTAATTTTTGCAACTAGAGTCAACGTGATCAGGTAGGCCACAGCAGAATCAAACCAAACAAAAGCTGATGGGCTTCTTCAGCCATCTCTTCTCCATCCCTACCTACCTCTTCTTCTCCCCACCCCATCCCCCCCAGCAAGTTTTCCCTTTTACCAGTCACTTTCTGTACATGGAGGGTTTGGGTCTCATCACGGACCCTACAAACGCCTTTCAGAACTGGAGCCCTATATCTTACTCTCGTGTTCTCTTTCTCCCGAGGAAATATTGACTACCCTAGAGGAGAGGGACTGAGCACCTGCGCAAATGAGGCTGACCTCTGACCTCACCCTAGAGTGATGCTCCTATTTTGTGTCGTAACCTGGAGTCCACTCCTGCCTAGGGGGCCTTGGGCACAGTCCAGGTTGTCTCCAACCTCCCTGTCCGCTCTTGTCCTAGGCCGTTTGTGGGGAGCCAGCCCTAGGGCAGAGCAACACTCAGGTGGGGTTAGATCAGCCCTGCCCTCAGGCCGACTAGGGAACTGGACAGACACACAGACGTACACACCCCTCAAAGGTGGCCTTGGGAGCTCCCTCCCTCGTCTGATGACTCTTCCCTCTTTTTTTGAATCTTTTTTTTTTCCTTTCGCTCTCCTTTATGCCGCCCTATGCCTTCCCGGCTCTTCTACTCTTCCTCCTCCCTCCTTCTTGTCCTTTCTCCCCCTTCTCTTCTCTCTCTTTCCCTCCCCCTCCCTTCCTCTTGCAGGCTTGTTTCTGCCGCCGCAACCTCCACGGCGCCCGGGAGCCTAGAGGCGAGCTCCGCGAACCGGAGACCCTGCCGTGGCCCCCAGAGGAAGGCAGGTGTCCGTCTCCCAGACTGGGCTCAGGGAGCGGCGGGGACAGAGTCTGGGAGCCGTGTGCCGAGGAAGGCAGGAGCTGGGACCGAGTCTGTGCCCTCTTCGAAGCGGAGAGTCGGGGCCCCACGGGAGCTGGAGCTCCAGCCGCAGCTGCAGCAGCCGTGAGTGGATTCTGTGGCTGGGCGGGAAGAGAGGCAAGGTGGACCAAAGGGTGACCGAGCTGCGGGGCCGGGGGAGCAAGAGGAATGGATGAGGCTCTGAGGTTGCTGATTGCTACCCTACTCCTACCACCTTTCCCTTCCCTGCGTTGTGCTGCCCATCTCCACTTGGGCGGATGCCCCACGGATCAGTCATCACTTTGTGGCGAGGCGAGGGGGGACCGCCCGAGGGGAGTTCCACCGCACGGCTCGGCAAGCACGGCTCGGCTCTGCACGTCTAGTCTCGGCACGGCTCGGCACGGCTCGGCACGGCCTGCCTCCCACGGCTGGGTTCCCGCCGGCTGGGCTCAGCTCAGCCCAACGAGTTGGGGGCGCTTCCTCAAGAAGGGGAAAAGGGGGTCTCGGCCTAGAGGAATGGATGAGGCTCTGGGGTTGCTGATTGCTCCGCACTCTCTGGCCCTACCCAGCCTGCCTCCTTTCCTCTCCCTGCAATGTGCTGCCCACCTCCGCTCCGGCAGGCGCCCCCCAGATCAGTTAGCGTTTTGTGGAGAGGCGAAGGGGACCGCCTGAGTGGAGTCCCGAGGCACGGCACGGCTCGGTACGGCACGGCTCAGTACGGCCCAGTTTGCCCCGCACTGCTGTATTCCCTTCATCTGGGCTCAGCTCAGCTCAGCGGGCTCGGGGGCACTTCCCCAAGAAGAGGGAAAGGGGGTTGCGGCCTAGAGGAATGGATGAGGCTCTGGGGTTGCTGATTGCTACCCACTCTCTCTACCCCTGCCCCCTTTCCCTTCCTTGCTCTGCGCTGTCCACCTCCGGTGCCCCACGGATCAGCCAGCACTGTGGCGAGACGAGGGGGGACCGCCCGAGGGGAGGGAGTCCCGGCGCACGACTGAGTTCCACTCATCCATTCCCGGCTCTTTGACTCTTCCTCCTCCCTCCTTCTTGGCCTTTCTCCCCAGTCTCTTCTTGCTCTCTCTCCTTCCCCCTCCCTTCCTCTTGCAGGCTCGGGCTCGGGGTATGCTACTCTGCGCTGCAAGTCTCTAGCTCCCCCCGGCCGCAGGTTCTGGGCAAGCAGGTCTGGAGCCGGAAAGTCCCCGGGGAACAAACCGGGAGAATCTGGGGGTGGGAGTGTGGTGGGGGCTCAGAGGTCCTGAACTGCAGTGGTGTTTCGGCAGCTCCCCTCTCCGCCCCCTTGAACCGAACCCCAAAAGTGGGAGCCGCGGGAGAGCGGCCCCGGCACGAGGTATGACCTTTACTCCCCAGCCCTCCTCGACATGCACTGACTACTTTCTCCCTTTCTGTCCTGCCCAGGCAAAACCAACGAAATGTGGCGGGGTCCTAGCACTCCAGTACCCCTCCACCTTTTACCCCGGAGCAGCGGCCCCAGGTTACCCGACATCCTGTGGAAACAGCTGGGACTGTGGCTGGATGCTGCAGCTGCAGGAAATTCAGCTTCGAGGCAGGCTCCTGTGCTGGGAGAGAAGGAGAAGATGCAACATTTTTAAAGTTTCACAAACCCTCTGGCTGCACTGGCTCTCTTGGAGCTGGAGACAAACCGAATTAATGTTTTATACCTTCGGGTATAGGTTTGAGTTTTCCCCCCCTCATGCCAAGTATTTAAAACCTCTACAAACCCATGATTTGACAATCAATGATTGCGCGATACTTTCAATTTGAATATTCAAAGGCTTAACAAAATGGACTATCTTCTGCAGAAATCCTGCACACAGAATCCTCATGGAGGGTCCTGAGAAACAGAGGGTGACATTCTTGAGGGTCCTGGACCCTGCTTTTACTTCATTTTGAGTGTTTTGCCCACCTTCCCACAAATAGAGCAGATGTCCCCAAAAATGCTCTATATTTCTCTCTGGGAGACAGGGCCTGGGCCCCAAGTGTTCTAGTCTGTCTCCTAGGACCATGCTGGACCAGGCCGGCTGATCAGAGGCCTTCCTATGTCCAAAATCCCAGTCAAAGCACAAATCACAAGATTGGGGGGGAGCAAACATGGCTCCTAGTGAGTGGAGTAGGTCAGGGAACCACTGTGTGTCACTCTCAAAGGCCTCAGGCCCAAGTCCAGGCCACATTTCTGGGCTTCGTCTTCTTCCTGCTTCTCCTGGCCCATGTGCGGACTTCCCTCCCCTTTCCACCCCCACTCTCAGCCTGGGCCTCAAATACCATAGTTTCAGCACAGATTGCCTGCCCATTAAGACCCTTTGCTCCTCCCCATGGAGCTGGGGATGCAGTCTGGTCTTGCCCTCTTGTGATTTTCTGAAATTGGTGTGTCTTGATTATAAAATAATCTCTCTCTTTCCATAGGCCTCTGTGAGCTCTGCCCTCCCAACTTCAGATGTCCTGTGCACCAAGAAACATTTGACAAGTTTGGCTCCCATTTATTTCATCTGGGGGAGAAAGTGACAAAGATTTATATTTCTGTTCTCGTTTTTTTCAGTGAGAAATATGCCAGACCAAAGTCAGCTTTCTCAGGACCATATATATGTGCCCCCAGCTGACTGTCTTTTCCATAGGGAGATTAGATTAGCTTGATCCAACCATACAACACAGGAAGATTTGAGAAGCAGTAATAGTACTAACCACAGGGTTTAAACAAAGAACTGATGGAGTTAGCCTTGGCCTAAACTCTCTAGCATTGTCAGGAAGGGAAGGAGTGAGAGACATAGGATCTTTGTAAAGAAGCCTGACATTCCCAAAGAGAATTCAGGAGTTGCAGGCCATTATTAACCTCTCCACCCTCCTAAAAGTATACACCCTTGTCGCTGAATGCCGGCTAAGCAAATCAAATGTGAAGAAAAGGATGTGGAGATGGGGATGGAGAAATTCTGGGTATCCCACTAATATGGCATTTATGCTCTTGGGCTTTAACTTGAAATTTGCCCACATTTGGACTTATGTCATAGAAATAGCAGAGATAAGGTAGGAGGGGGAAGGAGTGCTCCACATGGTTATTTAGCAAAGGGGACTTTGTATAGTGAGAAGAACCTTCCTTTCTCCTAGCCCAACTGGACCCTTGGGTCCTTGTCCATTGTTCTGAGGTGCCAGAGTGTCCTAAATGTTTTCTGATCTCAGGCTTTCCTGATGGTGAATACTGACTGAGGACCAGATTTTTTAGTTGCAAGAGCAAGCACTGAGACCCCAGCTGGCCAGATTCTGCTCAGGTTTTCCCCATCCATCCAAATTGTGACTTGGGGCTATTTCTGATTTATCAGTGGAAGCACCAGCATCATCTCAACGATAAGAGCCCCGTGTTCTGACCTCTTCCTCTCTCCTTTTGCCTCTCTCTATTTCTGTTTTTCCTGTTGGTTTCTTCACTTGTAAAATGGGGAAGCCGGATGAGGGCATCCTTCAGGTCCCTTCTAAAATCATAGATACAGAGATAAAAGGGACCTTACAAATCTTAAAATCCAACCCTTTCATTTTGTGGTTGAGAGATCTTGGACCCAGGGAGGTTCAAGAAGTGATTTAGCCCAAGTTACACATATTGTAAATGGATGGCCCAGAATCTGAACCCAGGTTTTCTGACTGCGATCAGCAGTTTTACACTGTATCAAATTACCTCTTGTTAAGACAGTGCAGATACAATATTCCTCAGGGCCAACCCCATTTCTTGTCTCTTTCTTTCTTCCTCTTTTCTCTTTTTAAAAGTTTTTTCCCTTCCATTTCTTCCTGCACCTCACCTTTTCTTGTTCTCTTTTTCTGTCTTTACCTCTGTCTCTTTTAGCATCCAATCTTCCTCTGTCCCTGGACATGAAACACTGCCTTGGGATTGACTGCTTTGTGACTGAAGCAGTGAGCCTATTACTCCATAAAGATGTGGGCTCTGAGTCTCAAGAAGGAAATTGCTGTGTCTGTTATTTCCTTTAAACAAAACAAAACACCTGTCTGACATTCCATGGGAATTATACCATCTATTAGAAAAAATTATTAGGTCTCCTTGCTTGGAACCTATTCAGGGAGCTATTGGTCACTGTGCCCTGCCTGAGTCTGTGACAACTCTAATAAAAAAGGCCAAGTGGTTTCCTGTCCCTGTGACCTCTGTGGCATGGAGGCCTTCTGACCAGTTAGCTTACCTGCCATTGATTCAGAAAATGGGATATCCAGGCCTGAGACCAAGATTGAAGGGGATTTAATTTTATTTTTTGCTCCTTGGGATGACTGGGAATTTGTTTGGTTGCAATTGTTTCTGCAATTGCTTACACAGTCACTCCCAATGTTATTAGAGTGATAAAGCCTTTAGGTGTGAAAGGGGTGTTGGTGCAGAGGAAGAGAAAAATCTTTCTTGCTGGAGAAGAAGCCCCAATGTTTGCAGTATCCTGGAAGAATAGTCCCTGTTCTAATACTGCCATTGGAGAGATACTTGAAAAAAAAGATGGTAGCCATCTGGAGGGAGGAGGGAGAAGTGAGGGAAGGAAAAAAAAGAAATGTACATTATAACTTTATTATATATTTAAAATGAATAGCAAGTTGTACATAATAGATTTGTAATTTAATGTGCAATCATATTTTTTAAAATTATACTATGTTCTGGAAATGCTTGTTTTATTCTATAAATTAAAAATAAAATAAATACATTTAAAAAAAGAAAAAACAAAAGACGAAGTATCCAGAGGATTGGTTCTAGAATCAGTACTTGGGTTCAAATCCTGCCTTTGTTGTTCATTACTGGTGTGACTTTAGACAAATCAATTAACCTCCATGGGGCTTCCATTTCCTTATCTGTAAAATGAGAGGGCTGGACTAGCTGGCCTCTATAAAGTCTCTTCCAGCTCTGGATTGGTAGGTGATCCTATAATCCTATGTTCTAGTCATATCATTGTGGAAGCTAAATTTTCTTCATTTCTTATCTGTTAGTCATAAAATCTGTGAAGGTGTGTAGAGATAAAAAAGCAAACAAACAGCATATGCTGAAATGGAGAGGGAGCATGCTGTTAATCAATGTGCATGGCGAGAGAATTGCCGGAAGTGTGCTCAGGCTGCCGATACAGCTTTGATTAGTAGGGCTATCATTCCAAATGACTCAGAGAAATGTTCACTTACTCATCTGTGAGCCTACTGCCACCTCTAGTGTCCACAAAAAGTCCTTGTTAAATAGACCTTTCAACCCTAAAGGTTGTCAAGGATTAAAAAAATCTTCATGAAGTTACATTTTAATTCTTCAGCTTGCTTTGGAAACACATAAAATAATAAAACCTTAGAGTCTGAAGATCATTCAGTCCAACCACTTTCAATGCAAGAATCCCTTCTGTGAAATCTGTGAGGGGTAGTTATCAGCACTCTGCTTAAATAATAAGGGTAACATTAAAACTGGGAAAGATGGTGGTGCGGTAGAAAGAGCACTGGCTTTGGTCTTGGGTTTGAACCCTGTCTCTGCTAATTACTACCTATATGACCTTGAGCAAGTCAAGGATTCTCCCTTGGTCTCAGTTTCCTCATCTGTAAGATGAGAAGACAGGACCACATCTGAGAGTTCCCTACAGCTCTAAGTCTGACCTATAGGAGTTTGAAGTTAGCAAGATACTTTACATAATTTCACTCGAGCCTCATAACAATTCGAACCCGGACTTTCATAAATCCAATTCCAGCAGTGTATCTTTCTCAGGAATGGACCAGCTCAAAATGCCTTTTTTTCCTTACGTTGCAATCTGCTTCTGGGTAGTTTTTTCATGCTTTGGACTGTATTCTGAAGCAGCAAAGAATAATCGCCCTTTTCAATGTGATGACCCTTCAATGTGATGCCATCATGCCTCAAATAGGGCTTATTTGGAAAAGAACTGTCCCTTGCTTCTCATCTAACCCATGGGTATGACATAACGACTTCAAGTCAAGTTAGTCGCCCCCTTGTGGATATACTGTCAACTGAGACAGGGAACAGCAAAGGGTGCTATGTATTTCTTTTCAAAATTTCAAACTCAGCAGTCTACCAAAATGTGAGATACCTAATCTTGTGTTGATGTCCAATTATTATGTGCTAATGACTCTTGGCAGCCTTTGTAGCAGGAAGGCATTTGCTATGGGAGACAGATTTCAAATATAATAGTTTTTAAAGGTAAGTCATGATTTGGCCCCTTCAAGCTTATATTAAATTAATTGTACTGTATTAATGCAAAATTTAAAAGATAAATTTATAACATTAATAAATAAATATAGATTTATATATTAACTATAAATTATACAAATATAAATTAAACATAGTTTAATATATTAGCTTGATAAACCACTAAACTAAAAAAAAGCGATGAAATTCTGGACATACTATAAACAATTATCACTGGACCCTCAGACTAAAGATTCTTAACCTTTTTTGTGTCATGGACACCTTTGGGAGTGTGGTGAAACTTATGGACCCCTTCTCAGAACAATATTTTCTTTTTTTTCCCTATTAAACACATTTTCACATTAGTCATATTGCATAGAAGAATTATAATAAATGGGAAAAACCATGAGAAAGAAAAAAAAATAAAACAAAACCAAAAAGAAAATCATCTGCTTTGTTCCGCATTTGGACTCCATAGTTCTTTCTTTGGATGTGACTGGCATTTTCCATCACGTTCAGAACACTATTTTCAAATGCATTAAATAAAACACACAGGATCACAGGGGATTATAGTTGAACCAATTATATTGAAATAACAAATTCAATATACATATATTTTTAAAGCTCACACACACTAGGTTAGGAACGACTGGTCTAGAATGTGACATTTGATTCATCCACATAATGCCCAACAATTACCTCATTCATTATTCAGGGTTAGATGATGTTGTAGATAAGAGTCCTGGCCCTGGAGTCAGAAAGGTAGAGGCTCTAGTAAATCCTCTGACTTTTACTGGTTATACAATCACAGAAATTTACTTGGTGTCTCAGTGTTCCCAGGCAAATTTCTAAGTTACAGATGCTAGGTAGTATAGTGGATCCAGGCAGCTAGGTAGTAGGTAGAAAACTGGGCTTTGAGCCAGGAAGACTGTTCAAATCCTGTCTCAGACACTAACTTTATAACCCTGGACAAGTCACTTAAATTGCCTCAGTTTCCTCATCTGTAAAATAGGGATAACAGCACCTACCTCCCAGGGTTGTTGGCACTTTGCAAACTTAAAAACATTATTTAAATGCTAGTAAGTATTATTATTTGATGAGTTGCTAGGCTGCACAAATCCTGGAGTTTCCATTCAGGGAGTTACCCCAAGCTGATAAAATTTTGGGACCGGACCTCTCTTTCCAACCCCAAATAGCAATAATTAATAGCAGGAAATTGAGGACCAGAGATTAATCATTTTAATGAAACGTATACTCACAAAATCAGGAGGCAAAAGAATTTTCATTTTTTTTCCCATGAGACTTCCTTGGGCAAATGTTTGATAAGATACTATTTCAACCTGCTTGCAAGTGCCCAATTTCTCTCAACTAAATCAGTTTCTGTCTAATTAAGGTGGGTTATGCTACTTAAGACATTCATTTTGGAGAGTTACATTTTATTTTTTTTTTTGGAGTATTAAAATGTCATTTCCTAATGATATTAACACAGTGTCTGGCACACAGTAGGCATTTAACAAATGTTTATGGACTGATGGATTAAGATGTGCCCCATTCCTTAATCTTTTCTATTTTTTGGGACTTGTGGTCAGAGTTAGGAGAAACTGTGTTCAGGTCTTGTCTTTCTGGGTGACGCTGAGTAAGCTCTTCACCTCTCAATGCTCCAGGCAACAAACACCCTCGTGTTGTAAACAGCAGAGCACATGACAAGTGGCATTGGTGGGAATTCAGGATGGGAATTTTGCAAACAAAATCACAGTTCTAGGTCTTTACCCTCCAAATCATGAACTTCCATATTTTTGTTGTTGTTTGGTTGTTTCAGTCATGTCTGACTCTTTGTGACCCCATTTGGGGTCATTTGCAAAGATGCTGGAGTGACTTGCAATTTCCTTCTCCAGATCATTTTACAAATGAGAAAACTGAGGCAAAGTTAAATGACTTGCCCAAGGTCACGCAGCTAACAAGTGTCTGAGGCTGGATTTGAACTCAGAAAGATGAGTCTTCCTGACTCCTGGGTGGGCACTTTGTCCACTGCACCATCTAGCTGCTGACCTGATGTATAAATATCACCATTATTATGGTCAATAAACCTTTATGGTTTATCTTTAAATAATATACCTTTAACTATATATCTTTTAAAATTTTTCAAATTTGAAATAGTTATTATAAAGAAATTTACAGGCACCCTTATGTTAGAGCATTTGTAATGTCCTAGCCTTAAGTGTACAACTTGTACACCTTCTATGATCACTCAGAGGTAATACTGGAATTGGAAAACTGTTTCTTATAAAACTTTTAGTACTAAATTATAGGGTAGCAAATAATTGATTGTATGAAGCAACTTTCTGTATTATTACACACTTTTATTGATTTGGTTTCTCTGAAGCTTTCAAGTAGAAATGTAGTAACTATAGTTAAATGCTTGTAATTGTCAAAAAATCCCAAATTCTATCTAATATCAGCATTGGCTATTTTATCCTAACATTAGTCTTCAAGTTTGGCTAATGTTAAATCTCAAGAAAACGGAAAGCTTTTAAACTAGCCTTAAAGAAAGTGTTGCTCATTTTTGGCTTTTGTGGGGCAGTTTAGTAAAAGGGGCACATCTTGTGTTTCTTTCTTTGTGATCCAATAGTAGCTGCTCAGCTCTGGTTGATGTTAATATTGTCATAAACATTGAGAATGACTAAAGTATGACTTTCAAGCATAGTCTATGCAAAATTGTTACCATAATGAAGGCGATTTTAGTGTATCTCTTGTGAATATTCTCATTACTTTATAGTCACAGTTCATACATCATTTTGGGGTTGAACATTTTTAATGGATAGTTGGGTTTCTTCCATAACAAAGAAGAAATTTTGAGATCATCTTCATGGATTATACACATAGTTACACATTATATAAAATGGATCATAAAAAAAATTAGGCATACATTTTCCCAATAAAATTTCTTAGCCTTTTCCCTTTACTACAAAAGCACATTCATACTCTATTATTCAGATAATAGGAAATCAAAATAATCTTTTAGAGGTTATTTATTAAACATAGGAGGTAAAGGTGTGGTTTTCTTCTCTCATTCTTTTGGGATTGTGCAGCATTGTGGAGAAATACAAACACATACAACTATGCATTGTAAAGTCACTCCTATGATCTATGGGAGGATTATCCACATTGTATCTTTTGCATGGGCAAATCTTGCTTTCAACTTGGCATCATGATTTAATTTGCTTATTTTAGTACTTTAACATCACTATCTCTGTTTACTCTTAATCCCACACTGTTAGCCTGAATATTATCAGGAGCTGGAATGGAAGACAAGGGCAAGGCCCTTTATTCAGAAACAATTCATTAGAACCCCTTCTTTCCTGGAAGGTAAGAGGCAAGAGAGAGACAGAGAAAGAGAAAGAGAGAGAGAGAGACAGACAGATAGACAGAGAGAGAGAAGACAGAGAGAGAGAGAGAGAGAGAGAGAGAGAGAGGAGACAGAGACAGACAGATAAACTCGAGTTGGGGGGTGGAGGGAAAGCTGGGAAAGAGAGAAAGAGTGAAGGAAGGAAGAGATCCATTTTTTTCTTAGACTAAAACTTTGCATTAGAGAGACAGATTCATCTCTAGTATAAAATACAACAGTGATCTCCAAACTTCTTTTTGATTGCACAAGTAAAACACTTTTGAGCACGCATCCCATTATGTCTATTTAACACACACACACACACACACACACACACACACACACACACACACACACATCTCCATTTTAAAATACACAAAAATAGAAAATTTTAAAAGGGTGATATAAAGATGAAATATCTGCTCCAAGAGTCAATAGGGAGTCACTGCAGTTTATTGAATAGAAGAGTGACATGGTCAGATCTGTACTTCAGAAAAATTATTTTTGGCAACTGTGGAGGATAGACTGTTGAAGGAATAGACTTGACCAATTAAAGGCTATTGCCATGGTTCAGGTAAGAGGAGAAGAAATCTAATCTGGAATGGTGGTTGTGTGAGTAAAGAAAGGGAGTAGATATGAAAAAATGTGAGGAGAAACTGGATGAGATTTGGCTATGGATTAGATATATGAGGGTGAGGGAAGCCAAGAAGTCTAAAATGACAATGAGATTGTGCAGTGTCCTTGATAGTAACAGAGATGTTTGGAAAATAGTCTAGTTTGGGAGGACATACAATTTAATGACATCTTGGATCCAGGTCAAAATTGATCTAGGCTTGCTTGTCTTGTGTCATTCTTTCCTACTCAACATTCATTATCATCAAACACAAGGCCCATCCTCTCAGTGGCAGCTACTCTAGTACAATGGTAATGAAATTTAAGATTTTCCTCCCCTATTAATAGGCCTTACCAGTAGAGCCCATTGAGGGAAGCTTGCTTGTTAAGGGAGTTATTAAGGGAACCCTCCCATAGGAGGCTTGCTTGTAGGAAGGCTTTCCACACTTTTTGCTAATTCCTAATTAGTCACTGAATCCACAGGGATTGTGATATCTTCTGGCTCTGAGAGGTGTATATATACTCTGAGTTGGTATCTTGCTTTGGGGGCTCTCTTATGAGAAGGATCTTGTGATTCCCTGGTCAAGATTATGAGTGGCCTTATGTTTAGAGCTCCTGACTGCTCAGATGTAAAGGCTCTCTCAATCCAGAGATGTATGTAAAGTGTATAGCAATATTGCTTTGATTGAGGCAGTCAGAGCCCTGTCTGTTGGTCTTTATTTCTCTGCTTGTATTTTCTCTGAAGTTCATGGTGCTGACTTTCCTCCTGAACTAGTGACTATAATTTAAAAATATTGTTGACCCCTTAAACAGCTATCTTTCCTAGTAAAGCAGATCTAAGAACTTGTGCCAGCAGCTATCCAGCAGCCATCCTGAGTATGCCAGTGTGGTTGCCTCTACATCTAGTCACTAAGTGATCAAAGGATGGTTGGGGAGACAAAAGCTAGAGGCAGAATTTTTCTGAAGTTGGTCGTGTAGTTTCTGTAACTATAGTTTAGGTTATAAGTACCTTAAAGGGGCTAATGCTGGGTTTAGAAGCAAAGGTTGTGAACCTAGCAGAATGGTAGAGGTGTGGTGGTTTTGGAAATAAACCTCACAATGGCTTTTGAAAGAATGGGTGGGATTTGACCTTTTTTGCTACCCTGTAATTTTTAAAAAATCACATATAGACCTTGACTAGGCTATGACCCTCCTTAGGAGAAGGGAGAGAAGAGAAAGGGAATAAGCATTTTTATAACACCTATTATATGCCAGGCACCACTTTACAAATGGTATCTCATTTTGATTCCCAGGTCTCACTTTGAAGATCATTGTAACAGAAGAAGTAGAATCTGAATGAGAAGCAGGATAGAGAAGGTGGACAGTATCCTCCCTCCCCCTTCTTTTAAATCACTTTCTTTTTTTCCTTTTAAATTTATTTACTTATAGTTTACAACATTCAGTTCTGTGAGTTGAGTTCCAAATTTTCTCCCCCCTCCCTTTCCTCCCCATTCCTCTGCCAAGATGGCATGTAACCCTATATAAGTTCTACATATACCTTCACATTAAACATATTAAATCACTTCCTGACTCAGATTTTTAGAGCATGGTTTCATTTGGGTGAATCAGGGAGAGAGGAAAAATTTTTTATAAATTCCGAGACTGTTGCACATGGCCATGATTCAAATATATGTAATTCAGAAACATTCCAAAGCTATACATACCTATATAGATAGATAGATAGATAGATAGATAGATAGATGGATAGATACACATACATACATATACATACCGCAAACACACACACACACACACATATTTGCAGGAGCATTTACTCTTCTGGACATTTGTGCATGACTGTTCCCCTTTTTTAGAACAGATAATTGAGAATTTGTTGCATAGGCTTCCATTTTCAAAGTTAGTTTTGGATACAGAAAAAAAAGAGATACAGAACATGAAAAGGACCAGGGTAGGAATAGGTGGTGCTTTTAATTGCCAGTTCTTTTATAGGGATAGGGCCTGGACTTGTAATTTCTTTGATATAGGGAATTTTTATCTGAGAAAACCATCTCTAATGATTCAGTGTGTTACCTTCTCTTCAATTTGTAATCTTAGATATTAAGAGCTCTCAGAGGCTGAGAGGCACAAAGCACTTTGTGCTCAGGATCACGAAGTCAGCATGTAGCAGCAGAGGCTTGATTTGAACCCAGGTATTCCTGACTCCCAGAGCAGTTCTCTATCCACTATTCCATGACACTCAGTTATTTTATATTCAATAAACATTTACTAAGTGTCTACCTTGTGCCAGGTACTGAGCTGAGGATATAAAAAGAGGCAACAGATAATCCCTGCCCTCAAGGAGTTTACAGTCTAAAGGGCGAGACTTCATACCAACAAATATATATACAAAGTAAGCTATGTACAGGATAAATAGCAAATAATTAAAAGAGGGAAAGCACTAGAATTAAGAAGGGTTAGGGAGGGCTTCCTGAATAAACTCCAGGGCCAACTCAGTACTTCAAGGAGCAAATACAAACTCTGTTTGTAATTTCAAATTTCCACAAATTGGTCTCTATCTAACCTTTCAGCTTTGTAACACATCACTCTCCTTCACACATACTATGGTCAAGCTAAACTATTCCTTACCCACCAGAATACGTCTTTCATCTCTGGGCCTTTTCATTGGCTATAGTATCATCTTACATCCTTATCTCTTAGAATCCCTCATTTCCACAGAGGCTAAGTTTAGACTCTCTACATTCCACGTGAAGCATTTTTTGATTCATAGCTCTGCCCTCATCCCCACCCCATGCTCCTCAGTGCCTTCACTCTCCCCCACCCCATTACTTCACATCTCTTTTGTATCTATGGGGGGTGTTTCACCAGTTGTACTGTGATTTCTTTGAGAACAGGGACTCTTTCACTTTTGTTTTTGTAATTCCAGTACCTAGGACAGCACCTAGGACACAATAGGTGCTAAAATAAATACTTGTTGATTAATTGAGATACTTGGATAGATCTTTAGTGATTGGTGAGCATCATGGCTCTGTTTCAAAGTCTATATACTTACCTCAAGTCCAGCTTATAACAATGTGAATAATTAATGATATTCATAATCATCATTCTGCTGCATGATTACATGGTAAATAGCTCAAGTAAATGACTGCAATTACTTTTATACAGCCAAACTAATTTCTAGGCTTAGCTAGAGGGAGGAGAGGAATTGAGTAGAACAAGAAATTGCTCCTTCCCTAAAGAACCCTGGATCCATAAGCTAGACTGCATGGAGAGACCAATTCCTTTCTCTTTTCCAACAGAGGTAAGTTACCCTCGAGGGCTCCATGTGCAAGGAGCCACTGACAGACAGTTTTATCCTTTCCTAGGTGTTCAGAGGAAGAAGAGTTGGATCCTAATCCTATTTGACTTAGAGGAAGGAAGTGTCCATTCCTAAGCAGCTGGCATTTGTTGCTTTCTCCATTCACTTTCAGTTGAGGAACAAACATTTAATATCCTTGGTATCAAGTAGGGAGCAGGTGCTGGGGAAGGGTGTAATCAATTCCTTCCTCCAAAAGAGGTGAACCCTCCATGAATGAAAGATCACACACTCTTCTATTTTTCTCCAAGGGATGGCCAAATGGGGGTTGGGGGAGGGTAAGTAAATGTCAACATTTTAGGGAAGACTCCTAGCCTTACAATAAGTCCCTTTCACTGGAGATTCCACCAATTAGCAGCTCATTTCATGTGCTCCTGGAAAGGTTCACAGTCATTCACTACTAAATGTGAATGAATTTAATCGCTCAATAAGCATTTATTATGGAACTGTGTCAGGTACTACAGATACAAAAGGGAAAAAAAAACCCCAACGCAAAACCATATGAAAAAATAAGAACCCTTCTTTCAAGTAGTTTTGTTGAGAGAGATGAAAACAGATTCTAAGCTGAGGAAGTTGAAGTGGAAAAGGCAGAGAGGTGAGAATGAAATGAAGAAAGAGAAATGGAAATGGAGAGCCAAAATTGAGTTAGGAGAGGGAAGAATTACAGACTTGGAAATTAGAAGGGACCTCATCATTCATCTAGTCCAGTTCATACAACACAGGAACCCTCATTTTAACAGACCCATAAGTGGTCACCCAGAATGAGAGGGCTGAAGCAAAGCTGAACCTGGGATTTTGTGTGACAGGCAAAGTATGCAAGGTATTTAATGATCCATATGGTCATGAAAGCTTAGTAGGAAGCCTGTGGTCACAGATCATTGAGCCACAAAAACTAACTGACACCAACCAAAGTGAGAATAATTAGTGAACAAAAATGCGAATTTATTAATCTTTAAAGAAAGATATATTCTTTTGGTCAGAGTACTACACACAAAATATTCCTTCTAATAATTACATGTTTATCTCTTTGGCCATGAAACTGTCCTAATCCCCTTTCCTATGTAAACATTCGGTTGTGTCCTGTTGACAGCCTCTGATATCTGGGTTTTCTGTTGCTGATCAATATTCTTTTCTGATTACATAATTCCTGTTTCATTATTTCACTGTTACTTTTAGTCTCTATATTTATCTCATCGGGGGTTTGATGCCTTAGGTTAATTACTGTTTAAGTTAATAAGAGAAACTTGTTTTGATATGTATTTTCTCTCTGGATTTGGTTTCTGGTCTAGATGGGTTTCAGAGCTGAGTCCTACTTGTGAAAATACTGACTGTAGTTGCCAAGCCAGAGTCTCTCTATCTGGCTCTATTTGTAAATAATGTTAAAAAATTCATCTTGAGCTAAGGAGTCCTTTTAAAACCACCCCTTTAAAGCCATATTATAAGAAAGGAGGTTCATTTGAAATGGATTATTCTATGTTAGACCTTATACCATCCTCCTTCTCCTCCTCCCCCTTCTTCTTCAGAACATCATCAATTTCAAAGATATCTTCAATGTAAGATCTCCCTTCACTTGGACAGATCAATATATCAACAATGCAGTATTCACAATGTCTACAGTAACTATAAATATGCAGATATGGTTATTAATCACAAAATGTAACAGGCTCTCTACATGGAAAATATAGCTAGAACATTTATTCAAATACCAGACAACTGAGTCCCAAAACCAGAAAGTCAAAGCCATCATAGTAGTTATGAAGTTGGCACATGTGGTTAATGTAGTAAACATCCACATTCTCAAGCCTTCAAAACAGGATAGGCTACCTCAGGCAAAGATCCTCCCCTCCTCACTCACGGCAACTGCTTAGCATCTGCGCAGCTTGCTCCCAGCAGGTCTCACTCCCCTGCAGTTCCTATCCCTGGCAGTCCTCAGCAGGAGTCCTTAGCAGAGATTCTGGCTGGCTCAAAAAAAGGAGTTTGTGCTGCCACCACTGCTTCCATTCATCACCACACAGGCTCTATAGTGGCTCCGGCTTTCTCTTGCTCCACCCCTTCCTGCTACATCAGCAGGTTCAAGGGGCATGGAAGATCTTAAAATACCATTATCATTACATTAGGCCCCAAGATCTTTTATGTCCCTTACTTGGCAAAAATACATTAACAATAGATTTCATTACATAGGTTAATAGGAGTTTTAGGAGTAACTGGGGTCAATAGAATTTTACAACAATGTAACAAGGATAGCACACAATAAACACAGAAAACAATATTTTAGGGTAGAGCTTGAGCACAAGCTCCCCATAATCCCCCCCCCCAAACAAATGAGGTCCCAAAATCTTGGGGTAAGGGATGAAGGTCTTTTCTTCCATGGCTACTTGCTGCTGAAATTGGACGTAGAGCTGTCCCTGTCCCAAAGGGTTCCATTTGAGAGGTCAGTTTTTTAGCTGGCATTTGGAATTTGCTTGATGCCAGGTCCAGGGTTGACACGTCACAGTTGTGGACAGGGGGTGACATCCAACTTAAACTATCAGGCATCTACAGGTGGAGGGTACTAAGCCTGTGGAAATAAATCTAGCAAACAAGGTGAACAGACAAAAAGCTAAGAAGAAGCAAGGAGACAATAACCAGAAACAAGGTAGATATAGGATCAGCCAAGCTACTGGATCCCATGAGCTCACTATTGTAAACTCACTCATGGTAGAAAACATGAGTTAAGGGTACAATTTTATAATCATCTTCTCCAGAATAAACAATAGTTACAGTGTTATCTCTCCCATGTGCTATAATCTCTGCAGCCTTTGGAACATCATCTGGCTTCCATTTTACCCATACTTTAGCCCCCAATTTTATTCTATCAATAGAACCAAATCCTTCAGTTCCTCTGATAGTTATTTTGGAAGGAGTGTCAGTTTTTACAAGTGGTATTATTTTACAAGAAATGATAATCACTTGAACTATCCTATCATTTTTACAAATCTGTTTGGGCCCTAATGTAATGGTAATGGAATTTAAAGATCCCCCTGTATTGGCTTGGTTTTAGGGGTTGAGTGTTGAAACCCAGAGCTTGTGAATCCCACTTGTGGTATGGACTTGTTGATGTGAAGAGAGAGGGCTGAACTGGGAGGAGCTGTGGATTTAGAGAGAAGCCCAAGCAGAGAGAAGGCCCAAGCAGAGGAGGCTAGAAGGACTTTTGGGAACTGCCACCCAGAGCTGCCAAGAACTGAAGATGCATGGCTGTGATGCCAGTATTTTATCTGTTTTGATGTTGTTTTGCCAGATTCGTCTGCTGGTGAAGGACAGTGCTGTTGTTGCAGAGGTCCTGGAACCTTGCTATTGGTTCAGAAGCCCTGAAGGAGGATTTTCTTGTTTTATGTTTACAGAAATTCTGGAAGATGGCCTTGCTGATGTTTTCAAGGGTTCTGGGACTGTTCTACAGGCAGAGAGTGACTTGATGAGGACACTGGCAATGGCTTTGTTGAACCTTATCTCCCTAGGAACTGAGATTGCTGAGAACTTGCCTTGAGTCAAGGTGAAGGAAGGGCCTTTCCTTGGGTTCTCAATGCTGTGATGATATCTTAACCTTGTGGTAGCTTAAGGGTAGAGGGCCTTTTGTGCTCTCCTGCCCCTTTTGAGAAAGTGCTTGGCGTTAATGGATGGTATGGTAATTCAGTTGTGATCAAGGGGTGGGAAACCTTTGACTTTTTTGTGCTCTGTGATTGACCAAATGAATGTACTTTGTTTATGATTGGAAAGTAATCTCCATTTGAGAAGAGACTAAATGAATATACTGCCCAGGAGTGGGCTACTTGCCAGGGGTGGGATACTTGGGCCTTGGTACTTTGCAATTGAATTGAGAACTTACTTGCTAAATGAATGAGTTACACTGTATTTTGATTTTCCCTGTTCTGTGAATGTTTGCTTTAATCTGTCACTGAATAAATGGGGTTTTGCTATGCTGGTCATCAGAACCTTGGAAGTTGCCTTTGCTTGGCATTACAATCAACTGGCCTATAATTTATTATGTAAATTTTATAGAGCTTCTTGAAACCCACAGAGGTTAAATGACTTGCCTATGATCACCAAGTTAGTGTCAGAGGCAGGATTTGAACCAGTCTTCCTGAAATCTACTTCAAAGAACACTATTTTATATTAAATGACATGGACCTCACAAATAATATTTTTTGCAGATGAAAATCAGCATGTTGTATGACATATGTTGGCTTTAATTTTCACTAATAAAGCATCAATGTCAAGAAATAGTTCTGCACCTCAGTGTTAAATTTCTGAGTATATGTAGTAAAATTTTGCCACAATGCAGTTACTAATTCTACAGTAGAATTCAATGTGAAGTAGGTCTTTTTTGGAAAATAGAATTGTAGAAGTACCAAAAGGCAGTCCTATGATATAGGTCCCATGGATGACCTGCCAATGTTCCAGGGCATGACATCTTAAACACGTGTATCACTGCATTGTGAATATACCAGCATCCCTTTGTCAGGTGACTTTTTGGTACTCTTTAAAAAACAAAATAATACAATTACTACATCCCTTGAAAATTAGTCTTTGAATGAACTGACAGACCTATTTACTGAGTGAAAACATCAGCATTCGAAACCATATTATTATAAGTGAGTTTTTTTCTCAGTAAGCTCTTCGACATTCATAGGACCCCCATACCCCATTCCCATCGTCCTTTGTCCAGGATGGATTCTCATGAAGAGAGGTTGTATCCAGGGACTCCTCTGAAGCAAGCTGAATCACTTTGGGAGTTAAGTCATTGGTCACTGTCATAAAAGGTGTGAAAGAATAGGAGGAAGGAGTGGGGTAACCTGATGTATAATGCAGGTCCTCCAGGGCATGCAGTGAGTAGGGTTGAGCTCCAGGGAGACCAGCCCCCCAACCAGAGCTTCTGTGTTGAGAGGGGCTTCCAGACTCCTGTGGTGAAAGGCAATTACTGCTAGCTGGTAGTGTTTGCAGTGGGTCTGAAGACACTATATCAGGCTGGTTAAGGCTATCAGGCACTGTCTGCTCCCATGAGTCCCTCTGAGAAAAAAAAATGGAAAGAGTTGCTGAATGTTGGCCAGAAATGGAGTCACATTTTAATATCTAGGAATTCCCCACCAAATATCCTGTGCAGGAATACAGACTAGAAAGGAGACTTTACTTATTTTTTCCTCTGCTAGATGGAGCCCTACTTTTTAAGCTCACTTTTTAGTTTGTCTCATTTCTATAAAAGTTTATTTCATTTCCTAATTTAGATTTGTACTTCCTATCTATACATTGTTCTCCTCCCTGCCAGAGAAAAGAATCAAGGAACAGAATGAAACTTTTTATTTTGTTCTCCTTGATTTGTCCTTGGGACACTGTTAGATGTTCAAAATCCTTGAGTCCAGAGCTACACACTGAACATGGCTGAAGGCTGGAGCGAGGCTTTCACATAAATAAAGTAGTTACCTACTCTAATAAGCCTTCTAGGATCCAGAAGAGATCTTTCCCTCCACTCTTCCCTCTCTCTCCTGCAACTCTAATGCTGCCTAAAATGAGTCTTTTAAAGATTTCTTGGTTCCTGAAGGTTTTTCAGTCTTCAAGAATGCTTGGTTAAAATGCAGATATTGTTGACAGTTACTATCTCCAAGCTTTTATCAGAGTTTCCAGCCTTAACAGAGATTATGATAGTCAAGAAGGGAAAAGCTGAAGGACAGGAACTGGGCAGAAAACTTAATGATACTGAGGGAAGGAGAGATGTTGAAATGGAAGACAAATGGTCTACTTCACAATTTTTACAGATAGGAGGTTCATACTCTTTGCAGACCTGAATCCCTATGCTATTTCCTTGAATATTTTGGGGACACCACTTGAATTGTCTTTCAATTCTCACACTTGTAACATAAGGTGGGGGTGCTTCTCTACAATGAATTTGGTGATAGTGATTCGAACTGGACCTGCCGTTTCATTGGTTTAGGGAATTCCCAGATGATCTACCCAAGCAGGCCAGTCCCTTCTTTGCTACTTAGCCAGTCCTAGAAAGGTGGTTGCTTAGAGTACTGATCCATCAAAGCAGCAATTAGGACTTAAAGCCCTGGTCTTCCAGGTTCCAAGTCTGGCTCTCTACTACTCCACGCTGCCTCTCCAAATGAGTCAAAATTTGTTAAATCACTGAAATGAATTAGCATCTGTCTACAGAATGAATCTTTTTCTTCAGGAATGTGAACCCAGTTTCTAAGAATAGCTTTCCCTCAGTGAGTATCCTTGTAGTAGTGTTAGGCAGTGCCAAACCATAACCCTGTTGCGTCTGGGGCTGCACTAAAATGTATGAGCAGTGTCCTGTAGCAGGGAGTATTTGCTAAGCTTGGGGAGGGTGGGAGAGACTTGTAATTCAATCCGCCTAGAAGAAAACAAATCAATCCTGGGTGAAAAGTCTCTTTTTGAGAGACTGTCTCACTGGTCGGCTTCGGAGCAGCCTCAGTAAATCCCCCAACTTGGTTGTAAGACAAGCACGGAATTCGCTCCGCTGTCAATTTACCCTCCAAGAATCTCAGAATACTCACAAATACGAAGTGGGTGGAGTCACTAGGAAAATGTGTTTGTAGAAGTGGCGGGGGTAAGGGCGAAGCACTGAAGAGAGAGCTTGTGTTGGGGGTCAGAGCTGCTGGGCGGTAGTCTCCATAAGGCTCAGAAAAGTAGGAATCCAGGATCGGTGGGTAGTTTTGCATTGTAGAGGACTCACAGGAAAAGGGTTTAGCCAGGGTTGATTGGTAGCCATCATTCGAAAATTGCTTAGTGTTGTGGAAATCCGAGTCAGATAAAAAAGATCTTCTAACACCATAGTAACCTGACGTTGCAGGTGAACCTGTTACCAATTTCAAAACAAAACAAAATGGGGGGAGGGAGGGAGAGGGAAGAATATTAAGTCTATGATGAGAGCTGGTGAATCACTTTTGTGCTCTATTGTACCTTATGAATTGCATCCCAGATATTAACATTAAACATCCATGGATAAGTACCCTGGGAAAGAATCAAGTTGTCCTGAGTTATCACTCTTAAATGCTCTGATCAAAACAGTTACCATTTACTTTGCTCTTAAGTGTGAATCTGTCAGAGACTGCTTGGGAAGGCTATCATGGTATATACAATCAGTCTACCCTGGTGCTTACATTCCTCTACCATTTGGCTCCAATCTATCTCACCAGCCTTATGTATTACTATTTTCCCTTAGGTGTTTTGTGTTCCAGTCAAGTTGGAATAATTGCTGTGCCTTCCCTAGTCTGTGACTTGGCTCATGCCATTCACGATGCCTGGACTGCACTCTACTTCCCCCCTTCTCACCAGTCTCCTCCACCAGTTGAAGTCAAGGTCTAGCTCCAATCTAGCTTTGAGGTTAGCTTAGATGCAATCTATTCCAATAAACTTCCTCATCTTCTCAGTCAGAAGCAATGCCCCTTGATTTCTCATAGCATCTTTTTTGTATCTTGGTTTTGATTTTATTTTACTCTGATTTCTATTATGATTCAGTGGCTCTCTGTCTCATCTCTCTCATTTGACTAACTCTTTGAGGGCAGGGCTAATGGCAAGAATCATGTTTTTTTCTTTCTAAATTTTTATGGGCACCTAGAGTAGCACTGTACATCACTAAGCGCGTTTGATATTTGTTATTTCAGTGAATTAATCGACTTTGTATGCCTTATGTACAAAGTGTGTACTTAATAAATACTGGTTGAAATAAATAGACTTTGTTTGGGATGAAAAATATCCTTCATCCTTAATTTAGTGAAAAGAAATAAACACAGAGATCTCTTAGGATAAGAACAGGACTTTATTGTCTTCCCCGGGAGAAGAGGGTGGTCTTCCCCATGACTCATCATGGAGAAGAGGCCAGTTACAAAAGATAGTGCTGGAATTTATAACCTTAGTTAAGACCCCTCCCCGACTGTTTCCCCTCTCACTGGTGGAGAGGCACACTCCACCAAATACTTCCCCAACTGGGACAGCAAGGAAAGATAAGGGGAGAGTCCCACCAAGGCGGGAAAACAGACAAAGGAAGATAAAAGTGATTGACAGAAGCAATTTGAAAAGTTAACCACCCCAAATTGAGAAGTTTTCGCTCATCCCATACAACTTGAATGAAACAAAAAGTAAAAACACCTTTCAAATGATCTTTAAACTTTATGAAACTATCTACCTTCTCTGTCCTTCTATTGCCACCTTCCTTCTACAGAGGTCATTGTTCAAGCTACCTTTGTCCTTGGACAAATAGAAAGGCTGGATCCCAGATTATATGGTTTTGTATTTAGCCATTCACAAACAATCAGCAAATAATCTCTTTTGTACAAGGCCCTGTGGCCACTTGGAGCGGCCGTGTCCAGACGCATTTAACGCAGTGCTTTGCATGGAGTAGACAATTCAGTAAAAACGTTCATCATTGGTGGTGATGGCAATCAGGTAAACTGCGGGACAAAGGCAAGGAGCTCAGGCGGGCATTTTCTGGTCTTTACTATGCTTATATTATCTGCCTCCCTCTAGTGGCTAATATATTATCCTTCACCCAGGTCTGAAACACCAGAGTGTGAAATCTTGGACTTTTGAAAAGAGAGGGTGTAATGGTAATGAAATTTAGAGATGCCCCTGTATTGACTTGGTTTTTGGGTTGAGTATTAAAACCCAGAACTTGCGAATCCCACTTGTGGGATGGACTTGTTGACGTGAAGAGAGAGGGCTGAACTGGGAGCAGCCATGGACTTGGAGAGAAGCCCAAGCAGAGGAGGCCAGAAGGACTTTTGAGAACTGCCACCCAGAACTGCCAAGAACTGAGGAGGCCTGGCTGTGATGTCGGTATTTTGTCTGTCTGTTTTGATGTTGTTTTGCCAGATTCACCTGCTGGTGAAGGGCAGTGCTGCTGTTGTAGAGGTCCTGGAAACTTGCTGTTGGTTCAGAAGCCCTGAAGGAGGATTTTCTTATTGTATATTTACAAAAATCCCGGAAGAGGGCCTTGCTGATGTTTTCAGGGGTTCTGGGAGTGTTCTGCAGGCAGAGAGTGACTTGATGAGGACACTGGCAATGACTTTGTTGAGCCTTGTCTCCCCAGGAACTGAGATTGCTGAGAACTTGCCTTGGGTCAAGATAAAGGAAGGGCCTTTCCTTGGATTCTCAATGCTGTCTATGATTGATATCTTAACCTTGTGGTAGCTTAAGGGTAGAGGGCCTTTTGTGCTCTCCTGCCCCTTTTGAGAAAGTGCTTGGCATTAATGGATGGTATGGTAATTCAGTTGTGATCAAGGGGTGGGAAACCTTTGACTTTTTTGTGCTCTGTGATTGACCAAATGAATGTACTTTGCTTATGATTGGAAAGTAATCTCCATTTGAGAAGAGACTAAATGAATGTACTGCCCAGGAGTGGGCTACTTTGACTAATGTACTAACCAGGGGTGGGATACTTGGACCTTGGTGCTTTGCAATTGAATTGAGAACTTACTTGCTAAATGAATGAGTTACACTGTATTTTGATTTTCTCTGTTCTGTGAATGTTTGCCTTAACCTGTCACTAAATAAATGGGGTTTGCAATGCTGGTCATCCCAACCAGAAGGCAAAAAAAATATCAGGGTCAGGGAGCTGTAAGAGGGCTGATTTGGTAGAAATAAAGTGCAGGACCAGGGACTAATAGGAAATAAATCTGGAGACACAGGTTGGAGACAACTGTGAGGTCTCCAAATGCCAAAGAAGAGAAATTTCAAGAGGACCATATTCATGTGTGAAGGAAAGTTGGTGAGATGATTGGGATGGCAAGGAAAATGTTAAACATTGTTTTTGAACTGCACAGCTGCTACATTTTAGGGAAAAATCACCTTCTCAAAGATAGGTAATGATACATTTTCCTTTTTTTTTTTTTTGTAGCAGAAGGTGATGATCTATCAGCTGAAAATCCATGTAGTTGCAAAAATAAATGTGCTGCTGAATGAGATATCCTAATCAATTAATTCTGGAATCATGTGTCCTCTCAGAAGCTGTGTTCCCACCACACAGGGACAACTCTTGAGTCCCTTATTCCATTCCTTATCCCAAATAAAGGAGGAGGTGGCAAATTGGGGCTGGGGACAGAGTTCCTGAACTAAGAGCACCAATTAATTTTCATTTCCTCTAAATTCCTACAGCACTTCATATTATGTTCATTATTATTTCATACACATTAGGCTTGTCTTTAGCATTCCCACATAAGCTCCATGGAGTGTGGGATCATGTCTAATACTTTTGTATCTCTTGAAACCATTTGGTGTAATGCCATACATATCACAAGTAATCCAAAATTGAAGACTGAGAGGCTCAAGGAATTTAAGAGATCTGACTACTTTACTTCATAGATGAAAAACCCCCCCACAAACCCAGAGATCCAGAGAGGTGCAGTAAGTAATTTGTCCAAGCTACACAGGTCATAAGTGGCAAAAGTGAGATTTGAACCCAGGGCCTCTGAAGTTGAATGAAATTAGAATTCTCCAGAAAAGAACAAGAATGTCATTGTAATCCACTCTATTACATCTTGAGCTCTGTATCCAAAAGCTTCTAATCCTGCCATAAGTTTGAAGACTGAAGTTACAGCCTTTGTGTGAAGGGTGCTATTCCAGGGAAAAATTTACACAAGTGAAAATTAAATCAGTAAATAAAGCTGTGTTTTACACAACAATATTTGGAGCTACGAAGGTGGGTAAGAGCAGGAATGGAATATGTAAATGATGTTCCCATGCCCTCATAGCCAAATTTCCAGCTCTCGGATAGAGAGATCCTTTTAAAAAAAAGGAGATAATTCTGCCTTTGGGAATATGGCAATTTTTAATTCTTAAAAAGATGAAAGATATTAAGATTTTAGACAAAATGAGAAATTGCAGGAACTAGTCAGCAGTAGCCACTCCCGGGTTCAAAGGGACAGTCAATGGAATCTGGGAATGCAGAATGGAGAACTGTCACCAGATATACTTGGGTTCTCAACTGAAACACCTTTTTTGACCTTGCCATTGGCACTGAAGCTGTTGAAGCTACTATTAATTCATTTAATAAACATTTACTTGATGCTTACAATGTGCAAGGCTTTGTATTGGTAAACCTCCCAAATTCTAGCATTCTCCCCTCTTTTGGAATTACATTTACTTTGTGTATAAATGTTATTTGCTTATTTTTGTGTGTGTTTGCCTGTTGTATGTCTTCCCCGCTGTCCCACCTCTGCCCCCTGGGGACTATAAACTTTTCTGGGGCAGACAGATTTTGTTATTGTCTACCTCCTCCCCTACCCCAACATACAGCATTTTACTAGTAGGTGCTTTAAAACGTTTGTTGAATTAGATTGAATAGTTAGTTGCTGGTGCCTCAGAGGCAAAACACAAAATTGTCCTAACCCCTCAAGAAGCTTTTGTTTTCCAGGACAATAGAAGTCTGTCTCATCTTAGAGGGATTCTAGGAAGTATGGAGGCTTGAGTTATATTCACTTCTCACTATGTATCAGGAATGGTTTTTGAAATCCTGTTATTACAGAGAGGTTTTATTTTTCCCTCTTTTCTAGTTACTGCTTCTTAGGCTAATGGGATGCCAGCTCCTTTATGAAATTCTTTTAGAGTATGTGCTAAATCTGTTCTTTAGATACCTATGAAGGGAAAATTTTGTCATTATCTTTAAGACCTAATTGCTAACTGGACTACTTAATCAGCTTCCTCCAGACTAGGGGTTCTGACTCTGTGGTTCATGGACCCCTAATAAATCCATGAATAGATTTCTGCATAGGGGAGGGAGAGATCTGAGAACTTGTTTTTTTTTAAATGATAACTATTTCCATATAATTAGTCACCTTTATAAACCTGCATATTTTATTTTAAGCATTTAAAAATATTATTCTGAGAAGGGGTCTATAGGCTTGCTTAAATTGTTGAAGAGTTCTATGATGCAAAAAAGTGTTCTAGATGAAGTTTGTGATTACTCCTGAAGTAAGTGACATGCTTTCAAGAAAGTATACAGAGATAATAATGATTATACTAGGCCATGTGTGAGAGTGTATATACTTTAACATAACTATCTGAAGAGAAGATGCATTGGGCAATATTATTATTTAGTGTTGTAAAATATGTATGCCTGATGAATGTCAAATTGCCCGATTTTTGCCAAAAATAAATAATTAGTGGAAATGTTTCTTGTACTCACCTGGCATCTGGACAAATGAAGACTGAGAGGAATTGGTACCACCCTGGAAAACAAAGACAGTCGGAATGTGTTCTCCTGACTTTTCAAGTGCAAGCCAAAAGACTGTAGACATTGTTTTGCAGGTTTCATTTTCAGAAGCTCTGAGGTACAGATTTCAAGTATTATAGGAGCAGGTGTAGCAAACAGAAAGAACTCAAGCTCTTAAATGCTAACAATGGTTTCAGGAATGCTAAAATGGAAGAATTTATCTTTCATTATTTATTGTTTACTTTCTTATCTTAAGAACTATGAGTGGAGATTCTGGTTCTAAGGTACCGGGATGGAACGTGAAATGAAAATAATGGCCCTTAAAGTTAAGCTCAAGGGAGGTGGAATGTGTAATAACTGATGAATCTACAGAGATTTCTATATAGCACCTCAGTTGAATCTTACAGTAACCTTGTGAAGGAGGTACTATAGATATTATTACAGATGTGGAGACTGAGGCACAAAAACTTGCCCATGTTCACATAGCTAGTAAATATCAGAAGCAATATTTGAATCCAGGCCTCTTTGATTCCAGGTTCAGCCCTCTACCCATTATTAGACTATGCTGCCTGTGAAGCAGAAACACACTTAGACCCAGGGTCAAAAGATTTACATTCTATTCATAGTTGGAATATTATCAAAATCATAGTCATAGAATTTAGAGCCGGTAGGAATAATTCAAGGGAACAACTTACCCTCCTGGCCACCACCACCACCACCACCATCACCAACTACTGACCAATAGTCACAGTTAATCAATCAGCTACCAGGCTGTTAAACTCAAGAGTTCTAGGAACACTAATGCCCTCTGGCCTCTGCTTCTAGACCCCACTCTCTTCCCCTCTCCCCTCCCTTCAGCCATCATTTATGGAAACAACCCTTGTGGAGTGGCAAATGCCTCTGGAAGTTCTTCCTCTCCTCTTTCTTCCTCTCTCCATCCTCTCTACCTCCCTCCAAACATCCTGAAAACCCAGAAAAGAAGTTCTCACTATCAAAGTCCTTAGCACTATCAAATGGTTCATTAGCAGAAACATATATGGTTGTGTTAATGAACATGACACGGAAGAACTATTGGCCTTGCCTCTCTGTACCCTGAAGACCACTAGGCCTTTTCTTCTGACTTGTAGATGACATATCCTGTTCATGTTGTCTCCCCTATGAGAATGTGAGTTCCCTGAGAGCATACATCTTTTCTTTTTTAATCTCCAGTGCTTAGTAGAGTATGTGTTTTATGCTTAGTAATTGCTTATTCATTTATTCATTTCATTCATTCCAAAGAAGCTAAAGTCCAAAAAGATAGCTTTGATGTTGACTTCCAAAATCTAATATTTTGGCTTTGAGTTCTCAGCTATGATGTTAGTAGTTTGGAAACTTCAGTTTAAAGCTCTTTTGAGTATGAAATAATCAAGACCAGGATGATTTGGGGTGGAGAACCTAAGGCCTCAAGGCCCCATATGACCTTCTGGATTCCCAAGTGCATCTCTTTGACTGAATCCAAACTTCACAGAATAGATCCCCTTAATAAAAGGATTTGTACTGTAAAACACGGACTCAGTTAAAAGGCCGCACCCAAGGACCCAGAAGGCCACATGTGGCCTTGAGGCTGCAGATCCTCTCCCTCCCTCCCTACCCCCATTTCATCGACATATTGCAAGGAAAGAAAGTAATAGACAAAACTACAATAATACATTTCCTCATTTTCCTCACCAGCTTCCCCTGCCACAATCAGCTGGAAGAGCCATTATTTCCTCCTCAAAATCAACCTTCTTTTCAGAATGCTTGGGGTCCTCTAAAAGGTTACTGTGGCTAAAATTACAAAAGTCTTTTCCATTTTTTTTGTCTCTCTTTTTGATTAAGAAGCCCCAGTGGCTCCTTATTGCCTATAGAATTAAATGCAAACTCCCTTTTGACATTCAAAGTCTTTCACAATCTGACTCCAACCTATCTTTCCAGACTATTTTCCCATGACTCTGTCTCTTGCACGCTCTGTCTCAGTCAGGCTGGTCTTCTCGTCATCCTTCTTATGTTACATTCCATCCCCCCCTCTGTGCCTCTTGCCTGGAAAGCTCTCCCTCCTTACCTCTTCTTGGAACCCCTGGCTCCTTTCAAGGCACTCAAGTGTCAACATGTTACATGAAGCATTTCCTTAGTCTTTAGGGCTCTCCCTTCTCCCCTCCCAATTTATTATGTATTCTCTCTGCCTCTGTCTCTACATATATGTGCACACATTAAATATACATATACAGGCATACGTATAACATGAGTACATATAGGTATATGGAAATGCAAGTGTATACATATATGCATATACATGTGTATATATTTATATTTATTCTTTCACTTACCTATTTTTAATTTATCAGTTCATTTATTTATTAATATAGCTGTGCCTGTGCTTTCCCCCAGGTAGAATGTAAGCTCCTTGGAGTAAGAGATTGTTTAATTTTGGGCTTTGTATCCATAGCACTTACCATCATGGTTGGGGCACAGTAGACACAATAAATGACTGTTGAGTTTAATTCCATACGTTGTCAGAAAGGGGATGAAAGGAAGAGTTACTGCAGTTACTTTTAGTAAATATATAGGAAGAGCAAGATAATGGGATCAAAGGATCCTTGATTTAGAGCTGGAAGGGACCCAAGAGGTCATCCAGTTCAAATTCATTTTCCAGACGAGAAAACTGGAGCCGAGAAGTGAAGTATTGGCCATGGTCACAGAGGTAGTAAGTGGAACATGGGTACATAGGAATCTCCCTCTATCAAATTCCCCTTTGAATCCTTATCTTATTTATTTTATGACTGGGGGAATAAAAAGGGAATATAAGGGTATATAAATTTCACAAGTATGGTGATGAAAAGGTGACTCTACAAAGAACTGTTATGCTTTGTTGATGACAGCAGAAAGACACAATTATATTGGCACTCCTGGATTCTCAGACTAATTAATATACACTATGTGATGAATATCACCTCTCTTCCACCCCTTCTTCACAAAAGACAGCTGTTAGCAACCCATCTGTCTGCCAACAGAGCTGCCCAATAGGATGTTCTTCTAGCTCCTGAGAGAATAATTTGTTCTGTTAGGGCTTCCTTTTCTTTTCATCCATTAGCTCCTTCTCTTATCCTTCTTGTTTTTCTACCTCTTAGAGCTTCTTCCTTTTCCAAGCTTACATTTACCTGATGGACAGCAGTTCTACGCTTTTGAGACTGTAGGATTCTCAATAACTAATGTAGCCTTCAAGAATAATTAATTTTATTTACTATTGAATGAAGAATCCTAAATCTTGAATGTATATCCTTATGCCTTCCTGTGTCCATAAACTTCTTTGCTATTCTTTCTATTTAAAGTAGCTGAGATAGTTCCTCTTTTCCTCCTCCTTCTGGCAATGTTTGCAAAGAAAAAGACTAGAGAATGCTTTGGTGATTTCAACCACAGAGATTACCTTCCACCTACATTTTATGTGTCTTATATGTACATAGTTGTTGGCATGTTCTCTCCCCTAATAGACTGTGAGCTCCTTGAGGGCAAGGATCCTGTTTTTGTTTTCCTTTCATTGTATCTCTAACATTTAGCAGAATGAGTGGCACATAGCCCTTAATATATGCTTGTTGACTGGCTGACAGTGCCCTTTCAGGTAATCTGTTCCCACCTCATCCAAGAATGGAGTCCAGTTTCAGTGTAAACACTACACTGAATATGGAGCTATGCTGTGGGTAGCAGCACAAATCCTTTCTTTCCTTAATTTTTTTCCAAGTATCATGTTTTCACTTTCTCTCTATTTCTCAGTATCACAAAGTCATGGGTAGGAAGGATAATCTAGACCAACCTTCTTATTTTAAAGGTGAGGTTCAGACAGGTGATGTATCTTGCCTAAGCTCATAAAAATGATGTCCATCACAGGGCCATCAGTTCAAATTTGCTATTTTTTCTATAAAGTTATCAAACATTATGGCAATTAGGTTGATTGAATGTTAGAATCAGTTTATTTCTGAAGACTCAAGTCAGAAAGGCTAAGGTTTTTTACTTAAGTATAAAGGAAACAACAGTCCCAAGGAAACATTGAGAAAGGAGTAGGAAAACATGGTTATTTTTTAGTTTACATTATAAATATGGTTAGGTAGGGCTTAGAATATTAGCTTATGTGATTGTCTAGTTTCATCTGTACTCTGGACAGGCTCCCTCTTGGCTCACCTTGTTGGGTGTTGTTATCCATTTAAATAATCTGCTCTTTAGAAAATTTATCATTCAGCCTTACAGTAGAGTATTCATCAAGTTTGCATTTCTAGTGGCCCAAAAGAAAGGAAAAAAATCTAGGGATCATAAACCCTATGTTGTATCTTGTCCCTTCTATTAATTAACTCTGTGCTTTAAAGCAAATCACTTAACCTTTGGTTTTTGTGCCTCTGTTTCCTCATTTGCCAAAATGGGAATAATAAGAATACTTGACCTCCCTGCCTCATAGGACTGCTGTGAAGATTGAGTAAGACAATCACTGAGAACACACTGAAAAAAATTGAGAATGCATACATTTAAAAGATCTTATTAAAGTAAGGATGTAGGCAGTAGAGATAGGGTCCAATCAGATCAGATGCACGTGGGGTCTGGTTTCTTCGCTCATATACAGAAGAAATAAGTAGTGCTTTTTCAGGTGTAATTGTCATGTCCTCTTTGGGTACTTTGTCAGTTCTTGATATTGATGATACATGGCAACAATAATGGTTTCAGATGATCTTACATAGAATTGAAGAAGTCTAAAAATGAGTTAGTATTACGATTAGATACGGATTTCAAGCACAAAGATTTTCCAGATCTGAAAACTTATTTGGTTGGTTTAGGGAGAAGTGGCTGGAGAAATCAGCCTTCAGAGTGAGGGGTAAGAGTTATGAGAATGTGACGTCATGCACACATACAAATTTTTAATACCCTGGGAAGGGAAAGCTCAGATCCACATTACTATAATTCGTGTCTGAGTATTTATATCCATATCTACATACCTCTATCTCTTACCCCCGGGCACAGCATGCATGTGTGCACGTCTCTACCCCAGATGCACACACACAGAGTGCACCTTTTCAAATTCTAACCCTGACTCTCTCTCTAGAAATGATGTCAAAATGAATACTGAATAGCCCATCACTTTCGACCAAGAAAGATGGTATATAATTTTCAGTTTGCATACGGCAAACAACAGGATCCTGCAATGCCAGGTAGCCAAATTTAGAGGTTTATATTTGAATGAAATTTGCCAGCCTGCAACTTCCTGTAGCTAACCCAGCAGCTTCACAGCTGCCCCAAAAGCCCCTCCATGAAAATGAGTTAATTTGAACTAATAGGTCACTGAGGTAGTAAAGTGATAAGATTAGGAATTTTCCTTGTTCACATTTGTGCAGGCGTTTTTATGGCCCTGTAATACTATTTTTTGTGTGTGCCAATTTAGATGAGTGCTTATATTGAAATGTATAAGGCTTCCTGAGTACTTGTCAACCCTGTTGCAGAATAAGATTATGCTCCCAGTACTTTGAGTTACAGTATTAATTACATGGCTTGGGAAGAGTTTCTTTCTAGAATTTATCAATGTTGCCATTATTGTTGATCCAATAACAACCATAGTCATTTGTGTCTACTTAGTATCAGTTGTCAAGGCAGTCAAAACTTCTTATAGACTTAAAAAAGTTATATGTACTTCCTTTTTCACATCCTCAACATACCTTTGATAGGAAAAGGGACTGGTGTTATAATGTTGAACTTTATTACACATCACAGATTTGAATATACCACATGTTAAATTATAGACTGAAAGAGATGGAAGAACCTTAGAGTCCTTTAAGAGAACATCATTTTGCAGAAGAGACAATCAGAGCACAGACAGATTAGGAGATTTACCCAAGATCACACATTGTCTAGGGACAGAGCAGGGACTAAAATCCAATTCTCCCGATTCTTAGTAAGGTGATTTTATTCTACTGAAATACACCCTTTACTCACCCACGTACACATACAAGCACACACAAACATATGTAAAGTAAAAGACTCACATTAGTTAGCGACACGTTTGTCCTTTGATACTAATAACAGGAACTCAATGGGGGGCGTTAGGTGCTTAATATAACTCAGTTTCCTGGTGAAACCAATAGTCACACTTAAGCATCCTGATTTGTTTCAGTGTTCTAATCATTAGCCAATCCCTTTCTCTTTATAAAATGGTTTAATTTACATGCTATTCCCTTGATCGACAACTTTCAATGGCTCCCCAGGATAAAATAAAACTCTTCAGTCTGGTATTTAAGCATCTGTGATCTGACTTTGACCTAAGTTTTTAGCCTAATTTCATATAATTCTTCTACATGTACTCAATGTGCCACCTAAGCATCTGGAAAGTTGCTATTTGTTGAACTTGAACTTGACATTCTCTCTCCTGCTATTGTTCAGGAGCCATTTGCACAAGTTATTCCCTCATACCTGACATACATTTCTGCATTCCTTCCCTTCCCCCCCCCCCCCGCCTAACTCTGTGAAGTCCTATTTTTTTTCTTTCAAAGCTCAGATTAGATGTTAAGCTCTCTTTGAAAGCTTATCTGATCCTTCTATCTCTAGTCCTTCTTGTTCTCTGTCTCCTGAAGTTATTTTTATTGATTTGTCTTACATGAGCTAGAGGCTTTCCTCTTGTTCTCAATATTTAGGGCATATCAATGCATAACTGGGGCTGGCCATCTCTTGTGTCTAATTCTTGTTACATGACTGTGTTGTCTCCTTTTCTTGTCCTATATGTTCTTGTTAAGGTCTTTTACATCACTTCTGATGTGCACTTTCTAATACAGATGCCTCCTTGGGTCTACCTCATATCTCTCCACCATTCTCTGGGTTGTTTGTAATTTCAATTCTTTCAAGGACATGATGTTCAATGATCTTCAGTTCCATAACCATATAGCACCACTGGGAGAATAGTGGTGTTAAAAATGGTCTTAATTCTATGTTTTAAAAGATTTATTAAAATAGTTTCTATGTAGTTAAGCACTTCCATGGGTATGTGTGAATTGCTAAAATGTTGTACAACTTTCCAGATGAAAACCAGCTTGATCTCCTCTTTAATTCTGAGCCTCACTCATTAACTACCTGCAGCACCTGTTCCTCTTCCACCTTCTCCCCACCTCCCAACATAATTTGTGCTTCACTTCCTTTGTACTTTGGCTCTCATCATTCTCATCACCTGGAATGTCCTCCATTTATTGCTTTAGGCGGAATTACCTCTACAACAATAAGTTTTATTTACATATTGATGGACTAACTCAATTAGATAACCATCCAGCTATATGTCATGGTCTGGACAAAATGTAATTTTCATCTACTTTGTTTTTAAGTATAGATGATTAGACTGATCTCTATCTATGGCTCTACATATCAGTGAGGAAGACCTATACAGTCCTGAAGATAGTAGTGTCTTCTGGGAAGATGAGCAATTAATGTCCACCACTACCAACAAAGAATCTTTCCTTTTTTAGATTTTGTGTAAGAGAAACACAGAGATCAGAACACTTTGGATGATCCCATGTTGTATATTTGTTTTGATAATAACTACCAAAAGTGTTTGAAAGTATGCAGAAAATGTTAATGCATAGCCATATGCATTATTGAAATACTCTTTGGCTGGAATAAGAAATTATACAAGAATAAAAAGGTGTTATAAGAAATAATAAAATTTACTCTCTCAACCAAAAAACAAATATATACTGAGTACCTATCATGTACAAGACATTATGGGTTATACAAAAATGAATAAAACAGTCTCTGCCTTCCAGGAATCAACAGTCTAGTTGGGAAGATATTGTACGGTTGTAGAAAGATAACAAAATACTAGACACAAATACTATCTAAGTTCAAAGGAACTTTAAAGGGAAAGATCACTTTGAGCTGGTGACTAAAATTTTTCTACTTAGATGATCTGAAACAAAGTGAAGCAACTAGAACCATGAAAACAATTTATACAATAATTACAACAATATTAGTAGGAAGAAAAATAACGAATTAAAATGAATAGTGTATAATTTTAATGAACCAGCTTATCTTCTTGCCACCCAGGGGAGAAAATGAATCTGCTTCCCTTCTTTGCAGAGGTAGGGGACTATAGGTGTGGCACATTGTATAAATTGTTGATATATTAGTTAATTTTGCTTAGTTGTTGTTGTCGAGTTGTCTTTTAGTCACATCAGACTTTTTGTGACCCCATTTGGGGTTTTCTTGGGAAAGATACTGGAATGGTTTGTCATTTCATTCTCTGGCTCATTTTACAGATGAGAAAACTGAGGCAAACAGGGTTAAGTGACTTGCCAAGGATCACACAATTGTACTACTTTTCTTCTTTTTTTAATTCTTTACTACAAGAGGATGGCTCTTTGGATAAAGGGAGTAGCAAGGGGTATATTGGTAAATGCAGGTGATATAAGACAAACAAAAAATCAATAAGAATTTTAAAATAAAATACATAAAATGCCATTTCCTCCATGAGGTATTCTCTGATATATCCTATCTCTCCCTCCTCTAAACTAATACTATATACATACATACATATGTGTGTGTGTTTCTTATCACCACTATGTTTTTCATATTATATCTTACATTACAATTATCCGTATATGTTTTGTCTCCCCTATTATAATATAATCTTTATAAATCCTTCACAGTGCTTAACATAGTGCCTTGTACATATTAACATTCACTAAATAGTAGTTGAATGTATCAATGAAATCTACAAAACTAATTTCTCTCTGCTTTAATTCTCCAATTTTCTAAGAAGACAATTTTAAATGATTAATTTTGGGCATCTGCACCATCTTGTTCTTCACTGGGATGAAGAATTTACAGAATTCTAAATTTCAGATGATTTCTTGAAGTTTTACCATGAAAAGTGAACAGTTATCTTGGGCTGTGCATGTAATTATATTCAGGGCATCTTAGTATCATTTCTGTGATTTGAAGTACAAAATAAAACACATTTTACTTTTGGGTCTTTGTGTGCCTTTGGAACATTGTTTGTACTAATATAACCTAGGATAACCAAAGATATCATGATGCCCTGCTGATAAATCCCATACTTTACTTGGCACTAAGCTAGCACAGTGCTTCAGTTGTGTCAGATGTTCTTGTTCTGTCTGTTTCACTGAAAAACTGATTATTTTTTGTGAAATGTGTGAAATAATTCAACTCTAGAAAACAGTTTTAATTTCATGACATTTCAAAATTGACATGATCAAGAGAACAGCTGAGAAAATAAGCTGCTTATGAAAGTTTTGCTTTTTGTATTTCTGTGATTGTGAAGGAGCAGGTGGTTGGGTGGGGAACATGGAAGCAGGGAAAATGTGGTTCAGTTTTCTTAACAGTGGGACAGAGCAGGCTTCCTAACTTCAAACAATGGGTCATTCTGGACAAATATGCAATGAAAGAATCAAAAAAGAAAACATTCATCAAAATGAACGGAACAATGTGGTCTGTACCATGGGCACTAGAGTTTACAAGGCACTGCTCATTCAGAAAGGGGTTTTGCTTTGGTTTTTTATTCCCTTTCTCAATCCTGTAAAGGAGGAAAGTTGTCTATGTTAATCATGTGATATGCAAAGCGACATATTCTGATCATGAGCCAAAGTACTTGGTAAGGCTCCCGGGTTAGACATTGATTCTCTTTATCACACAATCTATTGAAAACTACAGAAAAGAGGCAGCTCTTCTACGTAGAGATCAAAGACAAGTGTCTCATGCCAGTGGTATGGTGACTCAACTCATTAAAAGGAAACTGCAATTTTTGTAGGAGATTTAAAAAAATCACTTGATCTAAGTACAGAGATGTTAACAGATAACTTTTAAAATAAACATTAAAAAATTAAATTATTAACAAAGCAAAGGAGATAACAGTTGGATAACTTGGTGACTGAGCTCTTCTGCAAGCATGTAAATGTCATGGAAATACTCCAAAAGGTCTGTTATTTCATCAATATTACTATCACTGATATAAATCGGAACCCATAGATGCCTTATTATATAGTTTCATGAGTTGCTGTGGCCAAATATATTAATTGCCTGGTGAACAATGTTATAGTGAAGAACCTCTCTAGACTTAGGCTACTTCTCCTATGAAAATCTGTGACTGGGACCATAGTTTAAGATTTTTCAGTTTAGTAGGACCTTTTAGAGCTCAGCTCTGCAAAATCTTCGAAAAGTTCACACTAGAGTAGGATCTTACTAAAGTTTACTCATGCACCTGTTCACTGAAATAAAAGTTGTAAAAGTAACAGGCTAGAATACACATTTATGACAGACATAAAGATGAAAAGGATATTTAGAATCTCTTTATGCCAGATGTTAAAAAAAAACCTGTTACGTTATTTACCCAAGTAGAACATAAATGCTTACACTTGCTACATAAGTAGCAAGTGACCTTGGGCAAGTCACTTGAGATCTCTGAGCTTCTGTTTCCTCATCTGAAAAATAAGGAAATGAAGTAGAGTTGGTCCTTTCCGACTCTTAATCTAGTATCCTATGATGTTGGTTTTTCTTATCCTTCTGTGCCTTTATAGTATATGGGTCACTAAAAAGTCTATTCTTTCCCTTTTGTTTAATATAATTTAATTATTAATTATTTAATATAATTTAATTTAATATAATGTTCTCACTACATAAAATTTTAGTTTTGAAGATGATTACAGTAACTGCAAAGTTGACAGTTATTACAATCTGAGCTATACCTTAACTTTACATATAATTAATTCTTGATTTTTCAAGGGATGATTTTCTAGTTTATGATTAATCAGACCACTGATTTCTTAGGGCAGATCACTACTCATTGACACTTTCATTCAATAAAAACAACAATTAAACTGAGTTAGGGATATAAAAGTGTTACAGTGATAAAATGAGTAAGTTGTAGTTCCTGACTCTGGAGAGCTTAAACTCTAGTAGGGGACATAAGACAGAAATACAGATGCAAACTAGAATGTAATCAATAGGGAGTGAATTGGATTTGTTGTTGAGTTGAATGTAATAAAGTACGAACATCACTTTGAATAATCTGAAGAATAAATGAGTCCACTGGAAGAGCTAAATAAGGAAGTTAGCCCAAGGATCAATCCACTTATGCCTGTGTCCTCATCAGAAACACTATTAAAGCTTTGGGGAAGTAGAGTGGATCAGACAAAAAACTGGCTGAAATTCACTGTAAATTGTAGTTTTGTACTACCTCTGATCCTACAGTGGTATAGAGCTTTCCAATGTGATATAGTGTTTTGAATTTTGATGGTCCAGAGTAATCTACCTAACCTTGTCTTTCTTTATGTTGGCTTGGATTCCAATTCAAACTCATACTTTCTATAACTGCTGTAACGGTAATGGTAATTTGAAGATATTCCCTGCCCCCTATTGGCTGAATGTAATCACATGGAGCCTGTGATGGGAGAGTTTGCTGAAGGGTGGAGCACAGCACATAGGAAGCTGGGAATCAGAGCAGTTAGAGCTGGAAGAAGGAGAGGATGCATCCAGGGAGACAGTTATATCTGTGAGTGTTGGTTTTTGAGAAGGATGGTGTAGCTCTCTGCTGCATTGTGGTGTATTAACTTCTATGTTGCTATGATGGATTCGGTTTCCTGGTGTTGGGATTTGGTTTCCTAGTGTTTGAATAAATGTTTTGCTTCTGTCTTCTATATGGAGGGTCTGTTATATTTTGGGATTGAGAACTATGCCAGCATATTTACAGTCACCATCAGTGCTGTGAATATTGTGATGGCACTACAATTGTCCTTCTAACTCCTCTGTCTCTAATCCCCTGACTGCTTTAATTACTGCCATGTTGGCTTACTGTTGGTGATATGACAAAGAAGGAGAGATCACATCAAAGATGTTCAGAGACAGGAAATTAAATACACCTGTTTTCTAAGTTTAGAAGTTAGACATTTATAGTAATACCTAAATGAGGAATTTTTATTATTAGAGGAGCCTGTTTTTCATTAGCATGGATCATTGACAATTGGATATATATAGTACCATCTTGCTTAAACATTAGGATCATGTTCAATTATTGTTTAATTCATGTCATACCATTTGTTTTTTATTCTTTCTCTTCCCTTGATGAGAATTATGCTTATTGCTTTTGCTTCACGGTATTGTAACACTATCATGGTTTCTAGGAAAGCTGTCCAGGGGCACAGGAATGGGATGTTATCATAAATAATCTGTGAAAGTCAGCGGATCTGATAACCTCAGGAGGCAAAACCTTTATCTCTCAGAGCTCTGATAATGTTAGTCTTCTCTGTTTTAGAAATGAATTGAGAGTAGCTAAAGGATATGAACAAACAGTTCCCAAAAGAATTGCAAAGTATTAATAATAACATGAAAGAATATCTCATGTTACTAATAACAACATAAGCAAATAAAAATAATCCATGAAGTTTCACATCATACCCTGCAGACTGACAAGGACAACAAAAATGGCACAGTCAGTGTTGGAGAGATTGTGGGATGATAGGCACATTTGATGCATTGTTGGCAGATTCATGAATTGGTTCAGCTCTTTTGGAATTATACAGAGTGATTAAAATGTTAAATGCCCTTTGATCCAGATTCCATTATTAAATTTATACCCCAAGGACATCATTGATAAGAAGAATGGCTCTGTTGTTGTTCAGTTAAGTCAGACTCTTCATGACCCCATTTGGGGTTTTCTTGGCAAAAATACTGGAGTGGTTTTCCATTTCCTTCTCCAGCTCGTTTTACAGGTGAGGAAACTGAGGCAAACAGGGTTGAATGACTTACCAGGGACACACAGCTAGTAAATGTGTGAGGCCGGATTTGAATTCAGGAAGATGAGTCTCCTGACTCCACGCCCAGCCCTTTATCCATTATACCACCTAGCTGCCCCTCAAGAATGTCTCTATATACACAAAAATATTTATAGCAACCCTGTTTATGATAGCAAAGAACTGGAAACAAAGTAGATGCTCATTGATTGAGGAATGGTTAAATGTATTATAGTGCATGAATGTAATAGAATAAAATTACTGCTCTATAAGAAATTATGAATGTGATTTATAGAAACATGGAGAAATCTACATAAACTAGTAGAGTGATATAAGCAGTACTGAGAAAACAACATATACAGTGACAAAACCAATGTAAATGGAAGGAATAACCACAAATAAAAAATTTAGAAGTGAATGTTGCAAAATTATAGAGAAAATGCATGGCATATAAGAGAATGCTACCAACCCACTTCTTTGAGGATGTGGGAGGTCAAAGGTATTACACATTGCACATTTCTAGGCTTTTTCAATGTGCGGATCAGTTGTGCTGATTTTGTCCTCCTTTTTGTCTTTATAAAGCATTATTTGTTATATGGAATGGCTCTCTGGGAGAAGGAGAGGTAGGAATATTGGGAAAAACTATGATGATATAAAACCAAAGGACATCAATAAAATTTTAAAAAGAAATGAATTGAGAGTAGGAGGTATCCCTTAGAAAGAAAACAGGATCTTGGTAGACTACATCAAAGAAAGAATGAGCTTTGAAATAGGAAGAGACAAAGACTCTGTTTCTGTCAAATGGAGGGAGTTGATGTAATAAAAGATATGAATGTTTATTAGGGTTACAGGATAGTTAGCGAAATGTCAGGAACAAGCAACACCAAACAAAATTGCTTCTCAAGCAACTGCTCCTCTTCTTGTCCTCAGACTTGTCTCCTTAGAGCAGTGGTTCTCAACCTTCCTAATGCCCCGAACCTTTAATATAGTTCCTCATGTTGTGGTGACCCCTAACCATAAAATTATTTTCATTGCTACTTCATTACTGTGATTTTGCTACTGTTATGAATTGTAATGTAAATATCTGATATGCAGGATGTATTTTCATTGTTACAAATTGAACATAACCCACAGGTTGAGAACTGCTGCCTTAGAGTCTACCTTTATGTCAAGTATGAGCCCAACAGTCCTTATCTAATCTTCCCTTCCCTTTCTCTAACAGTTATTTGATTTATAATTTCTGTTATAAACATCAAAACTCTAAAATCAGTTACAAGAAAATGAGCTGAAGCAGCCATCATTCCCTCAGCCATTGCTCTGCCTTCAAATAGGTCCTCTTAGTAAATTCATCTCAGAGGTATTTTTCTTTCTGATTCTCAGAAAAAGAGTTATCTCTTCTCAATATTTTATCCAAATTACTGTTGTTTCTTGAATTAGTTCCATCAGTTTTCCTTACATAGATGTTATTTTTTGTCTCTTTCAGCACTCAAACTATAATACAAAAGGGGTGGTGCCTTATATTAGGATACTAGCTTAGAAGAATATGTGAGTTGCACTTTATGAAAGGGTAGAAACAGTTGCTTCCTGGCTAGTGAATATACCCAGGCAAACAGAATTATGTAATTTCTGAGATAGAAGACTTATCAAAAGTCATCCAATAAAATGTATGTTCCTTGAGGGCACATATAATTTCATATTTTTCTTGAACACCTAGCATTGTACCTTGCACATAGTAGGTATTTAATAAATGTTTGTTGAATTGAACTAAATTTAGTTCACCCAGTATCCAAATAGGATCAGATTAAAGAGAAATAGATCAGAGCATGTTAGAATTCCAGGGACCTCGGGGCATAGAGACTTTCAAGAGAATATTGAAAGATATTTCTCTAATACTCAGTATAGGGTGGTCTTAAGTAAAGGATCTCTGAGAATTAAAAACGTAATTGTCTTCTTTTCCAGAAGAATAGGAATCAAAGAAGAGTCATTAAAGTCTAAGTAACTATTGAAGGTAAATTACCACACAGCCCAGGGCTCCATGGGATGATTTGGAAAGAGCCATATGTGATGACAGAACCTAGAAGTAAAGTCTGGAAAGGATCAAGGATCCTAGGAGACCTGGAAGCAGATAAAGGGGGTGATTTTATTCATTCACTCACCTATTCATTTGTCAATTATTAAATGACTACTTGCTATGAACAACAATCATACAAAACCTAGAAGCAGTTCTAACAGTCTCATTCTATACCTCACACTCTAATTTACATATCTTTGTTTAGCAGCTATCACAATCATGGTTAAGGTAAGGAAATAAATAGACTAATATTTTAGATAAAATTTAAAGTTAGTATTAAGAAAAAAATAAAGAAAGTTTTGCTCTGCAAACTCATTATTTTCTATTCTTTTTTTTTTGTTTTGTTTTGTTTGGCTTTGTTTTCCTTTAGTTTTCTAGTAAAAATTTCATAAGAAATGAAGAGCAGGATGATTTCAGAAAAACCTGGAAAGACTTAAACAAATGGATGCAAAGTAAAGTAAGCAGAACCAGGACAACTGTGTCCTCAGCAACATTGTGTGATGATAAACTGTGAATGACTTAGCTATTTTCAACAATACAATGATCCAAGACGATCTCAAAGAACTCGTGATGTAAAATACTGTCTGTCTCCAGAGAAAGAACCTATATGGTGTCTGAATACAGACTAAAGCCTACTATTTTCTTTCTTTTCCTTCCTTCCTTCTCTTTCCTTCTTTCTTTCCCTCTTTCTTTCTTTCTTTCTTTCTTTCTTTCTTTCTTTCTTTCTTTCTTTCTTCCTTCCTTCCTTCCTCCCTCTCCCTCTCTCTCTCTCTCTCCTTCCACCACAAAATGACTAATATGGAAATAATTTAAATAACTGCATATGTATAACTATCACATTGCTTACCATCTTAGGGATAGGGGATGAGAGAAAGAGGGAGGGAGAGGATTTGGACCTCAAAACCTGAAAAAATATTCAAATGTTAAAAATTGTATCTACATGAAATTGGGGAATTAAATAAAATATTATTTAAAAAATTCCAATTTTCCTTCAGTGAACCTAAAAGGAAAAGATAGCATTCCACACTTTGGTCAGGTTAAGAGGGTTCACTACATTCCTAGATGTGGAGTGTGGTAGTGGCAACAGAAAATCAAAGGAATAAGCATTTATATAGGATCTTATTATGTGACAGACAACCTGTTAAGCACTTTACAGATATTATCTCATTTTATCTTTACAACAATAGGAGGAGGTAGGTGCTATTATTATCCTCATGTTACAGTTGGAGAAACTGAGGCAAACAGGTCAAGTGATGCACCCAGGGTTACACACCTAGTAAATGTCTGAGGTTGGATTTAAACTCAGGTCTTCCTAACTTGATATGCAGGGCTCTATCTACTGTGCCACTCAGCTTCTAATAGACTGAGTCAGCTCTGGAAGATGGACAATACTAGCATAAATAGAGAAGATAAAGGGCAAGAACTCAGTATAAAGGTTAAGAATCCTGGGGTCGAGTAGGAGCAGCAAAAAATCACGGCTCTGACACAGCCACATCAAATACCCAATAAATATGACTCTAAACAAATTTTAGGGCTCTAAAACGCACACAGATATATTTCCTGCTGAAGGCAGCTTGGCTCAAAGCAACCATTTCAACTCTGATATCAGAAACCAGCCCAGCTTGAAACGGCAGCTTTTGCCCCAGGGGTGGCTGGACAAGCCGAGAAGGCTGGAGCTTCAGGAGAGCGGATCTGTGGCAGGTGTGGCCGGATCCAGAATTTTCAAGCCATAAGATAAAAGGACTCAGGTTAGTGGAACTTGGCTAAAAACTGGGTAAGAAAAGCGGGTCCAGCCAAGCCGCCCCCAGGGCAAAGAAGTAGAAAGTGGAGGTTCTGCACCCGTCTCCACATTGCCACTTCAGAGCTCCCAGCCTGCAGACAGCAGGGGCCCAAGTGATTGTTCAGAGGCCAAGTGCTCTCACGTTGAGCGGCCTAGATCTGGATTGCAGTCTTGAGGTTTTTTTTCAGTGAGCCGGAGCTGGGGAGGGACTGAGCAGCCTCCTAAAAGCCCCGGCAGCTGGGACAACCCCAGCAATTTGGGACAGAGCTGTTCCCTCTGGAAGCAGAGTTCCAGAGAACTAAAAAAAAAATCCAAACAAACAAACCATTGAACGGTGACCATGAATAAGCATAGGAAGCAAAGTAAGAACAGCAACTAAACCCTAGATTCCTTCTTCAGGGAAAAGAAGGAACAAAGCAGGGAAAGGGAAGAAGACAATGCAGTCAGAACTCCCACCCCAAAAGCTTCCAAGAAACACGAAGATTGCCAAAAAGATAGAGATCAGCTAAAGAAAGATTTTGAAAATCAAATGAGAGAAGTAGAAGAAAAATTGGGAAGAGAAATAAGAATGATGCAAGAAAATCATGAAAAGAGAGTCAACAACCTGAAAGAAGAAATTAACACCTTAAAAAATAGATTAACTCAAATGACAAAAGAGGTCCAAAAAGCCAATGAGGAG
>CM053582.1:169013051-169036691 GCA_028627135.1 Pseudochirops cupreus
GAAAGAATCTAGAATTTAAAGCTCTATAATCAAATGTTAAAAATATGTATGTATATATACACACATATATACAATTATTGTTACTATTATTATTGGCTACATCCAACTGGAACTTGGGATTCCCAGCACTGTGGAGGGGAGATTCATCCTGCCCTATCAGAAAGTTAGAGGAGTGATGGGGGAGGACATAGGAGAGATTAGATTGGGGGAGGAGTTATACAAGGGGATGGCTATTTTGAGGGGGGGTTTAGGGGAAAGATGGGGAGAAAATTTGTAACTCAAAATCTCATGGAAATGAATGATGTAAACTAAAATAAATAAAATAAAATATAAAAGAAAAAAGAAAAAAAAAGAATCCTGGGGTGGATCAGAAAGGTATATAGAAGAGATGTGGCATTTGTAAAGCTGCCAATAACTATTAGCCTTCTTACTCACAAGAGGCCCCACAATGTGCTCTTGACACTTAAATCAAATGTTTGTCATCACACTGACAAGACCCAGTCCTTGACTATATTTGTGAAAAACATGGAGCAGTTATTGATAAGATATGACAAAACTTGGGTATGTTTTTTACAAGGTGTTGAGCAATTTCTGAGTGGGGAGGGAGAACATGAAAGAAAGAGGGGAGAGGAGAGAAGGAAATACATGTAGAGTAAAAATAATTGTATGACTAGTGGTGGACCTGACAAATAATTTTAGAGTCCCTATGGTTGGGATCTTTTTGGTTACATTTATAGGAATATGGAATAATGGGTACTGTGACTTTCGGAATATATCTTGACACATATTTCTCTGGTGCTTTGAAACTCAGGCAGATTAAGGTTTCAGTGTTCTTCCATGGAATGATATTTACACTAAGAAATAATGAGGACAGATAGTTGATAGGTATGGATATTAAAAACCAGTAATTATTATTACTATTATTTCAATAGAGAAATACTGGAAAATGATTCAGTACAAATAGAGGTAGAGCAAGGATCCTTCTTCTCACCACAACTACTTATAGTTCTAGAAATGTTAGGTAGAGTAATAAGACAAGTATAAAATGAAAAGTATAAACATCAGCAAAGATGAGACAAAATTATCTTTATCTGCAGAATGTATAATTAGAAAATTCCATTGAATCAGGGGAAAAAATCAATTGAATTAGTAGTTTCAGTAAAGTAGCAGCATAGTGAGTGATAAATGAATATTTTATTGGTACAGTTTTAGGTCCTCAGGAGTCAGTTCATTGGCAAAGAGAGCATTCAGAAAGAAAGCAATGGATCCTGAGCATGGATTGGAGAATGTGGGTTTTGGGGTTGGGTGAGGGTAAGGGAGAGGTAGTAAGGAACATTCAAAATAATAAGAAAACCATGGAAACAGTTCCCTATCAGTCTGGAAAGTTTAATATGGGCAATGAAAAGACTGAGGTAACAAATATGGTAGCTCTTGTTATTCTTTTTGAAGTTTATGGAGCAATAAATTTGTCTAAGGCAGGGTATATAAAATGGATGACTGGAAAGAAATATCTGCCAGCTGTAGAAGACAACAGCAGACATTTAAGCCTGAAGAAGATGAGGTTAGGGGTCACCTGGTACGGTCCAGGCTTTCAGTAAAAGTGCCATGGAACAAGGATGGTCAGTGTTTCCAGTATAATTGTCAAGGAATATCTATCATCCCTGGATAATTTTGGTAAGAGCTATAGAGGAGAAAGGAGGCACCAAGACGACTCAGTGGATAGAGCACTGAGCCTAGAGTCAGGAAGACCTGAGTTCAAATCCAGCCTCAGGCACTTACTAGATGTGCCATACTGGGCAAGTCACTTTACCGCTGGTTGCCTTAATCCACTGGGGAAGAAAATGGCAAACCACTCCAGTATGTGTGCCAAGGAAACCTCATGGACAGTATGGTCCATGAGGTCATGAAGAATCAGACGTGGCTGCATGACTGAATAACAGCAAATAGAAGAGAAACAAAACTCTTGAGTGTGACAATATAAAAAACTATCATTAGGGGTTGGGTGGGCATCTTTAATCCCAGGAGTACACCTATATTGCATTATCCCAGATCTGTGCTTTCAATGGGAAAGTTTGAAGCACTCATCTTATTGGTGCTATCTGGCTAACCCCTGTCCTGATGTAAGAAACATCCTTCTTCCCTGCCATAACATCAAGAGAATAAGTTCAAGACCATTCAAAGAACAGGGCTACTGATGCCCCCCAAAAGAAAGCAGGTGCAATATCCTGTAATACCCTGTGATTTTCAAAGGAAAGCCCATTAGGAGGTAAGTCCAAACATCTTAACAAAGGGAAAGGAGAGGCAGGGAGTTCAGGGTATTTTTTTTAAGCATCTCAAAGCAGCAACGCCACAACAGACTTCCCTGGAAGGAACTTAGGCTTAAAAATAAGTAGAAAATAAGGAATTAGAGAACCTCTGAGCAGCTCTGAGATGATTATCTAGTCAATGAGTTATTGTACCTTGTTAGGAGAAAAGCTGAAGCACAAGTTATGGGGGAGGTGGAGGTTCTGAAGAAGAGAGTTATCAGGAAAAGAAGCATAAATAGCAAAAGAAGGGGAAAGAAGGCAAAGAGAATTGAGTACTGGAGAGAGACAGACAGATAGACAAAGACAAAGAGAGACAGAGACAGGGAGAGATAGAAACAGAGAGAGATAGAGACATACACAGAGAAAGAGAGAGGGAGAGAGAAAGAGAGAGAGAGAGAGAGAGAGTTGGAGTTGTGGATACAGGCATATGAGGCTATGAAGAAGAGATCAAGAATATTAAACATGGAGAAATTTTATTTCAGCAACTTGGATTTAGACAGCAACTATTTAGATAGTATGAGTTGGACTATACATGCGTGTATCAGTTCTTTCTGGGGATAGACAGGACTAACTTCTTCCCCCGCTGGATCCTGGGAAAAGGAGAAAGGAAATTTTGTTAAAGTTGAGACTCTCTTGATTCTTTAAGAATTTGAAGAAAGAATCTTCAGTTGAGAAGCCAGTGGCTGAGCAGGAGGGCAAGGTGAAGCAACATTCTGGACTGAGAAGTATTAGGCTGAAAAGAAGGCAATGAACCACAGCTTTCATTTAGCTATGGGGAGGGGGGCAGAGAAATGGATAGCTGTTCACATTTGTTAATTATCCTTCTTAACTATAAGAAAGTCACGTCGTCAACTCTCTCTCTCTCTCTCTCTTTTTCTCTCTCTGTCTCCCTCTCTCCCTCCCTCTCTTTTCTCTCAACACATCTCTGGTGTATGTACATGCGCATCATGGTGGCAGAAAGATTCATCCTCAGATGTGTTCATGATGAAACTTTAAATGAATGAATGAATTTAAAACCCCATGTATTAAGCACCAGCTATGTGCCAGGTGCTGAGTGTGCCAACACTCAGCTCCTGGTAAATATTCAAGGAGTCAAAATCATCCCTTACTTAAAATCAACTACTACAAGGCTTAAAGCCTAAAAAGCACCATGGACAGCAAACATTTGACTTACTTGTCAACAGAGAGATGAGAGCCAAGTGCAATACTGGTATAGAATATAAAGTCATTTATAAAATCTTATAGAGGATGATGGATGACTATGAATAGTATTACTTTACAAAACAGTGGGAAGTAATAGAAGGTAAAACAAGTTTAAAGGAAATTTGGCAAAAGATCCAACCAAGCAATGCCATCCTAAGGGGATTTAAGGTTGAAAATAAAGAAGGTAACAGAAAGTAAAAAAGATTTGCAAAGACTTATGTACCAAAGTTTTTTTTATCATCAAAGGTAGTATAGTCACTATACTTGTATTCTCTGGTCCCAGTCCCAAATGTGCTTCCAGAGGATGTAAAAATGATAGTAAGGAAAATAAACACAGGAAAAAAAAACGTAGATTAGACCAAATGTAGATAGAAGAGATCTCTGCTAGACGTGACACAATTTTGAGGCATCAGATGATCAATGTGTAAGTCACCAGAAGGGAAGATACTAAAAGAGTAAAAAAGGCAATAAACAATTATTGACCTACATATCTACTTTCATGTCTATATTAAAATTTTATGAAAATCATCTACACACAGTGAGGTTGTATTCAAGAAGGGAAAATGCAGTTTTATTATACAGTAAACCACATCATTGTTGTAAAGCTCCCTGTGGTGCAGGGATATGTTTTGAATGGGATTGAAGTGAATAAGAAATTGGTGTTGGTGTTGATAGTGGGATGGTGGTGGTGGTGGTTGTGTGTGTGTGTGTGTGTGTGTGTGTGTGTGTGTGTGTGTGTGTGTGAAGGGTTAACTATCTACATTGTCAGTTGTGGTAGCAAGCCTCGATTACTTCAAAAGTCTCAATGCCCTCTTACAAAGAGACTACCAAGCCTATATACCCTTAGGCAAAAGCAGTACCTCCCCTCTTACAACTTGGGGAATTTTTGAATCATTTTCCTTATCAGTCTCTCCATTTATAAAAGGAATAGTTATAGGGGAATTATTTAAACACATATTTGCATATACATGCACTGGAAAATTATTGTTTTTAACAAACATATTTCTCTCTCATTGGCTCTGGGCCTCCACCTCAGCTTAAGATCAAGAAAATATCTCTTGTCTCTTAAGGGTAAGTTCCCCTTTCTTAATCCTACTTCACACAGTCACATGCAAATAACACATGAAAGGTGGCCACGTACTTCTTAATAATAACTTTGAAATAACATAGAGCCAAAAGTAAATAATTAGATACACATCTAAATGTTGGTTGCTTTGTTTGGCAGTCCAAAAAGGGACAAGTGACTTTTTCCTTCCACCCCCTTAACATGCCTCCTTGACGGGATTAGTGAGTGATGAACAGATAAACAGGAAGTAGCTCCCCATTACAGGGACAGAGGGGATAGTGAAGGAGCTGTAAATGGGACCCAGGTCTTCAAATCGACCTGTCTGCCTTTCACTCCAATGTATTCTCTGCTCCTCTCACAAGTTTTAGCACCTCCACCTTTCACTGATGTCTAATCAACCACTCAACTCAGCTCTTAGTCTGATCACCTATAATGCCTTCTGCTCCTAAGCCATCAGGCGAGAAACGGCTACAAGCCATCATTCTACCCTATACTTGGATGGTTCAGAGCAGAGTCTTAGAAGGTACTCCATCCTGACCTTCCATTAGTCTCTTATAGTGACCATTGTTAAACTTTTACTTCTGGATTCTCTCTCTTCTTTAGGTTTTCATGACATTGCTCTCTCTTGGGTCTCTTCCTTATCTGATTGCTTTCTCAATCTCCTTTGTTCTATCTTCATTTAAGGGTGTCTTTTAAGGCTCTGTCCTATGTTGTCTCTTTTCTTTCCATAGTATCTCACTTGCTTTTCTCATAAGCTCCTATGGAATCAATGACTGTATCTCCTCAGATGATTGCCAGATATAACCAGTCCTAGTCTCTCCTGAGCTTCAGTCTTGAAACACCAATTGCTTATTGAATGTCTTGAAGTGGATGTCTAATAGACATCTCAAACTCAACATGGCCCAAACAGAACTCATTGTCTTTCCCCAAATCCTTTTGACATTCTCTTTTACTATTAAGCATGCCGCTGTCCTCCTAGCTACCCAGGTTCACAACCTCAGTGTCATTCTTAACCCCTCACTCTCATTCTATATTTGGCAATTCATTGCTTTGAAGTCAGAAGACATGGTTCTTGTATTTGAAAGTCAAATTTTCTGTTCAGCTCTGTTTTTTTCATCAAGAATGTTTGAAAATCCACTATTTTATTGAATGACCATATTTTACCCTGAAGCATTATACTCAGTTTTGCTGGGTAGGCGATTCTTGGTTTTAGTCCTAGCTCCTTTGACCTCCAGAATATCATGCTCCAAGCCCTTTCACCCCTTAATGTAGAAGCTGCTAGATCTTGTGTTATCCTAATTGTGTTTCCACAATACTCAAATTGTTTCTTCCTGACTGCTTGCAGTATTTTCTCCTTGACTTGGGAACTCTGGAATTTAGCTATAATATTCCTAGGAGTTTTCTTTTTGGGATCTTTTTAAAGAGGCAATTGGTGAATTCTTTCAATTTCTATTTTGCCCTCTGGTTCTAGAATATCAGGACAATTTTGCTTGATAATTTTTTGAAAGATGTTGTCTAGGTTCTTTTTTTGATCATGACTTTCAGGTAGTCCAATAATTTTTAAATCATCTCTCCTGGATCTATTTTCCAGGTCAGTGGTTTTTCCAGTGAGATATTTCACATTGCCTTCTATTTTTTTCATTTGTTTGGATCTGTTTTATAGTATCTTGATTTCTCATAAAGTCATTGCCTTCCAATTGCTCTAATCTAATTTTGAAGGAGTTGTTCTCTTCAGTGATTTTTTGAAATTCCTTTTCCATCTGGCAAATTCAGCTTTTCAAGGCATTCTTCTCTTCATTGGCTTTTTAGGCCTCTTTTGCCATTTGAGTTAGTCTATTTTTTAAGGTGTTATTTTCTTCAGTGTATTTTTGGGTCTCCTTTAGCAGGCTGTTGACTTGCTTTTCATGATTTTCTTGCATCATTCTCATTTCTCTCCCAATTTTTCCTCCACTTCTCTTACGTGATTTTCAAAATCCTTATTGAGCTCCTCCATGGCCTGCAGGATAATCATTCTTGCTTTGACCTGCTTGGATCTGGGTTGCAGTCTTGGGTGGTGCTCCTGGGGTGAGGAACACTAGTGTGCCAGAGCTTGTGGTGGGTGTAGAGAGGGTGCCCTCCTCATAGCTCTGACAACAGCTCTGACCACAACTGCAAAACCCCCAGTAATTTGGGACAAAGCTCTCTCCACTCTGGAAGCAGAGTTCTACCATGGCAAAGAGCTCAAAAGTCAAGAAATTGACTGGTAAGATGAGCAAGCAGAGGAAGCACAATCAGACCATAGAATCCTTTTTTGGGGACAAAGAGGATCAAAACATGGAACCAGAAGAAGACAACAAAGTCAAAACTCTTGCATCAAAAGCTTCCAAGAAAAATATGAGTTGTTTGCAGGCCATGGAGGAGCCCCCACAAGCTCTGGCTCAGTGGCCACACACCCCAGGACCATCACCCAAGACTGCAATACAGATCCAAGCAGGTTAAAGCAGGAGCAATTGCCCTCTGAATGGTTGCTTGGTCCCCCATACAATCTGCAGGCCAGGAGCTCTTGAGACAGTCATGTGGTGTAGCCACCCCACCTCTGCTGCTTCTTGCCCCTGAGGACAGGGGCTGGACTATGCTCTTCCATCCACCCCTGTTCAGAGTTCCACACTGACCTTTTACTTTGTCTTTGGTGTTTATGGGTTTAGAAGTCTGAAAACAGCCACAGCTACTGGTAATTCACTCTCCTGAAGTCTTCTCTGGCCACCACTGGTCAAGGCCACCCTGCGGATGGAACTGGGTGGCTCATGTGGGACTGTGTTTGCCTCCCAGCTCAGTGTGATAGACCCTTGACAGCCAGGCTGTCTTCAGTGGGATATTTGTTTCTCTCTGTCATTTTGTGGGTTCTGTAGCTCTAAAGTTTGTTGAGAGTCATTTTTTTAAACACATATTGGAAGTGATTTCAGTAGGAGCTCACACCAAATTTGTGCTTCTACTCTGCCATCTTGGCTCCACCAGGTGTATGTAACTTTGGATTCTAGTGTCTCTCAGGGAACAGTATCAGCTTTTGGGGAGCAATAGACCTAGCATATGTAGATATCTGATCCATACATTTCTGAGCCCCAAGTTATCTTAGCATCTGAAAAAAAATCTCTCAAAGGGAAGTCAGAAGACCCAGAGTATGTGTGTGTGGGCACATGCATGTTGCACACATTTGCATGTAGTATGTGTCACCCCAGGAAGTGAGAAAAGGGGACACATATTAATGTTAATATCTTCTCCCTGAGGCATTTATTCATCCCTTTTTATATAGGAATAAATAAACTAGCAGCATGATGAGTCAGCAGCCAAATCCAATCTAGAATTCTATTCTTCCAGTTCTCATTTTCTGCTAGCTGTTGCCACACTTCCTTACAAAAAGTAGCCCCACACAGATAAATATAAAATGTTGATTATAATTTCTCTTTAAATATTTGCTTTCCCAGAATAAACATTATATAGTTTCTCCCCTAAAGATAGCCACTGGTTTTAGTGGCTCATTTTATTTCCCTAATAAACAAAGGAGAATGGAATTTGTGGGTCAGAATAAAACCTTAGGTTCTGAGATAACTGTTCTCTCATGTTGCTATTTCATCTGATGATTAGTAAGGAAAATCATGAAATAACAAACTTTTTTCAGAAGACACCTCTGAATTTGATCTTAGGTCTTCCTGACTTCAGGTACAAAGTTATACCCATTACACCATACTACCTCATGTCAAGATTATCTTTAATCTTAACTCTGTACTAGGTCATCTGAAAATTTAATGTGCATGCCATCCTTTCTTTACCCAAGTCATTTTTAAAATGTAAAATAGAAGAGAGTCAAGGACAAAGCCTTGAGTTACTCCACTTGAGACAGCCTAGGAGTTTGTCATATCCAGGAAAATGCTATTAGAACATTTGAGGATGGAGAGTTCGGTTTTAGCTGAGGGAACAAGTAGTCATTCAGTCTCCAGTGATGGGAAAGTTAGAACTTTAAAGGTGACTCATTCCATTTTTGGACACTAAATTGTTATGAAGTTTTCCCTTATTTCCAGTTCAACTCTCTTCCCCATTTTCCATGTCTCTAGCCACTTTGCCTTAACTCTCAGCTTCAGGATTCTCTCCTGAAGGCTCACTACACTGATTGATTGGTGAGTGCCTCACCTGGTTCACTATTTCAGGCAGATCCTATCCACACTTTACTCCATGGTCATCTTTTAGCCAGCAGCCTTGTTGCCAAAACCAGAAAACATGCATCAAAAACACTTTAGCCTTGGAATTCCTATGCTCAGGTCCTGCTGCTCTAATTGGTGACAACTTTATCTGGTCCACTATTTCATGTTGGACCTATCCATGTTTTACTTTCCTACTTCACCATGCCAGAAGCCTTGCCACTCAGACACTAGAGGACTTGACACTTGTACACCTCTGCTGTTTCCCTCTCCAAATGCTTTCTATTTCTGGAACTATAAGCAATATTGCCATTACTACAAGAAAGGGAATTTCAGTTTCTTCCTCTATGGCTTCCTTCACCATCTTGGTCACTTTCAAAATAAAAATACCTCTCTTGGGCCACCACTTCTCTATAAAAGCTTTCTCCTCTTAAGAGAATGTAAAATCCTTGAAGGCAAGCACCATGCTTAGACCATAATAAACACCTAACAAATGCTAATTAATCAATTCCACCTTAGTCCTAATTCTTCCTTCTGAAGTCACGCAAAACATGTTCAATGCCTCTTCTTTGTGATAGCTATTCAAGTATTTCAAAGACAATTCTTCTGTCCCTTCCATACCCCCTCCTTCATAAATCTTATCCTTTTGGTTCATCCAAGTCCTACTTTTTTTTAAAGGTCATGCTGAAAGTCTACATCCTCCAAGAATACTGCGACAGTTCACAGTGAACTCTCCTTTTTATCTCATGTAGAACTTTTTGTAGCATCTCTCATTTGACATTTTGATTATTATTTATCTTTTACGTAAATATTTTGTCAATGAGATAATAAACCCCTTGAGGACAGGGACTATGTCATATTCACCTTTATATCCCAGCACTTAGCACAAATTTTGCACATTTTAAGTGCTTCATAATACTTGATAATTTTGATGAGTGTCATTAAACTCAGGGTCTGCAAATGACAAATTAGTCCTGATGATGCACTGAAGCTGAGGGAAGGAGCCTACAATAAAACTTCTGGCCTAAACTATATATAAATACACAAAGCATGGGTACCCAGCAAAGTGAACTAGAGAGCTTAATGAAAGGAGGCAAATTTTATTGTATCACTAAGACTTTTTGGAATGAAACTATAACAAGGCATTGGAAGACTATACCTTCTTCAAACTGGAGACAACCCAAGAACCAAAGAAGGGAAGCCTAATGTAGAGCATTTTGGCAAAAATCAAAGGAGTGAGAGATAGAAATGATATTGTCATCAGTGTATACAATAAAGCACATAGACTGAATAAGGAACTAAATGAAAAATTTGGGAGTTAGATTATAGGTCTGGTATAGAAGTATGATATAGTAGTGATGGGGAACTTTAATTTTTCAGATACCTGCTGAAGTTCTCTCTTGCCAAAAGCAGAGCAGGTGATAATTTCTTGATTAGCTTAAATGAAAATTTCATCCTTGAAGTTAGAAGAACCAATGAGGAGAATATCTACTTTAGATTTGATTCTCACTACTAGAGAGGAAACAACTTCTATGGTGAAAATGATGGGAACCTTGTGGGTGGAAGTAAACATTTCATGTTAGAATTTGTGAAAGAAAAGTGAGGCAATTTTTTATTAGTGTAGTATGTGTTCTAGATTATGGGAGAACATATTTTAAAGAATTTAGAGAAATGATAGGATCCCATGCCCAAAAATTCTATAGGAGAAGACAAGAGGGACAGGAATCTAAAGAATGACATTCTGAAGACATGCACAATAATTGATAAGGAGACAAAGGAAGAGTTAATATGGATACATAAGGAAATTATGAGTCAACATAAATTTTAAGAAAATGGAAGTAATATCAAGTAATGGAAGAGAAATATAATAGTATTGAACAGTCCTGTAAGAATATTGTCAGAAGTTGTAAAGTTCATTACCTGAAATTGGCAAGGAAAGCTAAGGTCATTGTTTTTCAAATATAAATTGGGGAGAAGAAGGTAAAAGAAGGGATAGAGTTAACATACAGGATGTACGGTATGATGATAATAGAAAATAGAGAAAGACACAGGTATTTTTCTCTTGTTTAAGTCTTATCTCTTCTGCCACAGAGAATATTTGGATGGATGAGGAAATACAAAACAAAAGTGGCTAATTGGGAGCTGATAGCTCAAGTAAGTCAGGAAATAGTATGAGAATATCTACCTGCTCTTAATAAGTTCAAGGCATCAGATAAAAATAAACCACATTCTAGGGTACCAAAAGATTGTTTTACATGACTAATTAACCATGATTCTGAAAATCTGTGAAGGATTGGAGAGGCAATATAGGATTGGAAATAGGAAGGTACATGCATTGGCTTTCCAAAAAATAGAGAGAACAGAGTCTTAAAAATATAGAACAGTTATTTTGACTTTATTTTTTGGTCAAAATTCCAGGACCTATTATATAAAAGGGATGGCTAGTAAACACATAGAAAAGAAACCAGTGATCACAGAGTCAGCATGGCTTCATCAGGAAAAAGTCGTGCCTAGCCTCACTTCCTTTTTTGATAGTTACTAAACTGCTAGCTTAGGAGAATGTTGTAGATATAGTTTATCTACATTTTAGTAAAGATTTTGACAGTCTCACAAGCTATTATTGTGGAAAATGATGGAGAGATGAGGACTATAGGTTAGTATATTTAGGTGAATTCATATCTAGTTGAAAAACTAGACTAAACAAGGCCAATCACCCCAACCAAATATGTAGCAGAGGGTGGAGCCTAGTTCTTGCACAGAGTTCAAATTCAGAAAATAAAGCTGTAAAGATAACCAAATCACAGAAAACACCAATCAATATTAAAATTATTGTAAATCTAGGGATCCTTAAAAAAGGGGTGGGGGTAGGGAGAAAGTAACTTTATAAAAACTACAAGGTGAGACTCAAAGGAAAAAAGTGTATTTCCCATAAGAATTACACAAATTACATACATAAATATACTTTATATTTGGTTCTCACTACTAGGGAGGAAACAACTTCTATGGTGAAAATGATGGGAACCTTGTGGGTGGAAGTAAACATTTCATGTTAGAATTTGTGAAAGAAAAGTGAGGCAATTTTTGATTAGTGTAGTATGTGTTCTAGATTATGGGAGAACATATTTTAAAGGATTTAAGAAATGATAGGATCCCATGCCCTAAAATTCTATAGGAGAAGACAAGAGGCTCAGGAATCTAAAGAATAAAATTAAGAAGAAATTAAGCAACAGACAAAAATGAAATAAATGCTCTGGAGGAAAGAACTGGAAGGATAAAGAGCTTGGAAGAGAAAATGCTAAACTTTGCCCAAATATCAGAATGCCTGAGAACTGAATTAGACAAAGCATGTATCAATGACTCTATGAGACAGAAGGAAATATTAGAACAAAATCATAAGATTGCAAAAATAAAGAAAATGTATGATATCTGATAATAAGAATAACTGACTTGGGAAACAAGTCAAAGAGAAGTAATTTAAGAATCATTGGATCTGCTGAATCAAGATTTTGTTTTTAAAGTCTGGAAATTATATTACAAGAAATTATAAAGGAAAGCTACTCAGATCTGTTAGAACCAGGGGACAAAATAAAGAGAAAAGAATCTACTTCTTGAAAAGAATTCCAAAAGGAAAAGTCCCAGGACATTTTATAGCTAAAATCCAGAGTTCTCACTCCAAAGAAAAATTACTGCAAGTGTCCTTAAAGAAGCAGCTTATGTATCAAGGGACTACAATCAAGATCACATAAAATCTGGGAACTTGGAATGAAGTTAGAGGAGATCTTGAAATAAATACTCTAAAAACTATAGATGTAGATTTACAACCAAAAAAGAATAACTTGCCCTGCAAAGCCTGAGTATAATCCTATAGGAGAAAAATGGATCTTCAATGGAATAGAAGATTTTCAAGCATTTCTGATTTTAAAAAATTACCAGAACTTAGTAGAGTTTGAATTTAATTAAAAAATTACCAGAGCTTGACACATAAGTATCAAGAGAAACCTAGAAATATAAATTTATTTGATCCTTTGGAAGGAGCTGTAGGATAATGTCATGCTAATATTCTTATAGGTACAGAAGCAACAAAGTGTCTCTTTCAGAAGTCTTGGAGTGGATTGCTTCTGTTCTGGGGATTTGAAGAAGAAAAAAGGAAAGGAAAGTAAAAAAGAGGAATACGCTAACATAGAAAGGAAGAATGGGGTGGAGTTTGCTCTTTCTTATAACTGAGTTGCATGTGAAGAGTATATAAACATGGATGAAAGGATAAAGAAAGAAAACATTAGATTCCATTCATCTGGAATGGAAAAAAGTGGTTGAATACACAGAGTTGTAAGCAATATATCAAACTTAATCTGGAAAAAAGCAAGGATGCAGGGGGAGGAAGTTTAAGAGGGAATAGCTACAAGTAATCCTCAAGTAGGGAGTAAAAGGAGGAAAAAAGAAAAGAATTAGAATTTAAGCAGGTTCCTTACATTGTCTTTTAGACAATTAGGGAAAGGTTCTACTAATTGTGATATATGAACATATTGGAATATTATTGTGTTGTAAGAATGATCAAAGAAATTATTTTAAAGAATCCTTCATAGTATGGAGTAAAACAGAGCAAAATAAGCAGAACTAGGAGATCAATTTATACAAAACAACATTCTAAAGAAAAAGAAAAAAAAAGACTCAAAACTTGATGAATGAGGAAAACTGTCAGGATAATTGACCATACCAAAACAAAAACAACAAAAATCACATTATTATATCAATAATTGCAACAAAAACACCTTTGACAAAATACACACTGATTCATATTAAAAACATTAGAAAGCATAGGAGTAAATAGAGCCTTTTTTATAATGATAAGTAATAACTATTTAAAAGCAAGAGCAAGCATTATCTATAAAGGGATAAACTTGAAGCCTTCTTAATAAGCTCAAGGGTGAAGCAAAGATATTTATTATTATCATTATTATTCAATTTTATATCAGAAATGCTAGCTATATCAACAAGACATGAACCAGAAATGAAAGGAATTAGAATGGGCAAAGAAGAAATGAAATTATTACTCTTTGTAAACTATATTACGGTATAGTAAGGGAATTCTAGGTAATCAACTAAAAATTTATTTGAATCAGTTAACAACTTTAGTAAAATTGCAGGATATAAAATAAATTCACATAAATCGCCAGCCTATCTATATATTACCAACAAAGTCCAGCAGGAAGTGATAAAAGGAGAAATTCCATTTCAAATAACTAAATAAAATACTTAGGAGTCTACCTGTCAAGACAAATCCAGGAACTTTATCAGCAGAATTACAAAATACTTTTCACACAAATAAAGACAGCTCTAAACAATTGGAGACATATTAATTGTTCATGGATAAGCTGAGTTAATGTAATAAAAATGACAATTCTACCTAAATTAATTTACTTAATTAGTGCCATACCAATCAAACTATAAAAGAATTATTCTAAAGAGGTAGAAAAGATAATAACAAAATTCATCTAGAACAAAAGGTCAAGAATATCAAGGGAATTAATGGAAAAAAATGTGAAGGAAGGTGGCCTGGCAGTGCCAGGTCTCAAAGGGAATTATAAAGCAATAATCATCAATACAATCGGTTATTGGTTAAGAAATAGAACGGTGGATCAATGGAATAGATTAGGTATACAATACACAATAGTATTAGCACTAATGTTTGATAAAATTCAAGCTTCTGGGAGTAAGAACTCATCATCTGACAAATATTAACTAGAAAGCAGTTTGGCAGAAACCCACAGACCAACATCTCACACTGTGTGCCAAGATAAGGTCAAAACGGGCAGAATATTCAGAAAGAAAGGGCAATATCATAAGTCAGTTAGGGGAGTCTGGAAAAAAACCATACCTGTCAGATCTATGGATAAGTGAAGAGTTTATAACTAAACAAGAGATAGAGAGGATTGCGGAAAGCTAAATAGATAATCGGGATTACATGAAATTAAAATGCTTTTGCAGAAATAAAGCAAAAGAAGTAAGATTAGAAGGAAAATGGGAAATCAGGGCAGAGGGGGGAAAATTTATACTGTTTCTCTTGTAAAGGCCTCCTTTCTAAACTATATAGGAGAACTGAGCTAAATTTATAAAAATAAGAGCCATTCCCCAGGTCATAAATGACCAAAGGATATGAACAAGCAGTTTTCAGAAGAAATCAAAGCTATCCTCATACCTATCAGATTGACTAACATGACTTAAAAGGAAAGCGACAGATTATGGAAGTGATGTGGAAAACTTGGGAAACTAGTACACTGTTGGTGGAGTTGTGAACTGTGCCAACCATTCTAGGAACAATTTGAAACTATGCCCAAAGTGCTATAAAACTGCGCATACCCTTTGACCCAGCAATACTGCTATTAGGTCTATATCCCAAAGAGAACAAGAAAAGGGAAAAGGACGTTTTTGTATAAAAATATATATAGCAGGTTTTTTTTTGTGGTGGCAAAGAATTGGAAGTTGAGGGGACGTCCATCAATTGGGGAATGGCTGAACAATTTGTGGTATATGATTGTGATGAAATACTATTGTGCTACAAGAAATGACAAACAGGATGGTTCAGAAAAACCTGGGAAGACTTGTATGAATTCATGCAAAGTGGAATGAGCTGAAGTGAGAAGGAGAACATTGTACATGGTAACAGTGATATTGTCATAATGATCAACTAACTGTGAAAGACTTAGCTACTCTGGTCAAGATATTTTCAAAGAACCCAAGATAAAAAATGGTATACACCTTCAGAGGCAGAGAACTGACAAACTCTGAATGCAGATTGGAGCATACTTTTTAACTTTCTTTATTTTTCTTGGTTTTTTTTTTCTTGGTCTCTGCTTTTTTTTGCAACATGGCTAATATGGAAATATATTTTACATGACTTCACATGTATAATGAATATCAAATTGCTTGCTTTCTCAAGTAGGGGAAAAGGATGAGAAAGAGGGAGAAAATTTGAAACTAAAATTTTTTTAAAAAATGTTAAATTTTTTTTACATGTAATTGGAAAATATTAATGAGAAAATATATTTTATTTTATTTTTTAATCTTTTGTTTTGGAGGGGGGGAAAGCAGGGCAATTGGGGTTAAGTGACTTGCCCAAGGTCACACAGCTAGTAAGTGTTAAGTGTCTGAGACTGGATTTGAACTCGGGTTCTCCTAACTCCAGGGCTGGTGCTCTATTCACTGGGCCACCTAGCCACCCCAGAGAAAATATATTTTAAAAAAGTCTTGATGAATGTAATGATTAGGTATGTCTCCAGAAAACTTATTGTTACCCAGTTCATGACAAAAAGGTGATGGCCTAATGATGCAGAAAGACATATTTTTGGACTTGACCAATCTGTTGATTGACTTTGCTTGACTCTGCTCATTTGTTACAAAGGTGGTTTTTTTCCCCTCTTTCTTCTTCAAAGTTTTTAATGGGGGAGGGAGAAGGAGGGAGAGTTAGAGAAAAAAGAAAGCCATTGTAACATTTTTAAAAATATATAGAAAATAACGGAAGAAAGCTTGGGGGGAGGCGGTATGCATAGAGAAACAGGACAGTTTTGAAAGTGGAGCATAGAATATATTGTATATTTTTTTTTAAAAAGCAAGTGGCATGAAATAGAGATCATGGTTTCATAGAGAATATTCTTTCATGTCCTTCTCTGTATGGAAATGCTTCTTTTTTGTGGTTAAGTGATAGTAATCACTTTTCTTTGTTTTGGAAAGGGTGGAAGAATTTCCTTTGCTCTACTTCCTAAAGTTCCAGAAATCAGATGAAATCAGAAATTATATGCTTTTTCCAGTTATCTATTCCCCCTTCCTAATTTACAAAAAATCAAAATGGAAATCACAAGCATCAACATTGCAATGTAAACATTTTACAGTTATTAAGAAGCAAACATAAATTAAATTGTTGGAGAATGGCAGCAGTTAGATGTCTCATTAAACAAACCATTAGCTAACATCCCTGGTGGAACGAAGGGCAATTATCAGCACAGGGCAAGGAGGTAAGCACATCTGTTTCACAGTTAAGGTTTACTAATTTCTAAACAAACATCAGACAGCATGCCTAGACAATAAATGTATAACATTCACTTGCCTGCTGTTCTATAAAATATAATATATCTCTCTGCATTCATGATGTTTATTTTTTCAAAGCAATTAGAAAAATACAAAAAACAAGGAAATCTGGCTTCTACTATTACCTTGCCTATATATTTTGAATGGGATCAAAACTTGAAATAGGTTGTTTTGTTGCTGATTTGAATATAAAATTAAGGGAAACATGAAAAAATGAAAAAACTTACAATTGTGATTTAAAGAATTACTTAAATATAAGCAGAAAAAGAACATTACCAGATGGGAACATGGCTAAATGTTGCTTTCTGTTTAGATGCCAAACTTTAGAGGTGTCATGGGGTAGAGGAGGATAGAAGTCTTGGAATCTGCAAAGCTGTAGTTCAGGCTCTGTCTCTGAAAATTTTAGCTATGTGACCCCATGTGATCACTGAAACTCAGTGTCCTAAGCAACTCTCTAATTGCTATTCACACTCACACACACACACACACACACACACACACACACACACACACACACACGGCAAATATAAACAGGGTAGGGTAGATCACATTACCACATTTCACAATATGTGTATGTATGCATGATTTGGTTTTGTGCACTATAAGTATGTATTTATATCTATTTCTATATATTTATCTATATAATTCACATACCCACACACACATATTGATTTTCACCCATTTCCCATGTCACTGTTAAATACCTTTTGCCTCCCTGTAATCTATCCTGAATAAATATCAGAGCTAGAATTTGCCTGATTTCTGAACCCCAAACCCAGGACTCTTTTTGCTCTACTTTGCTACCATAATCTACCCTGCCAATATACAACTATGACAATGGTTGTTATGGTCATCATCTATGTCCTATAATAGTGCTCATAAAATCCCACTCCAGGGTTTCATCATGGTCTGCAAGTAACCCTTGGTTCTGACTTAGTGGTCAGCAGAATGTAAAATCTAGAAGATTCTACCCTGTTGGAAAGATCATTTTGGCAAAATATAGTGTCTACTTTCTGAAAATCAGCCTATGTAAAAATGGAGAAGACTCATCATTAGTAGACTTGCTACTATTTCTTCGGTTATGACAACCAACAAAATGAAAAAAAAATACAAAACGGTGCTCAGTTTAATGTGAATCTCTTTTTCTTCTGTAGTACTGGTAGCAGAGCAATGGACAAGGGGTGATTCATCCAGGTTGGAAAGGGACACATACATAAGAGAAGTAAGTAAGACTTAAGGAAGTAAGTAAGTAAGACATAAGGAAGACTTATGAACAGAAACAATTAGAATAACTGATGACTATGAGTACCTCTCCTAACACCAAAGGAATCCCACTAATCCCTATGTTTATCTTCATTTCCTTTATTTATGATTGATAGATTTGAAGATACCTAGGATCTGCTTACCCTAGACTGGTACACTTGCAAGAGGCTCTGCCTCCCTTTGTCTACCTTAGCATAAAACTAACAGTTTGTGAGTCATTCTGATCAGTCTGCAGTTCAGGGTAGGACTGATTAGAACCAAAACAAGACTGGAACCCAAGGGCAAATAATTTCTGAAGCAACTTTCTGGGTATAGTCATACAATTAACTTATTAGATAAAGACCAAAATCAGTCCTAAGTTAGAATAAAAAATAAAGTTAAGAAGATTTAGCATGCATTTAAAATAGTTCCAACTCAACTTATTTAAAGAATTTATTGATTCCCCAACTCATCTGTAAAATGAGCTGGAGAAGGAAACCACTCCAGTATCTTTATCAAAAAAACCCAAATAGGGTCACAAAGAATCAGACATGACTGAAATGACTGAAGAACAACAATAATTGATTCCTCCAAATGGTAAATGTTAAAAAAGCAACAGATATTGATATGTACTACTGTCATTTCCTATGGAAATTTAGCCAATGTAACAATTACTACAAGAAGGCCCAGCTCCCCCATCTCTACTGAAAGACAAAAACAAAAAACAAACAAACAAAAAAAACCCAAATGAAACAAAAAACCTTAAATAACTTGAAACCAAACAAGGACCAGGAAAGCCAACAAGAAATTCCAATGAGTGACTTCCTATATAGATCCTATAATTGCACAAAATATCAGCCAGAAGCTTATGGAAAACAGGAAAGGAAGTCCACTAGAACCAGACAAACAAGATGAAAACCTTCCCTTGTGATGAGACAGACTAGAGACAGCTGTAGCTTGCAAAACCTAGCTGGAGTGAGCACAAGTGGAGGGCTGGTTGGAAACCCACAGTGTGCACCTTAGAAGTAATCACACAGTGACCAGTCTGGTATTAGACCTATGATTTCATGTGTATAGGGATCTCTCACATGAGAAAACAACTTTTATTAATGCAGGTTGGCATTTCTTTGAAATGTAAATTCTTAGGTGGGGTTAAGTGGGGTTAAGTAATTTGCCCAGGGTCAAACAATGAATATGTGCCTAGAGTAGGATTTGAAGTAAGGTCTTTGTGTTCCAAGGCTACCTCTTAATCCGCTATGCCATACTGCTCCTTAGCTTAGAGGGATGCTTAACGAATATGAGCAACATTCTTCTTGAGATATGCACACATATTATTACGGCTTACGTCAAGCAGTATAATCAGAGTAGATTCCATCAAGATAAACACTACATAGATGAAGTTATTCACCTGTTTCATTGAAGCTACCTAAGACAAGATAATTACCAAACTTCTGTAATTTACTCATTCTTATACTTGGTGATTTAGGTAGGGTCAGTGGTTCAGATTTGAGATTTAATCAATTTGGGTAATCCCTGATAGGGAAACTTCCTCTACCAGTTCTGATCTAATAAGCTAGAGTTTTGGGTGGTGTCTGAGGGTACTAAGAAGTTTAGTGACTTGCCCAGGAACAGACAACCAGTATGTCTCAGAGAAAGGACTTGAACCCAGGTTTTCCCTGAGTCCAGCTCTCTACCCACAACGTCATACTCTTAGTCTCTTAGACATCATGCTATACATTCTATTAGTTAGACTCAGGTGGTAGATGGTTAAAAAAAAGCATGACATTGAAATTGAGACTTTAGATGACCTCAGGCAGGATCTTGAAGTTAAATCCTAGTTTATACTGCAAATGCAAATATACTTTGGCAAATGTCATGCTGTGTTTTGTCATTGAATATATTTCTGTGGATGCAGCTGCTGTGAGCCAATGTGTTCTTTGAAGTTCTTTCCGCACTGATTTATTTACTTATGCTTGGATTTCCTTTGGTTACATGTATTGTAGTATTTTTTATTTGAGCTTATAACAATCTCTCCTTTCTCTGAATTTCTATAGTACATATGCTACACAACTAGTTAGTGATGATGCTGGGCCCCATGCCTCCTGACTCTCCATCACTATCACACAATACATGACTTCATTACGTATTGTCTTCTATTGTTTTCTAATTTATTTTCTGTCTCTCCCCCCCCCCCAATAAAATTGTAAATTCATTCAGAGCAGGAACCATATTTTTGAAAATTAGAAATGATATGGACTAATTGAAAAACACTTTTAAAATGACTGTAAATCTCGAAACACGTACTAATCATTGGAAGAAAGAATCATTTACTAGGCACCTACTATATATCAGGCATTATGCTAACTACAAATATAATGTCACTGGATCCTCACAACAACCCTGGCAGATAGGTGCTATTATCATCCCATTTTATAGTTGAGGAAATGGAGATAGACGGAAGTTAATTGACTAGTCCAAGGTGACACAGGCAGTAAGTGCTGGAAGCTGGATTTCAACTCAGATCCTTCCGACTCTGAGGGAAGTGCTCTGTCTACTATACCTAGCTGCCCAAAGAAGGAAGCAATAGACAGGGAGTCACTGAAGATAAGGTTGAGAGTGGTGATGATAGTGGGCAGTCTGCTGAAGAAGATGGTGGGACAGAGATTGGTTAAGGGGACATGCAGATGGGTTGGTCTTGGCAAGGGGAAAAGTCACCTCTCCACTGGACACTTGAGGAAAAGAAAAAAATAATTAGAGAATGTGTGAAATTAATGGATTGTAGATGTAGAAAAAAAGAGAAGAGGTATTTCACAGCACATGACCTCTATCTTCTTAGTAAACCAGAAGGCAAGATTTCAGCTGTGAGGATAGGGTAAGATAATGGTGTGGGAAACTTGAGAAGAGAAAGTTTAGAACAGCCAACGTGGGGAGTGGGATAGAGTATCAATTAGGGAGCAGCGTAAGGATTGTTTTGCTTCATTGAGGACCTAGTTGAAATGAGATAACATACATTTATAGTGGACTAAGTCAGCAGACTTGTGTGACTTTTTGTTGATTTGTTCAGCATCATGTAAATAAAATGGAAGAGAAGGATGGCAGAGTAATACAGTGTTGAGGTTTGGCAATGCTTGAGTGGAGATAGGACATAGAAACAAAGAAGTCCAGAGTAGAGTTTAGAAATGATCTAATTAAGTAAAGGGTTAATATTAGAGAGAGAGAGAGAAAGGTGAAACTAGCTGTCAACTGTAATAATGCTTGGTACATAGTGGATGGGGGCAGCTAGGTGAAGCAGTGGATAGAGTGACAGGTTTGGAATCAGGAAGACTCATCTTCCTGAGTTTAAATCTGGCTTCAGACACTCAATTAGTTGTGTGCCCCTGGGCAAGTCACTTGACCCTGTTTGCCTCAGTTTCCTCATCTGTAAAATGAGCTGGAGAAGAAGACAGCAAACAACTCTAGTATCTTTGCCAATAAAACCCCAAATGGGGTCATGAAGAGTCAGACACAATTGAAAAACAACTGGACAATAACTGAACTACATAGTGAATGCTCAAGAACTGTTATTGACTGACTAGCTAATCAAGTATTTTAGAACTAGATTGGGTGAGCTAATACTCTTAATGCCCCATCCTTTTTACCATGTATAGTCTTATATACCACATATAGTCATATATAGGGGTCAAACATAGGCCCTAATGTAATTGGGAAATATTCAACAAAATGGATAAAAATACAATAGAATATAGAACATGTTAATCTGTGGTTTTCTGTCAATATGTGGGCCTGCAGGTAGCCTTATGCTTGGGTTAGTGACCCTGTTTCCATTTGAATTTGACACCATAGAGCTAAATGATTTAGATGCTACGCTATAATCACTAGGATTTTTTTCTACTTGGATAGGTTTATATCATAAGAGAAATTGTAAGACAGACCAGATGGCATTGAGCAATTTCCATCATGATAGTCAATAAGTCACTAAAAATTTACTGAACATCATGTTCAACGTTGTATTTAGGTGACATGGTGGTGATAGAACCTGTGGGGTACAGTGAATATACTGGACTTGAAGTGAGGAGACTTGGATTTTAATTCTACCCCAAATATTCCCTAGTTGTGTGACTTTGGGCTAATTATTTAGTTTTTCAGAGCTTCCCTTTCCACATCTGTAAAATGGGGATAATTTAATGGTTTTACCATTTTGTATTGGGAAAGTACTTTGCCAGCAATAATGTGCTATATAATACAAGTTGTTATTTTGAGAAGATTTTAAAAATGATACTGTTTCTAGCTTGAGGTGTTTGAAACCTAATGGGGAGTTGGAATAGAAATGTGATGAATATATAAAAATACTTCCAAAAATGACATGGAAGATAATACATGATAATACAAATAATGGTAAGATAATACATAACTATGTATACTGCACATTAATGCTGTGAAGATAACGGTTAATACAGCGATCAAAACAAGCGTTACTGAGAAAAACTTACCATCATAAGATCATAGAGTTAGAACCAGGAGAGACCATAGAAATCATTTAGTCAAAAGCCTTCTTTTGGAAGATGTGTGAACTGAGACGTAGAGATACCAAGCAACTTGTTCAGAGTTGGACAGGTAGTAAACAACAGGACTGGGATTCAAACTTAGGTCTTCTAACTACACACACAATGTGCTTTTCCATTGAGACATGTTGTTTCCCCTCAGAGAAGATTTCATGGGGAAGGCATTTTTTTTTCTTTTTGGAGGGGGGAAAGTAGGGCGATTGGGGTTAAGTGACTTGCCCAAGGTCACATGGCAAGGGGAAGGCATATTTTAAAACAGAATTAAAAAGGAAAGGGATGTGAATTGGTAGAATGCAGTGTATAGGCATTTCAGATAAGGGGGAAGGGTAAACAATCTATACAAGGGATATAAGAAGATCTTAAAATTTTAATTAAGTAAAATTTTAAAAAAAATATGAAAAAGTAATGAGAGTGTTAGGCAGAAAAAATTCTCACATTAATCATGTCCAAATTCTGAATTTTAAGTTCTTCATTTCTGTATCAGGTAGTAAATAGGGTGTTTATCTTCATTATTTTGTAGTCACAAGTTATCATTGCATTGATCGGAGTTAAAGTAAAATCGGAGTTAAAAGTAAAATCTGAACAAATGGAAAAAAGGTTTTCTAAAACTAACTGAGGAAAACAATTTGCTAAAAATTAGAATTAGACAAATTGAAGTTAATGACTTTATGAGGTATCAAGAATCAGTCAAACAAAATCTAAAGAATGAAAAAAATAGGAGAAAATATAAAATATTTCATTGAAAAAACAACTGACCTGGAAAATAGATCCAAGAAAGATAATCTAAGAATTATAGGTCTACCAGACAGCCATGATGAAAAAAAGAATGTGGACAACATCTTCCAAGAAATCATCAAGGAAAACTGCCCCGAGGTTCTAGAATCAGAGGGTAAAATAGTTATTGAAAAAACCATCAAAGATTTCAAGGAAAATAATAGAAAAAGTGATTTTTAAAAGTAGATATATCTGTACCAGATTTCAAACTGTACTATAAAGTAGTAATCATT
>CM053582.1:169036791-169071926 GCA_028627135.1 Pseudochirops cupreus
GAGGGAGAGGGAGAGGGAGAGAGATCCATGGAGCAGCTCATTATCTTCATTATTTTGTAGTCACAATTTATCATTGCATTGATTGGAGTTCTCACATCTTTCAAAATTATTTTTCTCTATGTTACCATTCCACAAATTGTTCTAATTCTGCTTACTTCACTCTGCATCAGTTCATAAAGATCATCCCAGTTTCCCCTGAAATTTCCCATTTTGTCTTTTCTTGCCAATCTTATGGTCATAATGCCAAAATATTTTCCAAAATGGCTGAACCAATTTACAAATTCATTGATAGTACTCTGGTGCACCTGTTTTCCCATGGCCTCTCCAATCTTTTTTGTTTTTCTCTTTTGTCATTGCCATTTTGATAAATGTAAACTGGAACTTCAATTTGCTTTAATTTGTATTTCTCTAATTATTAGAAATTTAGAGCATTTTTTCACATGATTGTTGATTGTTTGGATATCTAACCTTGCCTTTTCATAGCCTTTGACCATTTATATATTGGGGAATGACTTTTAATCTTATAAATTTGAATCTCTTAATATATTTCAGAAATGAAATCTTTATCAGACAAATCTGCTACACATATTCTGTTTTTGGTTACATATTTTCCTGTTAGTGTTTGCTACATTACACTTATTTGCACACAAACTTTTAAATTATATATAATCAAAATTATCCATTTTATCTTATGCAATTCTGTCTCTTATTTAGTCATGAACTCCCACTATTGATGGTTCCAAAAGGTAATTTCTTCCTTATTCCTCTAATTTGTTTATGATGTGACCATCTATATCTGGTTGTAACCATTTGGAATTATATTGGTTTATGGTGTGAGTTGTTTGTCTAAATTTAATTTCTTCCAGAGAACTGTCTAATTTTCCTAGTAGTTACTGTCAAAGACTGAATCTTTCTCCATAGTCACTGGGGTCTTTGGGCTTATCAAAGACTTTGCTACTGTGTCTGTTTGCTTCTGTATGTTGTGTACCTAAGCTGCGCCATGGATCTCTCTCCCTCTCCCTCTCCCTCTCCTTCTCTTTCTCTCAGCACCAAATAGATTAATGATTAATGATTACTACTTTATAGTACAGTTTGAAATCTGGTACAGATATATCTACTTTTAAAATCTAAAGAATGGGGATAATTTAATGGTTTTACCATTTATATATATATATATACCATTTACCATTTCTATTATTTTCCTGGAAATCTTTGACCTTTTGTTCCCCCATATGATTTTTATTTTTTTTTAATTCTACAAAAACATTCTTTTATAAAATATTCTTTGGGAAGTATGATTAGTATGGCACTAAATCAGTAAATTAATTTAGGTAATTTTGTAAATTTTATTATATTGACTTACCCATGAGCAATTCCTGTTTCTCTAATTATTAGCATCTTCTAAGACCTGCTTTAGCTGCATCCTATAAGCTTTGGCATATTGTCTCATTATTGCAATTTCTCTGATAAATTTTTTTTATTGTTTCTATAATTTGTTCGTTGACACACCAGTTCTTTAGAATTATGTATTTAGTCTCCAGTTACTTTCAAATGCTTTTTAAGGGCCTTTTATTGAATTTAATTTTATTGCATTATGATATTTAAATGATATGTTCAGTATTTTTACTTTACTACATTTTTAAAATGAGATCTTCATGTCCTAATACATAGTCAGTTTTTGTTAAGTCGGCATGCACACTTGAGAATGATATAATTTCCTTTCTATACCTGACTAATAATTGCCAGAGGTCTATCATTTCTAATTTTTTTTCTCAAGTTTGATTCAAATCCTTGTGTTCTTTTTTAACTTTTAGTTAGATTTGTTTAGGTCTGAAAGCTTATATATTAAGGTCCCTCTCCCATTAGTATAGTTTTACCATCTGTTTGTCCCTCAAACTTCATTAACTTTTCCATTATGTATTTAGGTGCTATCTTATTAGATGTATATGTTTTAAGTATTGATATTGATTTATTACTTATGGTGCTTTTACATGTAATCTCACTTTCTTGTTTATAGCTTTTTAACTTATCTATATTTATTGTAATTTTATCTGAAATCATGATTTTTACCTAGTTATTCTTTTTTGTCTAACCCATTCTAATTTTTAGGGCATTCAGTTCTTGACTGGGATTTTCCATCATCCATTCTAAGGTGTCCATTTTCTTTGCCATTATTTCCTCCCTAGCTTTAGAATTTTATATCTCTTGTTTCACTTCCCCCAGATACTCCTCTGTCAAGGGCATTATTTTGCTCTGAGGCTTACTTGGACTTGTTGTAGAGTTGCTATGCATTATCTTCTTTGAAGTTTACCTCCTGGGATTTTCCTAAATCATGTTAATTCTTCACGGTGTTTGGAGTTTTCCTGAATTTACTCATTGTGGAGCCTGTATTTGGATTAAATTCTGCAACTGAATAGTGTGAGCAGGGTTCCAAAGTCACTATTCTACACTCATTGGTTTCAGAGAAGGTTTGGACTTGGCTGGGCTTAGGTAGTACAGAGCTCAGGCATGGAATGCTGGAGGTGCCCTAAGGCTCCAGGGATCTCTTGTTCTGTCTTCTGTGCTTGGCTCTTAATCTGTCCTGGCTTGTCTATCACAGGATCTCTGTAGGACTGGAGGAGTTACTCTGCATTGTGTACAGGGCTCTTGAGATTATTCTTATCACTTGGTAGAGTGGTAAATAGCTAAGCCCAGATAGAGTCTTTTCTAAGGATCTGGACTCTTCTACCTCCTAACATGAAGCAATATTTCTAATTGCTTGAATTTCATTATCTGTAAAATGAAACAGGTTGGACCTGATGGCCTATTTCAGTTCTAAATCTATGATTCTATAAACACTAGGCCAATTCCAATAAGGTGAAATTTAATAGAGATAAATGTAAAATCTTATCCTTGCTCCACCCCTCCCCCAAATAAACTTTACAAATATAAATTGGGCAATGTGGTATAGTAGAAAGATCACAGTCTTGGGAGTCAGAGGACCTGGATTCAAATTCTACTTCTAATGCTGACCTGTGTGACCTAGATCAAGTCGCCTAAGTTCTTATATCCTCTGTAAAATGAGGAAATTAGACTAGATGGCTGCTGAAGTCTTTTCCAGTTCTAGATTGATGATTCATTGATCCTAAATTCCTTTGTGTGGCTATACAGTAGTTCATCTGAATAAATATCTGGGTGCTTTAATAGACTTTCAAGCTCTTAGTCAACAGGGTGATTTGTCATCCAGAAAAGTAATGTTATCTTGGGCTGCATTAAGGAAAACTTAGAGCCCAGGAATAAGGAATAATAGTCTCACTGTACTCTGGATCAGTTTGCATATGGAACATTTTGTTGCATTCTGGGAGTCACATTTTAAGAAGTTCACTGACATGATGAAGAATATTCAGAAGAGAATGACCATAATGGTGAAAGGTCTCAAGTCCATGCCACATGAGGCCTGGTTGATGGAAGTAAAAGACGTGGAGACTGGGTAAGAGAAGTCTCGGGAGTCACAGTAGCTCTTCAAGTATTCGAAGGACTGTTTCATGGAAGAAGGATTAAACTTGTTTCTGTGGGCCAAAGCTTGACCAAAGGTTGAAAGGAGAATTAGTAGCAATAGGTGAAAGCTGCAAAGAGGCAAAATTTAGAAAAAAAAATTTTTTTCCTTCCTCCCTCCCTCCATCCCTCCCTTCCTTCCTTCCTTTTCTTCCCCCCCCCTTCTCTCCCTTCTGTCTCTACCCCACCCCCTTCCTTTTAAAGCCTGGGTCCTCCTATCTTGGCAAAGTTGGAAGTACAGGCTCCACTCACTGACCTGGTTCTACTTTTATCATCACTCAAGCTTTGATCTGCTCTGTTTTTAAAAAATCTGCACCCTCTCCCCACCTTCACCATCTTGGGGACTCACTATATTAATGCTGACCTTTAGGTGGACACCAGATCTGTTTAGCCTAGTTATTTAGCTAGAAAGAAAATGGACACCTTAGAACGGATGATTGAAAATCTCAGTCAAGAACTAAATGCCCTAAAATTAGAATGGGTTAGACAAAAAAAAATAACTAGGTAAACTAGCTCAAGATGTCAGAGTTCAAGAGGCCTGCTAGCCTCAGTAGCTCTGGTAGCTGGGATTATAGACATTCTCTACCATGTCTGGCAAGAAATTTTTTGACAGTTAGAACTATTCAAAAGTGAATAAGCTGCCTTAGAAGGTAATGGGTTTCCCTTCATTTGGTGTTTTCAGGGAAAGGCTGGATGACTACAATGGGGCTATGTGTAGAAGGATTTATTTTTTGGATACAGATTGGCACAGATGGCTACTAAGGTCTCTCCCAACCCTCAAATTCTTTAAGTATATGACCAAGTTCCAGAGAAACAAAATAACCTATTTGAAGTATATTTTTAGGTGACCAGAATTCAGACAATAAGTCTATTGTTATATCTTAAAGAGTATATAATTTTATAACATATTCTTTTTATAATGGTAATAATGAATTCCCCTTCTCCTTCTCTAGAGACCCAGGGTTTCTTACTTGGTTGGAAGGGAAAACCCTTCAAGCCTGCGAGTTCTGGGTGCCAGGATGAAGAGGCCTCTTCCAAGCTGTTTTGGTTTGTTGACCCCCCTTCCCTCCTCAACTCGTGCTCCCTTCCCTATCTTCTTGCTGGGCCTTTCAGCAACCCCCAGAAAGACAGGCTAGTGGCAAAAAATACCTGCTTAGTCTGTTTTCCCAGCTGAAGTGAGGTCCACAAGATGGACTTGAGACATTATATAATACAGCAGGAGTGTCTCTGAGGATCTGCCACAATTACAGTGGGGTTTCATTACATTTGGTGAGACTTGCTCATTAATGTATAATATCTTGGTAATAGAGGTAGCATCGTATGGTGAATGGTGCTAGGGTAAAATCTGACTTCTGACAGTTATAAGTTATGTGCCCTTGGGTAAGCCACTTTTCTTCTATATGGCTCAACCAGCTCCTTAGAAGCTAGCTAGGAAAGCACATACGAGTTGTGATCCGCATTGGTAGAAGGAGTTCCCATATTAAAAGTTCCCCAGGTTGATAAATATTAATACCATACTAATAGAGATGATTCCTATAGTCTAACATAGTGAAACTGTTTATTGGCTAAGCCAGTACCCATAGATTTACTATTGCAGTAGATAGGACAGTAAGTCTGGAGTCGGGAAGATCTGAATTCAAACATAGTCACAGTTATCAACTTTGTAATGCTGGGTAAGTCACTCTCCTTCAATCTCAGATTCCTTATCTATAGAACAGGGACAATAATAACACCTACCACCCAGGGTTGTTGCGAGAATGAAATGAGACAATATTTGTAAAACACTTGGCTTCTTAAAGACTAGCTATTATACTGTTATCAGTATGTATTTATTGGGGTAGGTAGGGGGTGATAGAACAGGAGACCTTATATCAAAAGCATGCTACAACCTAAGACTGATGAAGTTAAGTTTAGAAGTGTAGAAGTTAAATTGGAACTTACATTAAATCTCGAATTACTTGTTTGCCTGGATCGTTTTTCTGCCAGTAGATCCTTGACTGTGTGTTTCACTCTGACGCCTTGATAGACTCTCTTGCTGTAGTCCCCTGGGACTTAAAAGAATTAGTTCTGAGTTAAAATCAAATGAAGTCAAGGAAAAGGAACTTGACCTCTGGACAACTCTGGATGAGAATGCTGACCTTCATTAGAATAATAGCTAACCGTCATAGAATATTTTAGTTAAATGAAACATTAGGGGTCCTCCAGGTTAATTCAGTACTGGGAATCTTTTCCCAGCCTTCCATATTATTGGAAATCTCTTCTTGAATATCTCTAATTGGTATAAAAGTCAACTTCTTTTGAGGTAGCTTTGTTCCATTGTTGGGTGCCCTTTTGCTAGAAAGGTTTTGTGTTGAATAGAAATTTGAATCCTTTGTGTTTCTGCCCTTTAGTTTTATCTACTTCTGTCCTTGGATCAATTTAGAATAGGTCTATACTCTTTTCTAGAAAACAGACCTTCAGATATTTGACACAGTTATTGTGTTGCATCTTCTCTCCTCCAGGTCATAAATATTTTCCATTTCTCACATTACATGTTTTCCAGACCCACTATGATGGTGTTATGTTTTTGTTTTTGTGTGAGATACAATTTGTGTTTGTGTAAACTTTTTATATAGTTAATGTTTCAGTCATAAGACATCAGGGGTTGGATGCATCTGTAAGGTCTGTTATTACCTCAAATGGTAGAGAAATTAAGCTGATATGATATAAGCTATAGAAATAAAAACATTACTGTCCTTATCTGAGGGAGTGGTTCTTATTAAGGGAGGGACCAATGAAAGAAGTGCTAAACTAAATGAAAAATAAGATTACATCATGTGATCTCTCTATGAGGTACAAATCAGTCTTGAGTGAATGAAAGGGATCACAACTCATTCAAAGAACTATTAACTTAGCTAGCTTTAACATTTGCAAAACAGTTTATATATGTTATTTCATTTGATCCTTATAATAACCCCTTGATGTAGGTGCTATTATCTCCATTTTACAGAGAAGAACACTGAGGCTGAGAATGGTTAAGTGAATTGTCCAGGGTCACTGTCTGAGCCAGGCTTTCAACTTGAGTATTTCTGATTCTAAATCCATTACTGTATCCACTCTATCCACTTGACTATCTACTTTTCCTTTAAGAAGAAAATTTTAGGTTTTCATGCATTTTGGGCAGTCTGAAAAACAGATGTTTTAATTTAATAATACCAATAACAAAGTGATGATTCTTTGTAGGCAATTGGGCAATTGTGGTATAATAAAAAGAGTACTGGACTTTGGATTGAGGAGACTTCATTTGAATTCTGGTTCTGCCACTTATTAACTGTGTGACCTTGGTTAAGTCATATCATTTATATGAGTTTCAGTTTCCTCATCTGTAAAGCAGAGATAAAAATACCTGTAGTGTTGACCTCATAGAGTTATTGTTAAAATCAAATGAGATGTTATAAAAAGTACTTTGTAAACATTAAATATCTAAATACCACTTATTGTTATTAATTCATTTTAATTGAAACCTCAACGAAATGCTATTGAGGCATTTCAGCTAGTATGCAGTCTATCAACTTTATAGCTTGGCAAAATATTATAAGATGTATACCGTGTCCACATTCCATAGAGTTTACTAATTAAATGTCTTCAAACTAAAATTGTAAGTGATACAGGATCTATACAGATTAAATTCCATTATAACTAAAATCTTGCTACAATAAGCAAGATTTCTATTATTTACTTGAGTGACATTGAATTTTTAAAGCCAGTGACATTGGGCTCCATGCTGTTCCTTTTACAAGACACTCCATCTCCCATTTTCCTCTTCTAAATAGTTTATTATTGTCTCATGGTTCGTATCTCCTACCGCCTTATTTTCTGTTTGGCCTCAATCTTAGAAATAGTGTTTATTGCTCATGGTAGAAATTCTCCTGTGGTTCTGACTATGTAATTCATCATCATCCTTTGTCCTCACCATGATAATTTTTTTCACCAATTACCAGGAAATGTCCTCCTCTGGGGTCACACCCTTCTGGGTGCCATTTATCCTTAGACACTCTGATTGCCTTTCTTCTGAGGCAAGTTCTTCTCAATGGAGGTACAACACTCACTGGTAGTGAGCTGTCTAAGCACTAATTCCTGCAGTTATGCCCATTGTAACATCCTCTCATTATAGAGTTTTCTCTCTCCTGTCATGGTAGCCCCTCCTACCACTGAATTAAGATTTTTTCCTTCTTTGCCCCATCTCAACTCCAACTTTGACACCTCATTCATTCTCCTGCAGAACCTCATTTTCCTGAAAGATGACAGGAGTTATTTTTCTTATATTGTTGACTATTGACTTCATTTGTTGTTGTTGTTTGTCATTTTCAGTTGTGTCTAACTCTCCATAACCCTGTTTAGAGTTTTCTTGGCAGAGATACTGGAGTGGCTTTTCATTTCCTTCTCCAGTTCACTTTATAGATGAGGAAACGGAAACAAACAAGGCTAATGGACTTTCCCAAGGATACACAACTAGTATGTGTTTGAGGCCAGATTTGAATTCTTCCTGACTCCAGGCCTGGCCATTTATCCACTGTGCCACCTACCTACTCATTGACTTGATTAGGGTACACCAAACTTTCCCTTCTATCTTCTTCCTGTCCTGTCCTCTTTTATTCTCTTTACTATTCTGCAATTTAATACCCCTCCAAATATTGATTGACCTATAGGTAGAGTGTTGTAAAGTTTACTCCACGGTGTTTACAGTCTGATTTCATCCTTGTCTCCTTGTATATTTCTAGAAAGAAATCTCTCAATGGTCTACCTGCTGTTATTTAGTTGTTGTTGTTGTTTTTAATCCCAAAGGTGTCTTTCTGATGTTTTTCTCCTGGAGTAATTTATCTGACTTGGTGATTGTTTGCCTTTCCTTTATTTCTCTTGTCTGAAAAGCAAATAGTCTACCTATGTCTGGTTTTCTTTGTAGGAATGCTTCAAATTTATCTCTCTTTTTTATTGAATGTCTATATTTTGTTATCTCTAGGTTTAGGTTTATAAGGTATATCACGTCAGGGTGCATCTTGTGCTTTTTTGTTCTTCAGATCTTCTTCAGTATTACATTTGCTCTTACTCTTTCTGGTGGGTGCCAAATACTCTTGTATTATCCAAATTTCCTTTCCTTTACATTTGAAGATCTTTTTCCTGGATGCTTACAGAATTTGTTTCTCTTTAGAATTATTAAATTTAATCACTGTGTGGGCTAAACAAGTTGTGGTATATGAATGTAACAGAATACTATTGTGCTATAAGAAATGAGGAGCAGATTTCATAATAATTTGGAGAAACTTATAAAAACCGATGCTGAGTGAGGGGAGCAGAACTAGGAGGACATTGTACATAATTACAGACACATGGTATCTGTGAAGACTAACTCTGATAGAATGGGCTCCTCTCAGTAATGCAAGGATATAAGTCAACTCCAAAAGACTCATGATGCAAAGGGCTATCTGCATCCAGAGAAAGAATTACAGAGTCTGAATGCAGGTTGAAGCAAACTACTCTAATGGTAACGGAATTTGTATTGCAAAGCTTACAGGTACTTAGTACCTACTTTTAAATTAAGCCTCTGTTAAAGAAACTGAAGGTAACCCCTGTTGCTGACATAACAGAAAGGGGATGAGCAGGGAACCTCTGTTGCTGATGTAACAGGAAGGGGATGAACAGGAAGGAGCTATACTGTATTTAAGGAAGACCACAAGCTGGACAGTCAGAACTTCTTTGGAGAAGCATCTGGAGGCAAAGCAGCTGCTGCTGGAGAGAGAGAGAGAGAGAGAGAGAGAGAGAGAGAGAGAGAGAGAGAGAGAGAGAGAGAGAATTTCTCTCAGCAGGCATCTGAAGGCTGGGCTGTTGCTGATGGACTGGAACTTCCATGGAGAAAGTAATTTTGATTTTGGGAATGGGAGAAAGTGATTTTGATTTTGAGAATGGGAGAAAGTGATTTTGATTTTGAGAACAGTGCTGCTGAGGACTTCCAAGGGCCGGCTAGAGCTGCCAGAGGAAGCGTGACTGTGGTATTGGTACTTTGTCTGTGTGTGGCTCTGTTAAATTTTCTTTTCCCAGGAACAGAAACTGTGAAGGATTTGAGATGGACTGGACACTGTGAACTACAATGTGGAGCAGGAACTACATGGAGAGCTAGATAAGGAACTGGGAGCTATCTGCCTTTGAACTCAGGTGGCAGTTGGTTAGATTTGGGTGGGAGCTGGAACTATGGAAGAAAAGCCATGGGAGCTGAAAGCCTGCTCTGAGTCAAGATGAAAAGACCTCTCTGTGGGTACTGAGTAGTGACTGATGAAATTGTCTGAGTAGTGACTGATGAAATAGGGTACTGAATAGTGACTGATGAAATTGTAATTTAATTGCACCCCAGGGGTGGAGTACTTTGATTTTTGTACTTTTGTGTTTGAACTGAGAACTTAAAGACTTTGTGATTGACCAAATGAATGTACTACCCAGGGGTGGAGTACTTTGACTTTTGTACATCCTCCTTAAGGATGATTGAATGATTGAGTTACTGAATGATTGTACTTTGTTTAAACTATGTGACCACTTTGGTGAAAACTATGCGGCCATTTTAGTGATAAGTTGAATTATTATGTCATTGTGAATGCTGTATTTTGATTTTCTGTTATAAGTTGTAACATTGTGAATGCTATACCTTGATTTTCTGTGAATGTTTTGCTCTAATTTGTTATTGAATAAATAGAGAGTTCACTATACTATGTAATCAGAATCTTGAAAGCTGTTCCCAGTAGCTGTCCTCTGGAAAGCTGCTCATGCATGGCTTTACAACTGCTCTCTCTCTCTCTCTCTCTCTCTCTCTCTTGTTTTGTTTTGTTCCTTTCTCGTTCATTCCATTAGTTACAATCCTTCTTTACAACTTGACTAGTGTTTAATGTGAAGGTATTTGTAGAACTCATGATGGATTGCATGAGGCCGTGGGGGGAAGGGGGGAGGAGAGGGAGGGGGAAATTTTGGAACTCAAAAGACTGTGGAACTGAACATTGTAAACTAAAAGCAAATAAACAAATAAAGAGATGGAAAAATATAAAAATATTAATCACTATGTGTATTGTAGTTTGCAGAGCCAGGGCTTTTTGTTTTTCGTTTTTTTTGGTGGTTGTTATTTGTTTTTAAAGTGACCTGTAGTTTCCTTTGATTGGTACTTTGTTTTCTTTGTTTAGAGGTTATTTTTTCTATTATGGTATTCAGGTTATTTTTTCTTTCTTTTTTACTTGTATTCTCCTGGATGACCCATAACCTTACATCGTCTCTGCGTAACCTGTCTTTGGAACCAACATGTTTTCCTTGCATAGAGATAATTTATGTTTTTCTTTTAAACATTATTGCTTTTTTCTTCTCTTCTTAGAAATTATCCTTTATTTCTGTGCATTTGTATTCCTAATAAATTGCTTTCTCCTCTGGTTCTTTGGTCAGATTTGTCATTTTGGATTCAAGTTGGCTATTTTTTCTGATTTTTTTTTCTGCTGTTCAGGTCATAAGGTCATTCTACTTTTATAATTTCTATTTCTTTCTTGAACCATTTAAGAACATTTTATGTGGTTTGATACTTTCTTGGGAATACACAGGGTCCTCTGCCTTATCAGGTATTGATTCACTTTCCTCTATCTTACAACATTTTCTCAGAAATGTCTGGATTCATTTAGCTGATCTGGAGGCCATATTCCCTTGTGATATTAACATATTCCCCATTGATTTATCTGCTAGTTTTTGAGGTATTCAAATGAGTTTTCTTCCTATTGAGATCTTTAGTGATTTCTCTCTTTTCCTTTTTTTTCCCCCTATTATTTAAGTTCTGACTTCTTCCCCTTTGAAAGTCATTTCCCTGGAGGCTGGTCATCAAGTTGTCTCATCTTCCTACCACACTGTGGAATTCATTTTTTACTGAGCTGTTTCTGCTACAAGTGACTTCCAGGGGGACAGAATTAGCTCCAAAAGTATGTCAGTCCCCTTTCCTTCAGTCTTGGTGGAGCCCCATATACAAGATGGAACCCCACCTCAGTACCTTTGTTCTTTGGTTCTCTGATTGAGCATGAGTAAGACAGTGTACTGCTATACTACCCTCTCAGGTAGAGTATAGTTCCTCAGTTCCTGCTTTCCATAGCATAGGGCATGGAGGGAATGTGAGGCAGAGAGAGTAGAGTTGTGTTCTAATGCAAGTCCATGGGTCTACTTGTGCCACCTTGCCAGAGTATGGCAGCTTGCTGGGGAAAGGGTGCCGAGCAAGCATATTTGGAATCTTTTTTTTTTTTTTTTGCTGTTCATTGAGTTGTCTTGTTATGGTTCTTTAGGTCTTAGATAGTGGAGACAGCTGAAATTGCTTTATGTTTTGCACATAATTCATATTTTAGGAGGTTTGAGGGGTTATGAGAATTAGAGAAAATACTCATCTTCCATTTTGTTGATTTTATCACCTGGAAGTCTGTGCATTTTCACTGGCTGTCCCTCATGCCAGGAATTTTATCTTTCCTTATCTCTGCCTTCCATATTCTCTGGCTTTCTTTCAGTAGTAAATATCCTGATTTTTGCAAGACACATTTTTTGATCCCTCTGAATACTAGTGCCCTATCTCAAGAGCAGCTCCAATTTATCCTGCATATATCTTGTTTGTACACAGTTGTTTGCATGTTATCTCCCTCTTTAGATTGTGAGCTCCTTGAGAGCAGAGATTTTTCCCTTTCTTTGTATCTTCATTGCTTTGCACAGTGCTTGGTACATAGTAAGTACTTAATAAACATTTTTCAATTCATTTAGCAGTTTTTAAAAATTATACTAAAGTAAAAAATAAAATAACAGAAGATCGTAAACATTGCTTTGTCGATCTGTATTCTGATGGCCATTTTGGGCAATTAAAAGTAGCTGAAATACTTCTGAATGGCTTAAAATTAAAAGAACCACTGAGATAGAACTAGAAGGAACCTTAGGGATCATCTAGTGGAGGCCTCTCAATTTGTAGGTGAGGAAACAGACTTACTTAAATAATACACTTAAAAATATCAAATGTTTTCCTCTCAACTCAGTGAGATAGGGAGTGCAAGCATTTCTACTATAAAAGGCAGTGTGGCACAAGGGATAGAGTGCTGGTTTTTTGGTAAGAAAAACCTGAGTTTGAATCCTACTTCCAATACTAATTAATTGTGTGACTATGAGAAAGTCAAATAATATCTCTCGATATTCTTCATCTGAGAAATAGGGATAACAACAGAGCTTAGTCACAAGGTTGCTGTGAAGATGAAATGAGATCCTATATGTGAAGCACTTTGAAAACCTCTAAGTGCTACAGAAACGTTAGCTATTATTACCACATACATTTTACAGTGGATTAGACAGCAGAAGCGATCTTCTCAAAGTCACACTGCCACTGAAGTGCTACAGCTAGGACTTGTACCTAGGTCTTCTGACTCTGTCTAAGGGAAGGTCTCAGGCTTCAGACATAGTGGTATTGTAAGTAAAACAAAGTCCAAAGTAATTAGATATGCTAATTATGAACATTTCCTTTTACAGATGCAAATATTGCAAGAATTGAATGACAGACATTTTCTCTGGATACTGTTTTGGGTGGTTAGCTCAAATAGTTAAAATGTATGCAGATAAGACCAATATTATGGACTCAATGCCTTTGTGAACTCTCTAGTTTCACTGCTATCCACGTCATAGATTGCATACAACACTGCCAATGGCCATCTTGCAAATAAATGCCTATTTTTGGTCACAAGGGGGTTCTGGTAAGGTAGAATAGATAGATGAGGACAAACCAATAGCCATTACTGAAAAATGATAGCAACGGCAAATGTCCTGATGATGGCACATTATCTTATATTTAACATATCTCATTGGCAAAATGATAAAAACACAGCTGCGTAGATAGCTGGGTGGCGTAGTAACCCACAGAATGCTGGATTTGGAGACAGGAGAACTTGACTTCAAATCCAGCCTCAGATATTTACTAGCTATGTGACCCTGGGCAAGTCATTTGACCTCAGACTGCCTCAGTTTTCTCATCTATAAAATATAGATAATAACAGCTTCTACCTCCCAAAGTTGTAAGGATTAAGAGAGATGACGTTTGTAATGCACTTAGTACAGTGCCTGGCACACAGGTACAGTATAAATTCTAATTACTGTTATTATTATTATCACTCAATTACATCTTAATATCACCTCACTGAGGGACCCTGATACAGGGGAAAGAATGGAGTCATAACATGGGTGACTATCGTTTTTCCCCAGACTACTAAAATTTAGAGACTTGTGATATCACTTGTATTCTGTAAAACAGAAACTACTGAGCTTAGTGTCTAGTTAATAAAAATAATTAGTTGAAACCTAATGGCCTTGTGTTGTCTTAAGGTCTATAGGCACAGAAGCCAATTTCCTGCAGTCTCTGTCTTTCCTCCATGGAGATCTACGTTTAGATGTCTCTATCTCCGCCTAGGAATTTTTCTGCTTCTCCTGGGTACCAAAAAAATGCTAGTTCTGGGTTTAGCAAAGAACACTGAGCTTGGAGTCAGAAGTACCAGCGTCAACATATACTAGGTAAGTGACCATGCACAGGTCACATGACCTCTCCAGACCCTCAGTTTCATCATCTATAAAATAAGACATCAAGGGCTGGACATATTTTAAGGTTCTGTTACTAACTCAAGTGATAGAAAATTCAGGCTAACATGTTATAGGTTACAAAACCAAGAATAATACTGTCCTTATGGAAGGCAGTGGTCCTTGAAAGCTCAGGACCTAATTATGGTAAAGGGGCCAATGACAAGGTATTAAAGTGGCCACACCCAGTGATCCTTTTATCAGGTACAAATTAATCCCTTAAATGAATAAAAAACAACCAACTTATTTGTAAAATGGGAATAATAATTGTATTATATACCTGAAGGGACGATAATAAGGAAAGTGCTTTCTAAACTGTGAAAAACTACATAAATGAGATATTATCAATATCATAACTTATTAATGATATTACATAAATAATGATAATAATTTGATCAAGTCCATGACTGAAATAATTAATTCGGGGAAATGGATAAAAATGAAAATCAATAAGACCAAAATTCTAGCCAAAGAGATATTTTTGGATCGTGAATCCATCACCCACCATGCTAGTTATCTCTTAGTTTTGTCATATGTGAATTTGATGAGTATGTGATTTATGACTTTTTCCAAGTCTAATAATAACTAGTATTTATATACCACTATGTATATATAGCACTGTACTAAGTACTTTATAATGACTATCTCATTTCATTCTCACAACCCTGGGAAGTAGGTGCTGTTATTATCCCCATTTTATAAATGAGGGAACTGAGGTAAACAGAGGTTAAATGATTTGCCCTGGGTCGAATAGCTAATAAATGACCGAGGCTGGATTTGAACTCAGGTTTTCCTGACTCCAGGTTCAGTTCTCTATCCACTTCACCATGTTGGTGAGAGCTTCCCCTTCTTTCAGGACTAATTTTCCCTGTAGCATTTCAGTTTCTTGTTTACCCACTTCTGAATTTTTTTGGAAATCTTCTCACCAGAAATAAAGGATACATATTGGATTATTTTCAGCTTTCTTTTCTTTATCACAAACTTTAATATATAATGCTCTTTTTGCCCCCAAATTCCTATCATTTCCCATGCTGTGACCAGTTCCTACTTATGGTGAGAAATGGGGCCAAGAATTAAGCTTCTCTCATGCTTCCTCTACCTCTTTGAAAGATAGATTTATTATGTTATATTCATGAATTCACATGAATTTATGAACATATGAATTTATCATAGGAAGATAGATTTTTGGCAAGCAAAATGTTAGCTGTTCTTGTTTCGAAAGAACCCTGGGAGACCTCCAGGAGATGCCTAGATAATTGAAATCCCCCATCACATACAGTATGCCTCTCTGCATGGATGTTATGTAGCCTGAATTAATCTCTTTATCTCCAGGCAATCTATCCTATGCACCAGTGACGATATTCCTTTCATTTTTGCCTCTTTTATCTTTACTCAAATGCTTTCTGCCATATTTCCCATGTCTGATTCATGGATTTTTTTTCACACAAGTATCTTTTCTTAGTATTCAATACTACATTCTTATATTTATCCTGTTCCTTTTGCATACAATATATCTTTCCAAAGCCATATTCTAGTGTTAGGTTTCACCTTTCCAATATCTCATGTTCCCCAATCCTCATACTCCAGTTTTTCCACATTAGGTGTAAGTGGTGCTCATACTATATATTGTATCCTCATCCCTGGTCTAATCAACCTTAATCCTTCCAGGGCCACTTCAATCTAGTTTGTCTATTTCATTAGGTATTCCATTGTCCCCCCCTCAAATCCTTCCTATATACCCAAAGAATCTCACTAAATCCTTGAATTTTTCAACCAACATTCCTTCCACCTCCTCACTTTAATTGAAATAAGTCTTTCTCCTGAGAATACCACATCCCTTTCAATATGAATGCCTCATAATCACAACTGGATCTTGAGTGAGAAGTGAAGGCTGAAAATAGAGACTTGAGGAATTTTCTGCACAAGGCAGTAAGTGAAACTGTGACTTTAGATGGGTCTCTGAGAAAGCAAAAGAACAAAAGGCCAAGGACTCAGAGTCTGGCAAGACGCTAAGTAAGGTAACCTAGAGGAAGGAAGCTGTCATCAAGGAATACGGAAGAAAAATGGTTAAAGGAGACCAGAATCATATAGGGTTGTGGAGGTCAAGTAAGATGGGAGTTTTGGGAAATAGGGCGTCAAATGACTGCAAACTCAAGGAAAATGAAGTCAGAGAAGAATCCCTTGAATTTAATAAGAAGATGTTAAAGGAACAGCTTCAGTAGAATACTGGAGACAGAAACTTAATAGCATCTGAACCTACAGAGAACTTAGAAAATAGATGGTGAGAAAATAGAATAGGGTGGTGAGCTAGTGAAATAAAGTTAAGTGAATTTTAAGAAAATTTACTAACTTCATTACAACAATAACACAAGATGAATTAAGCACTGGGGATGCAAAAAGAGACAAAAGATAATCCCTGTCCTCAAGGAGTTTACAATTTGATGAAGGAAACCACATGTAATCAAATATATACAAAGCAAGCATATGCACAATAAATAGGGAATAATTAAAAGAGAGAAGGTACTGGAATTAAGAGGGGTTGGGGAAGGCTTCCTGTAGAAGGTGGGATTTTAGTTAAGCCTCAAAGCCAGGGAGGTCAGCAGTTGGAGAGGAAGAAGAAGAACACTGCAGAGAAAATGCTCAGAGCTAAAAGATGGAGTGTTCATGGAACAGCAAGGAGGCCAGTGTCATTGAATTGAAGATTATTGTCTTGGGGAATAAGGTATAAGAAGACTGGAAAGGTAAGAGGAGGCTAGGTTGTGAAGGACTTTGAGTGTCAAACAGAGCATTTTGTATTTGCTGTAGGAGGCAACATGAAGCCACTGGAGTTTACTGAGTAGGAGGTTACATGATTAGACTTGAGCTTTAGGAAAAGCACTTTGCTGGCTGAATGGAGGATGGATTTGAGTGGGGAGAGCCTTGAAGACGGCAGACCCACCAGCAAGGTGTGAAATCTAGGTGTGAGGTAATGAAGGCCTATGCCAGAGAATGGTAGTAGTGTCAGAAGAGAAAAAAAGGTGTATTTGATGTTGCAAAGGTGAAAGTGGCAGGCCTTGGCAACAGCTTGCATATGGGGGGGAGGAGGGAAGAGAGAGTGAAGAATCCAGGATGACCTCTAGGTTGAGAGCCTGAGGGACTGGGAGGATGGTGTTGCTCTCTACAGTAATGGGAGGGTAGGAGTGGATATCAGTGCAAAAGATGCTATTGAGTTATTGGTTTTGTTATGTATATGTATTGTATTGTATACGTATTAAGTTAAAGATGCCTATTGGACATCCAGTTTGAGATGTCTGAAAAGTAGTTGCAGATGTGAGATCTGAGGTCACCAGAGAGAGGAAAGGTAGGTTTGAGAGTCCTCCCCATAGAGATAATAATTAAATCCATGGGAGCTGATGAGATCACCAAGCGAAATAGTATAGAGATAGAAGAGGAGAGAACCCAGAACTGAATGCTGACGAACACCTATGGTTAAAGAGTATGATCTGAAAGGGGACCCAGCAAAGGAGACAGAGAAGAAATGGTCATATAGATAGGGGGAAAACCAGGAAAGAATGGTGTCCTGAAAACCTAGAGAGAAAAGAGTATCAAGGAGGAGAGAGTGATCAATAGTGTCAAAGGCTACAGAGAGGTCAAGGAGAATGAAGACTGAGAAAAGGTCATTGGATTTGACAGCTAAGGTTATTTGTAGCTTTGGTGGAAGCATTCATGTCAGAACACTCCTCTTGTTTTTGAGATTTCTAAAGTCTCTTATTCTTTCTTTTTTTGACAGCGGATGGAAAGAGACAGAATATTATATATTTTGACAGTTTTCAAATTATGGCAGTGATCTTACTTTTGAATGGGGCACATTTTGTCTGGGCACTGTGTCTATTTAAAGAACCCACACCTGCATAGATCAGGGGGAGCTTAAGAGTTTTTATTCAAATATTCTAGATACATGCTTACATTCAGATCAGTTGTTGAGAAAACAAAGACATGTTTCCGGATAGAAAGCACAAGCAAATTTATTAAGAATAAAGTGATCCCTTAACATTGACTTTTTTTCTTTACAGTATTGTGGTGACATGTATTTGGCAAATGACCTATGATGAATCCACTTTTTCTTCTCTGAAATATCTCTATTTAATCACATAAAATATGGCCAATAGTGCATGAAATGACCTTTCTGTTTAACACACTGTTGTTAGAAATCATATCAAATACTATAAGTAATCAAAGCTAGGTTCATACTTTCTGAATGATTTAGTTTAAAAATAAATTTCATTTCTGAACTCATTTTAGTTATTAAGCATCAAATATAGTTTATTATTTTAGAAACTCTATTATGTTCTTCCCAAAAAAAACATACAGAAAAAGCAAGTTTAGGTTTTAAGAGCAATAGACTTTTCATATTGTTGGCAAAAAATTAAATTGTTTCTTCCTTTACTTAAAAAGACATTGTTAACAACTATTGCCTCTCGAATATTACGGCTTTCATCTCTGCAGTAAATTTCATTGCCATTGTCTTTATGTGTAATACCTCCAAGAAGTTGCTTCTTCAGAACAGTGAGCTAGTACAGTCCTAGTTTGGACTCTTCTAAAATTTAAAAAAAGGACATGTTTGTATTTTGAGTTAATTATCTAATTGTATCACGTCTTTCTGAATGTAATCCTCCTCAATGCTCAAGGGCTTTTGTTTAAAACAAGGCAGAACAACCTCAATTGATGGATTGCTCAGTGCATAACTTATAACATTTCCTACATGTTTTCCATTCTCAGCCTTTCAGAACCAGGCTGAGAGTGTGGTCCTAAATTCAGACTGCAAATAAGAGAACAGCGCTGCTGTCTGACATCCAGCTCTGGCTCTGGTACTTAAGCTAACTTGAAGTCAGGAAGATGTGAATTCACATCTGTCTCTGACAGTTACAAGCTGTGTGACCATGGGCAAGTGCCTTGGCTTCTCTGGGTCTCATCTTCCTTGTATATAAAACAGGGCCAATAATATCTGCAGTACTTTCTTCAGATGTATAAACAGTTAAGGGGAAGGAAGGGAAAAGAAAGGAATAAGTATTTATTAACTATGTGCCAGGCACTGAGCTAAGCGCTTTACAAATATTATCTCATTTGAGCCTCAAAATAACCCCTGAAAGGTAGGTGCTATTATTATCCCCATTTTACAGATGAGAAAACTGAGGCAGATAGCATTTAAGTGACTTGCCTGGGGTTACATAGCTGGTAAATGTCTGAGGGTGGATTTGAACTCAGGTCTTCCTGAATCTATGCTCAAGGCTCTATCCACTACACCACCCAGCTGCATTATACATGGGTTTTTTCCCCCTCTTCTATTGTTACTGTTATCATCATGATTGATACCTTTTCCCCCCAAGTTATGTGAGGGATATAAATGAATCGACAAATAGGAATTACGTTTCTATTGGGGTGTGTGCGTCTGGCACTGTGCTAGGGACTAGGGCAGCACGAAAGAGCATAAACCACAGTTTCTGTTGGAAGTACCATATTTACTTGGGCTTATTACAAAGTGAAAATTGGTAAATTAAGAATTATTCTTTCAATTAAATTGGATTAGGTTTTATTTTGAGATGAACCTAATGTACGAATTCCAAAAACCACTGAATAAACATGAACACATCTATTTGATTTGTGTTCATAGAATGAACACTAATTTGCAGGGCTGGTTTTTTTTTCCAGCTTTAATCTTAAACAAAATATTCTCTTATCATACAGTTTCTCTTATAAATGTGATTTAATAGGCTCAAATGAAAACTTGAAGTAGTTTATTTTCAACCTTTACACTTAATTTTTTAGTATTCTTGAAAAATCTTAAAGGTTCAATTTTATGTTTCACGAGAACATCATTCTGGCAAATTTCTATTTCAAACTAAATAAATACTTTACTGTATTTAGAGAAAGACATTCCTACCAATAGTAATAAAATGCTACTAAAATTGTGACATTACAAAGCAGTCTAGATGGTAATTATTTTTAGATGCCTTAGTAGGAAGTCTTTTCCTTTATTCTATATTATATGTATGTAGTGACCAAAAGGCATAAAACATTTTAAAAGTTTCTTCTTTAATAACTGAGTTTCACTTACCACTTTCCATTTTGGGTGATGCTGATGAATTTCCTTCTTAGCAGCAATAAAAGATTCCTGAATAACTGGCATGCACCCTTTAGTGGACAGTGAAGACTCCTCAAATTGCTGGCAAACTTCAGACTGATCTTAATGGAAAAGGCATTTTGACAAGGTACTGATGTTTCTGATGTGACTTATTTTAGATTTGATTAAATGCAAATCTTTTGGTATGTTTCTCTACAATTTGCATCTTCAGTATAGATTACAGTCAGAGGCATATTTTCCTCGCTAAGACGATGTTTCATAGAGCAAAGAATGGTTTCATTTAGACACAGAAGCCATTGACAATTCATTAGAAAATCAAGATTCCATAATTTCTTGTACAAAAACACTTCATATCTGTGACATTTACTATCATCACAAAGGTCTGGTTTTGCAAAGTGAGAAAAGATAATCATCCTATGTAATACAACTACATTTTAGGTTAGTTGTCATCATTATACTTAGGGTAGAATCTAAAAACAAGATTTCTCATAAGTATAGATGAGGTGTGGATGATGGAGTCAAGGTTCAAATAGGATAGAATTCCAGTTAAATAAGATAGAATTCCAGTTAATTATGTTATTTCCATAAAATATTACTTTTATTAAAACAATAAGATTTTTAACGAATCAGTAATTACTATCAAACAAAGAAAAAACCCAAAGAGGTTCCTCCTTGAAAGGAAGTGACCACTTCATTTCAGAATTTATGATAGAGGAGAAGTCAACTATGAAGAGCCTAGTAGGCATCCCATGTTTTAAGAAAGCATCCAGTTACAAGTCATCAGGCCCAGATGAACTATATTCCAGGGCACTGAAAGAACTGACAGATATAATTGAGTTATTGTGAGTGATCTTTCATAGATCAAGGAATACAGGAAAGGCACCACAGGATTAGAGAAAGGCAAATTATTTCCCATTTTTTTAAAGGGAAGAAGAGAGAATCTAAAGACAATAGGTTAGTGGACATGATTTCAATTCCTGAAAAAATTATAAAATATAATATTAAAACATCAAGAAAAGAAAGAGGTGATCACAAAGAGCCAATACAGTTTCATCAACAATGCGTCATACCATGGGGCTGCTAGGTGGTGCAGTGAATAGAGCACCTGCCCTGGAGTCAGGAGGACCTGAGTTCAAATCTGGCACCAGATACTTAACACTTACTAGCCATGTGACCTTGGGCAAGTCATTTAACCCCAACTACCCTGCCTTCCCTCCTCCAAAAAGCAAAAAAAAAAAAAAGATCATGTCAAAGTAAGAACACTTCTATTCCTCCCCACCCCCAGAATTATTAACCTGGTCGATAAGGGGAATGCTATAGATACAGTTTTCCTAGATTTTAGCAAAGTGAAAGGAGTTCTCCAGTTGAGTGCTTTAGGGTGTTACTTAGCATCTTCATCAATGGTATGGCTAATGTCCAGAGGAAGGTAACGAGAATGGTAAAGGGTCTTGAATTCTTATCATACAAAGATAAGTTGAAGGAATAGGGTCTACTTAGTCTGAAGGAGGGGAAATTTAGGAGGAACAGTATAACTGTGTTCAAGTATTTGGAGGGTTGTCACATGGAAGAGAGATTAGACCTGTTTTGCTTGGCACATGGAGCTTGGAGCAATAAGTGGAAGCTGAAAAGAAATAAATATGGGCTTGATGTAAAGAAAACTGTTCTTAGCCATTAGACAGCTATGTGAAAGTAGAATGGGATATCTCTCTCTCTCTGGATGTCTTCCAGAAATGACTTGGTGGCCTTCAGTTGTAAATGTAGAAGAAATTCTTCTTTAGATAGTGGTTAAACCAGATGACTGTAGGGGTTTGGAACACTAAAATTCTGGAAGACTGGAAGAAATGAATGACCTCGTACCTTTTTTCCTAATCCTCAACTATTAATAATCTCAACTTCCTTCTAACTTCCAGGATTAAATAAAATACTCAAGGTGAATCTCCTGGTACCACATACATGGCCTTGTTCTGAATTTCATGGCTTTAAACTCTTTGGTATTTATTCAAAATTTGCACAGTGTTCTTTTATTTAGCCTTTGATCTTTTCCTTAGAAGGCTATGTTTTTAACTGTTTACATGCTTTTTCAGGCAAAGACCCTGCTTGTCTTATTATAGGTGCTTAGATCTACAGGATGTGCTTTTTTCTCTCTAGAAGCAGAGAGAGAAAAGAGAATAAAGAAGTTAGGACTGTTCTGGAAGGAGAGGTAAATAGAGTATTAAGTGTTATGTATGTTCCAGTCACTGTGCTAAATCCTGGGGATACAAATGCAAACCAGCAAGACTGTCCCTGACCTTAAGAAGTGTACAGTCTAGTGGGGGAGGAGAATACAAAAACGAGAAGATGGAAGTGGGAGGGATACTCTCCAGGCGGCATGGTTTGGACTTAGTGGTCAGAAAATGTATTTTCGGTGATTTTCATTTCCTAATCAAGGCTTTTCGTGTCATTTCTTAATTAATGCTCTGACATTTCTTCTGGATTTCTTAACTTATTCTAGTTCTCTCTTCAAGGAGGCAGCTTGACCCTCCATCATTATTATTAATGATCATGAATTATCAATCAAAAATTCGAAAGCATTTATTAAGTGCTTACTGTTTCAGGCACCATGCTAGGCCCCAGAAACATAAAAACAAAAATGAAATGGTTTCTGCCCAGAAGAAGTTTTTTGGAGTAAATGACACGTACCCATCTAAGTCATCATCCTAGGATCATAGCACTACCACTATCAGGAATAAGAACCCAATTTTTCTAACCACCTCATTTCACAGATGAAGAATTTTGTTGTCAAGCCATTTTGATGGGGTCTGGGATGCTTTTGTCTGTAACCTCAGTTTGTAAAAATCATATTTTTGTGTTTGGGTTTCTCTGTAACATTAGCTTGTAATAAGCCTGTGTAATTAAGTTGTAAAAGTCACACTTTCCACCAGCCATAAAGGCATTAACTCTGCCTCTCCCCGGGCCCCAGCCTAAAAGTCTTTTCCCTGAGCCAGCAGTCTGCCTAGCTACAGCACCCATGAATACATCACCCAAGTATTTTTTAGAGAAATGTATACCTCCTTTGTTCTAAGTGGCCAGCTGCACCCAAGAACCTTGAACAACATTATCAGAAGAGATAACTCCCTCCCAATTTGTTACTTCCTGAATCCCTAATCAGTCTGGCTTCCAAACCTGGACAACCAAGCCTATCCTCCCAACAGCCATATTGGACCTATCTCATTCATTGTTGACCACAAGTAACCTAGTGAGGTGTCAAGGCAAAAAACACACCTCCTGGTAGCCCCCCTGGGACTTTCTCCCAGTGAATTATGGGCAATATGGATGTGCAGTTGATATAAAAAATGCATGTCCCTTTAAGCACTGACCACTCCTAAACTCCTCCCTAACTCCACCCTTGCCCACCTAGTTACCTTAATCAACCTTTGACAGTTTTATGGCATTAAAAACTCTGTCTCTGGACCCTGCACTTTGCAGGCTATCCTTAACCTTCTCCTGCCCGCTATAGTCAGTGTAATGATAAACTTTTATAACTCTGCCAAAAGATAGCTTGAGTCTAGTAATTTGTTTGAGACAAAGAACCCTCAAAGGATTTCCTAGAAATTCACATCCCTCTGTACCTCTTCAGTTTCAGGAGTGACTGACTCTTCATGCCCCCCATTTGCAGTCATTTGTTGGCAAAGACATTGAAGTGGTTTGCCCTCTACAGGTCCAGCTCATTTTATAGATGAGGAAACTGGGTTAAGTGACTTGCCCAGGGTCACACAGTTAGGGTCTGAGGTCACATTTCTTCCTGACTACAAGCCTGGCATTCTATCTACTGCACCACACTGAGGAGGAAACCGAAATGCAAAGAGATTAAATGACTTGTACAAGGTTGCACAATGAGTAAATGAATATAAGGCAGGATTTCCAGGTCCTCGGACTCTAAATCTAGCTGCATTTCTACGGTACCGCCATTATCGTAAATAGTTTACACGTGCATAGCACTTTATGGTTTGCATATTATCAGAAGACTGCAAGAAATTAATGACCTGGGACCTTTCTTCCTAACACTCAACTCCTAACAATTTTTACTCAGTCTCAACCTCCTTCTAACTCCCAGGGGAACCTTTGCTGGGGGCACTGCCCACAAAGCCACGTTCCTATCTTAGAAATGACAAATTGGAGGGTGACAACTTCGGACCACAACTCCAGAGGGAGGTGGGGGGACTTACTCCAAAACTAGGGCTGGGGGCGGGGCTAGACGAGCGCTTATGCTGTGCGCGATGACGTAACCGCGTGACGTTCGCCTGTCGCGGGAAGGTGGACTGACTGGGCGGGCACAACCGGAAGCTACCTAAGCAAGGCTTCCGGCGCGCGCTGGCGGAAATCCTGGCGGTTTGCTGGTCCATTAAAGGGACCCTTTTTCACTTTGGGTTTTTCCCTGCAGCGTTTGTCTTAGTCGTCCGGGCCCCGTAGTTTGGGCCTGGCTCGAGTTGTGGCGTACCTCCCCACTTTCTTAGGAAACACCTCGGCTGGGGCCCAGCACGGAAAGAGCAGGGCCTGGCGTCACCTGGACGACTTTATGTCCTCCTTGGCCGCCCTTTCCGGAAGGGCTCGTTGGTGTCTTGCATCTGGGTGTAGTAGATTAACAAATGCGGTGATAGATGAGCCTATAGCCCCGGGATAGAGAAATCCCTTAGTTTGCTAATTTAAGCACGCGCCGCAGCCCTGAAACTGGGCCAGCCGCGGGAGCAAGGATTTACCACAGGGGTAGGCTTCCGACCAATAGGGGGCGATAGCTCGCTGGGAGACGCTTGGGTCTGAGTGACACTGCACCTTCCCCCACATCCACCCCCGCCAAACTAGTTCTGATTATATGCCGCCCATAGCCATGTGTGGGACCCTGTCGTGTGAAGCAGCAGTGCAATGAGAGCGGGATAAAAACTCTTATTGCCTAGAGGGAGGACGCGTCTCTAGTTCCTTGCCTGTGAAGGGACGGGGTTCTACGGGCCCTTCCATTTCCATGTCCTTCAACGTAATCAACAACTTTCCCCGAAGTAGTTTCTTTATCTGAAAATGGGGGCTAATAGTACTTACCTACCCCACAGGGTTGTGGATAAAATAACCTTAAAGTATCCTGGGCAAGTCACCCTCCTGTCTGCCTCAGTTTTCTCATCTGTAAAATGAGGCACTCACCATCCACGGTGGTTTGTGAGGATCAAATGAGATAAAACTTGTAAAGCGCTATATAAATATAGCTATTACATAACCTAATACATAAGCATTTAATAAATACTTCATGTTTTATTGATTACTTTAGAAGAATGGGTGACCCAGTGCCATGGTGATGGAGGCTTGATGAGACAGGCCAGGATAGCTTCTTTGTAACGCAAAAATACGTCAAAAAGTTTATTTTTTTTTCCTGAATATAAAGAATATTTCCACATAGCATGACACAAGAAGATTCTATATGAAACCATGAATACTCATTTCACATGGCTTAATTCTTTTGGAAAGCAAATTTATCATATAAATTCTACATATAACTTTCAAAATCGTCCTGCTAGTCTGTGCTTCTGTCAACTTCTGTGGATTTAAAAAAAAGTTTTACTTTTAAAAATTGCATCATGGTATCATTATTGATGAAGAGATATTTTCAAGGATATGTCTTGTTACTTTTTCTAGAAAAGACAGTGTATTACGAATGCTTTTCTGTTGAAGTTGAGGTGAGATTTTTTTTTTTGATGTAACAGGAGGTGTGTATAGGGAACCCAGCTCCCAAATCTCCTGAGAGCTTTAAGAGAAGATTGAGGCCTCTGGGCTTGAGGCTTAAAGAAGTAAATTATCAGTTAAGTTTTCTGAGCCTATCTCCAGTTTCCTAGAGGAATGGACAGTTACTGAAGTAAAGGGAGTACAAATGACTACATATAAGCAGGAGGTGACTTAAAATTCTCTACAGTTCTGTCTGTAGAACAACCTGCCTCTGAGCCACATAACTATAGCATAATGGGGAAACAGCAAGGATAAAGGTGTTATATATATGATCTAGAATTAGAAGTGACCTTAAAAATTATATAGTCCCTTTACAAAGGCAGCTAGGTGGTACAGTGGATAGAATACTGGGATTGGGTTCAGGAAAAATTTAATTCAAGTTTAGATTCAACATGTTAGCTGTGTGACGCTGGGCAAGTCACTTAATCTTTATTGTCATCAGTTTCTTCAGCTGGAAAATGAGAATAACAACACCTACTTATCAGAGCTGTAAGGATCAAATGAGAGAATATTTGAAAAGCAGACAGTGCTTGGTACATAGTGGGAACTTAATTTCATGTTTTCTCCGTCCCTTCCCTCCCTCCCTCCGTTCCTCTCTACCTTCCTCCCTCCCTTCCTCCCTCCCTCCCTTTCTTCTTTTTTTCCTTCCTCCTTTCCTTCCTGTCTCACATCTGAGAATCATTCCTTGAGTATCCCAGTTCAAAGTAATCTTTCCCTTCTTTGACATGTAGAACTTACTGCCTATGCTATTAATTTGCCACAACTCACTTACTGTCCTATGTTATGATTGTTCCTGTATATGTTTTTGTTCTATAAATATGTTTTAAGTTACTTAGAATCACATCAAAGTTGGAGGGGAATTTTGAAATCATCTAGACCAGCTCTCTTATTTTACATGCAAGGAAACAGGTCTAGGGAGATAATGTGCTTTATTGTACAAGATGTCCCCAAAATCTTAATTCAGTTTTTAAACTATTAAAGCTTAAATGATTAACCTTATTAAGCTTTAATAGTTTAAAAATGCACTGGACTTTTGGAACGTTGTGTATTTCTTTCTATCTTCTGTACTACCTAGCACAGGGCTTTGCCATATAGCAAGTATTCTGTATTTTCTAATATTCAAAGTTGTTTTGTGGTCTCTGATATCAGCTGTGCTCAAACAGTTTGGTCCTAGGACCTCACTCACTCTTAAAGGGCCCTACCACCCACCCTCACCCTACACACCTGGCCAAAAGCTTTTGTTTATGTGGGACATATCTATTGATACTTAGCATATTAGAAATTAAAATGTTTTGGTATTATTATGAAAATAGTTTTGACTTCATGGACCTCCTGAAAGGATCTCAGGGGTTGCTAAGGATCTCTGGACCACACTTTGAGAACTGCTGTTATACTGTGGCCATTTCCCTTCAGAAAAAAGACACAACATGTCTTTAGGTCACAATGATTTCCCCTCCTCCAACTCCCATCTTTAAGGGACCTAAAGCAGTGGATCTGTTTCCTTTCCCATTGGAGAAATCTACAGAAAAGCATCTGGGAAAGTTAGGGATGAAACAAGAGGTGTAAGGAATATGAAAATTAGGAGAATGGGCAAATTGCATTCTCAACATGAGTTAGTGTAAGGGAAAAGTGGAATGAAGTATATAATCCAATTCTGGTCAGGGTGAATCTTGAATTGGAATCACTCCTTAAGAAACTTTGATGGTGGTGTGACAGCCACTGCAGAGAGGCTAATGTAGCAGAGACCTCTAGGGTGATTATTGAGAAGGGGTCCAGACCTTCCTTCAATTCAACCTGAAACTTTAGCTATCTCCCCCACCAAAAACTCGGCAGAAATTTCCACACAAAGAATTTAAAAGGGATTTCTTCTTCATATTTTCCATACCTCCTGATTCCTTTCTGCCGCTCAACTCTGACCTGATTCTCAGAGAGCATTGCCTGTTATCTGTGAGACTGAACTCCAGCCTAGGGACATTGTGCATCTGGTTTGGAAGAAGAAACTCGCTTCTTCCAATGGAGGCTGAGTATGAAGTCTTGGGGTTTCTAGCTCTTTTTGTGTGTCTTTTAAATTCTGGAATGATTTACTATACAGTAGCTAGCTCATTGTTGATTCATGATTATAAGGAATAAGAAAGCTGAGAGAAAGAAGTTGGAGGTGGGAAACCATTTTCTTTCCTGTCCTTTTTTATTCAGAAATCATTTATTTTGGTAGTTGCTAGTTCTGCATAAGCCACCAGGTGGCTCTTTAGTCCTATAAATTATTTACTAGGAAAGGTCTTTTTAACGTCTACTTCTGTATAGGTATGTGCACCTGTTAGCTTCTGGCAAGTGAGAATGGCAAGTAGAGGTTGAAGCTTAAAAAAAAAAAGCCTAACTGTGGATTGTGAAGAATTAAAGGAAAGCCTTACCATATTTTATACTTCTGGTTATCTTCCACTCTTCACTTTTTGTCAATACCCTTCCTCCAATAAATATACAATCATTTGCCAAATTTTGTTCTTTCTACCTCAACAGCATTTCTTGTAACCATCCCCTTTTTGCCACTCGCAACCACTATCCCAGCTTCCTCATCCTGTCTCCCTGGACTATTGCAATAACCTTCAAATTGAACTCCATGCCTAAAGTCTCCAATTCATCCTCCACACATATTCCAAAGTGATGTTCCTAAAGCACAAATCTTAATATGTCACACTTCTCAAAAAAAAAAAAAGCTCAAGCCATTCCCTAATACTTCAAGCATCAAATACAAATTTGTCGTGTAAGAGAAAAATTTATTTTTCTCATATTAATAACTAATTATTGAATTAGGACTAAGATGTTTTTTCTCCCTTTTTCTACTTCCTCATTCAGAAACCATCCTCTTTAGGTTATTCAGGCAGCCTTTGAAGTGCAGAGCTGATAATAAGAGGGAAAACTCAAGTTTGTTCAAAAGGTAAAGAAATTTTAGTTGAAGTGAATTGATAGATTTTGGCCCATTGTGTTTTATTCAGGCAGGTCTGGGTACAAGTGGATTCCCCCCTTTGTCTAGATTACCCTAGTTGAGCTAATATGGTTATGGATAAGTCTTTTTGACCAAGACTGAGTGATCAAATTCATGTCTCCCAGGCCCTCATTAGAAACTCACCTCCCATTATAATATTCATTATCCCCTTACTTGTTAACCAATCAGAGTTGATGGCCACCCTCAGGAACACCCACTCTTCCAAGGGCATATAAGGGTTGAGTGGGTTCCATGAGGAGTCTTAGGCATTCAAGAGTACCACCAAACCTTTTATTAATTATATTCTAGCATGATTAATAAAATGATTAATTACCCAGAAAGTATTTCTTGAACTTTTTATATGTCACACATGTAAAATCCTTCATAATCCTGCCTACCTTTCCTTCATACTTCATGTTACAGTTCCTCACATATGACACTCCATTTGTCGTCTGCCATTGCTGGCTGTATCTTTCATTACTGGATGCATGCCTTCCTCATTTCTGCTTCTTAGTTTTTCCTTCAAAACTTAGCCCAGGTATACTTCCTAGAAGAGAACTTTTCTGATCCCTTACTCAGCTGCTGATACCTCCTGGAATTATTTTGTAATTTGTTTTGCATACATCTTGTATTTTACAAATCTATATATATCCATCCATCCATAAATATGTGTATATATGTATATATGCATATTTTCTGGAATATAAACTACTTAAGGGAAGGGATTGTTTTGGAGTTTATCTTTGTATCTCCAGCACCTAGTACAGTATTTGGCATGTAGTGGGGACTTAATAAAAGCTTGTTGATTGATTATAAAATGAAATCCTATGAGGTAATCAAATGTATCTTTTTACTGTTTTAGTCTAGGACAGTGGTTCTCAAGCTTCCTAATGTGCGACCCTTTAATACTTGTATGTGGGTGTATCTGCATGTGGGCAGACCTACCTGGAGATGGATAGAGGAGCGGTGCCTTGGTTCCTAAGACCATCGGAAATATGTGTTTTCCAATGGTCTTAGGCGACCCCGTTCGACCCCCAAAGGGGTCGTGACCTACAGGTTGAGAACCTCTGGTCTAGGAGCTCCTTAGGGCCAGGAAACTTATCTCTTCCTTTGCATCTTTTCATAGACCTAATACAGACTATAGTGCTATTTGCCTGCTGAGGGGCCTCAATGTGTCTTGTTCACAGACTGCCTATTAGGGATTCAGATTTTCAGGATGTAAAGGAAAACAGAAGGAGACTACAGTTACTGGATCGTATGAATTTGACACGAATGTTGAAATATAGAGCCCCTTATCTACCTATACAGAAACCTATAGAATGAAAAATAATAATGATAACAATAATACCAACTTCCTTCCATGTTTAATCTTTCCCTCTCTAACACGCAATCCTAGATTTGTTCATTTAGTTGGTAGACTGACTAGTATTAAGTAAAATGTGGGTAGGGGTAAGGAGTATAGTATTTTGAAGGAAGGTTAGCAAACAATGTTTAGGCTACAAATCCCAAATCCTAATCTCCCTCTTTTAGCTCCGTTTTGCATAGAAAATTCCTAGCCCAGCAATGGGTGGTAAGTGTTTACAACCCCTTGGTAGAAGAGTTCAGAGCTATAAAAATCTCATTTCATCCCAGAAAGGTTTCTAAAGGGACTAGTTTCTTTTTTAGAGCAAATCATTAAAAAATATTTAAACTGCTTAACTATTTGATTCAGCAAATACTTATTAAGTTCCTTCTGTATACAAAGGCCTAATCTAGGCCCTGTTTTAGGAACTGAGAAGACTACAAGGATGAACCACAGGAACAATGTCCTGATATATCTTTCTGCCTCCACTGTCTGGCCCTATTCAATACATTCTTGACACTATTGCCAGAGTAATCTTTCTTATGCACAGATATAGTCATAACCCTAACTTTATCACTTCAGTTCCATTGGAATGCAAGATTCTTAAGGGCTGGGCCTTTTTTTTTTTTTTTACTTTTTTAAAATTCTCAACACTTAGCATAGAGACTGTAACATGGTAAGCCTCAATAAATACTTGCTGACTGATTGGTCATATTACCCCTTTGCTTAACAAATCACACTGGGTCTCTACTTTTCTAGTCTCACTTCATATTACTTTCCTTCATACAGTCTATGCTATAGCCAACTACAGAGGCAATTAAATGCCTGGGCCTGGAGTCAGAAAGACTCATCTTCCTGAGTTCAAATATGGCCTCAGGCATTTACTAGCTGTGTGACCCTGGACAAGTCACTTAAACCTATTTGCCTAGTTTCTTCATCTATAAAATGAGCTGGAGTAGGAAATGACAAACTGCTGAAAATTACTCAAAAAGAACAATAACAACAAAACCCCCACTAACTTAAATGTCCCATTTGCATACCTCTGCGCCTTGGCTTGGGTTGTTCCCTTTGCCTGGCATGGCTTCCCACCTTATCTTTATTCGTTGAATTCTTACCCATTATTTAAAGCTTAAATCAAAAGCTGCTTCCTTGACAAAACCAATTGTCCTTACATTTTACATTGTGCTTTGTTTTGCTTCTCTGTAATGCACACTCATACGAATGAAAGATTTCCCCAGAGTATTACATTTTCATGTAATCTATATCTTCCTGGACATTATGATGCCAAGCCTTGTTCACTTGGGTCATCATCTTCACTTCTTCTGTGTGAGAACCTTGGGCTCTGCCCCAGGAGTTACCCTTGACTCTGATTGGCAAGTTTCAGATTCAGATCTCACTTTCTGTCCCCCACCCCCCATACCAACTTCACCCTTTATGTATAGTCTTCTTCCTCTAGAATGTAAGCTCCTTGTAGCCAAGGACTGTCTTATTGCTTGCCCTTGTATCTTCAGCACTTACTATAGTGACTGGCACACATAGTAAGTCCTTAATAAATGCTTAATTAAGTGCTTAATAAATATGTCTGCCTGTCTATCTGAATGTATATCTAATCTACTTGTGTTTATGTAATTTCCTCTGCTAGACTATGAACACCATTGGAGAAAGGACTTTATCTTAGCTAGACTTCATACCTTCTCTATCATTTAACTTAGCACTTAGTAAATGGTAGGCACTTAATGCATGCTTATTGAATGAATGAATGAGTGAGTGAGTGAATGAATGAATATTTGGTCTTTGAATGTAGCTACTGCTTGGTTTGATTATCATGTTTCTTTTCCTGGTCACTAGCACTAACTATGACCTCAGCCCATCTTAAGTATTTATTTCTCCTTCTTCCTGGCCTTTGATGTTGACCTTCACTTAAACATATTTTAGGCCCCTCTATTTAGCCATAACTTTTGCCCAATCTAACAATTAATTCTACAGTTTTTGTCTGAACCAAGTCTGCTGTAAGAGACAAGTTTTTTCAAACTATTCTACTTTATAAAATCCAAGGAAGGTGAGTGAGAGCTGTAGGGAAAAGAGTCAAAAAACATTTAAGAACTCATCTTTAGTTGTGGATGGGGGTATTAAGGAGAGCAAAGCCTTCTGTCAAGTGTTTGAGTTTTCTATTCTGTGACTATGGCTATAAGCCTAGGAATTACATCTGCCAAGTGGTTAAAACACAGCCATTAATATTTTTCCTAGATACACTTAAGGATATTCTTATTTGTCTAGATTCAGTTGACTTCCAAAAGGGTTGAAAGTGATATTGTGTTTGGGTGACACATCTTGGTAGAGTTTGTGCTGACCAAAGCCAGCCTTGTAGCTGGCCAACTAAAGCTCTTGACAAGGATCAAACAGTGGCTCAGCTGGAAATACAGCACAGCAAGTTCTGATGCTTATTTCTGTATTCTAAGAGATTAATGCTTGTCTCTCCTCTTCTAATTAAATGTAGAAACATATTCAAGGCAAGTCAACCAGTAAATGGCATATTACTTTCTAAGTCCTAAGCTTGGGAGGATGGGGAATGATGGTGTTAATAGACAGAAGACATGGCCCTGAAGAGATTAAAATCTAGTTGGAGACTCGGGTTTAGAGTTATGCTTTGTGGCTAAAATACCGAATGAATATTTATTAAACAACTGATAGGAGCATGTGTAAATAATTGTTTCTGTTCTTGCCAGAAACTCTGAGGGTCTTCCTCTTTCAGACTGATTCTTTTATGAAGCAAACTAGGTCATCTTTTGTCATTTCTTACCTAGACTTTAATTACTCAGTAAGCATTGCCTCAGACAAACTGAGACCTGGGAAAGACTGTAGCTTAAAAAGACCAAGGTCTCCCCCTGCATCTGGGGCCATTATCAAAACCTATGTTTTGCCACTGGACTCTGATGACTCTGGAGGAAAGAGTGGGGCTGATGACTTTGCACAGTTCTGCTTCACTTAAATCTGATTCACTTGCAAGTCAAGACATCGTCCTTCCTGATGTCATTGGTCCTCTTTGATGAACAATAACAATGATACTACCATATTCAGGTAAGTACGTACATAATAGTAAATAGGTATATGTGTATGCAAATGTAAGAAACTTTATTTTAATATTTCTGTTTAATTATATTTATTTGGCTGTATTGTATTCATTGGAATATGATTATATGACGTAAAAACCTAACAAATCCAGTAAAAAGTAAAAGTTTATAAGACAGCTGCAAGTCTTGTTGACACAAGATAATTCCTCGGTATTTACTATCTCATAATCTTTGTGAATGCTAGCTTTATATGTGACAAACACCGATGATAAGTTATCTCAGGTCATTTTTATGGTTCTCTTTGTTTACCAAGTAAAAGTTAAGTTTATTTGGTAATTACTGTGTTATAATATTGTAGTTTGTTAATCATAAAGATTCATTATCATTTATGATTTTTTCAAACTGTTAGTCTGAGAACACTGCAATAAGGGCTTCCATTGCTAGCGTTTGTATTTTTAAGGTGCCTTCCACCTGTAAGCTAATTTTATGGCTGATGTGAAACTATGATAAGCACCCTTCATTCAGTTTTATTGCTACTTTAGAATATAATGCATGGTATAAAAACAAAAAGACCAAGAAAACCAAAGGTGCTCATCTAAACCAGCACTTATTTTCCTGTTGTTTCATATAGAATTAGAAAACATCAGAATTAGAAGGTATCTCACCCATTAAATGAACAAAATCCCCCGTACAACATTCCTAGAAAGTGTTGTCCAGATTTTGCTTGAAGAAATTCACTGAAAAGGAACCCACTGTATCTTGAGGCAGCATAATCCATGACAGCTCTGATGGTTATATTAAATAATCCTAAATAATTTACCTCTGTACCTTCCAGTGATAACTTTTAGAACCAAGAATGAGAGAGAGGGAGAGAGAGAGAGAGAGAGAGAGAGAGAGAGAGAGAGAGAGAGAGAGAGAGAGAGAGAGAGAAAGAAGAGAGAGAAAGGAGAAAGAGAGAAAGAGAGAGACAGAGACAGAGACAGAGACACAGAGACACAGAGACAGAGAGAGAGAGAGAGAAAGAGGATCTATCATTTTCATTACAGGACTGCCATTATTCACCCTCTCTCACACAGTGTTGTGTTGGGTGCCACCAGTGCCATGCTCCAACTTCCTGCTCAGTACCCAGGGATTGCCTTTATCTGTATTAGAGACTCAGGTTTCAGGCTCCTTCTGTCCTTCCCCACCCCTACCCCCTGGCATATGTTCTTGCCCAATAGAATTGTATCATTGGAATTCAGTTATGATGATACCCTAGAGGACCCCAAATTGATGGGAGTTATTTATCATGGGCAGCAAGGTCCTATGGAAAAAGCTGGTCATGTCAGATTAGAAGTAACAACAACTTTATAAGGTTAAGGAAGAAGAGATTTATACTCTCTTACTACAATCCCTTCAACTTCCAGTGACCGTATAAACAAGATCCTCTTTTTTATCAATCCATTCTCACTATTTATTGTTTCATAACTCTCTCCCTTTTTATGGCCAAACTCCTTGAGAAGGCCACATATAATCAATGCTTCAACTTTGCTCTACTTCTTACTTTCTTCTTAACATGTTACAGTTTGGCTTCTGACCTCATCATTCAATTGCAACTTCTCTCTCTAAAGTTACTAATGATATTTAATTGTCAAAACCGAGAAAGAGAGAGAGGGAGGGAGAGAGAGAGAGGGGGAGAGAGAGAGAGAGAGAGAGAGAGAGAGAGAG
>CM053582.1:169072426-169102946 GCA_028627135.1 Pseudochirops cupreus
GAGAGAGAGAGAGAGAGAGAGAGAGAGAGAGAGAGGAAGGGAGGGAGAGAGAGAGAAAGGGAGAGTATTCCAAAGTAGTAATAAAATCCAATGAAGGGTGTGTATCATAGTTTCACATCAGTCATAACATTATTTCAGTCCTAATTCTTCTTGACCTATCTGCAGCCCATGACACCATTAACCATCCTCTTCCGCTTGGCACACTTCTCTCAAAATTTCTGTGACACTACTCTGTCCTGGTTCTTCTCCTATCTGTTGGATCACACCTTCTCAGTCTTCTTTGCTCAGTTTCAGGTCATGTCTGCTAGCAGTGGGTGTCTCTCTGGCCTGGGCCTTCTTCTTCTAGACAGGATGTTACAGAAGTCTTAGTGCAATTTTAAGCATCTAAAATATCAGAAGAATAAATGCTACAAATTATAAAAAATTGAAAGGGTGATAATCTAAAATTTAAAAAATATTGATATTTTCTTTATTAAAATTCAACGTAACCACTATCTTGCGCTATACAATGTTTTAAGTGATTTTTGAACCTTGTAAAACTTTCATCATTTGCTGTTCAGTCACTGAAAGGATTACATCTGTAGTCCTGTCCTTAATATCATCCAAAGTATGAGGTCTGGTGCATACATGATAGCTTTGATATGACCCCACATGAAAAAGTCTAATAGAGATGACCAAGCAAGAGCACCTCTTCTATTAATCCACCTGACTGAGAAAGTGTAATTCAGAAACTGTCACACATGCAAGGCATAATGAAAGGGTGCCCCATCTTGTTAAAATCACAAGTTTTAAAATTATTATTGAAAATTCACAAAACTATATATGCTTAAAATAATTTAAATAGTTAACCTTTCAAATCTTATATTAGTTTGTCATATTTATTCTTCTGAAGTTACTAAAGCTCAAAATTACACTATGACTTTTGGTACATACTGTATTATTTTACTTTGTGATCTCATCTGCTTCCATGAATTCAATTATCTCTATGCTTATGATTGTCAAATTTGTTTATCCAACCTTAACCTGACCTCCAACCACACATCTTCAACATCCTATTGGACATTGGGAATTGGGTGTCCAATATTAGACATCTCTAACCAAGATGTCTTACCCATCCCCTTACCCATCATGCCATCTCTTACCAAATTCTATTGATTCTACTTTTGTAACATGTTATATAATCCCCCTTATTTCCTCTGACACTGACACAAGCTTCAAGCAGCAGCTAAAATATAAGAAACCTTCCATAACAAACCTTTTCCAATCCCCTTTAATCTCCCTCTTTTGATTATCTTCAACTTATTATATATATAGACATGTTATACATACATACACACATGTCTATACAGGTGTACACACACACATATAATATATCTTGTTTGTGCATAGCTGTTTGTATGTTGTCTTCCACTATTAGACTGTGTGTTCCTTAAGAGGAAAAACTGTCTTTCCCCTTTCTTTTTATCCCTAGCGCTTAGCACAGTGCCTGACAGGTATAAACAATTTAAAAACACTTATCAATTGGTAAAGACCAAGGCTATATAAATGTTAGCGTGAATTCTTTAATTATTAAATAGACATGAGAACATACAGAATTTGAGCAATAGATAGAGCTGAAAGACGCCAGATATGCTTCTCACAAGGACCTCAGCACAGAAGAGGGAGGGAACAAGCATTTATTAAGTACCTACTGCGTGCCAGGTACTGTGTTAAGTACAGTATGGATATTACCTCATTTGGTGCTAACAACAGCCCTGTGAGGGAGGCACTGAGAAACTACGTACCATTGTGGAGGAGAGGCAGCGCATAAATTAAAGCTACATAGTAGAGAGATGACAAAGAAGACGGACTGACTGCTTCAAATCAATATTGTCCAAGGAGCACATCTCATTTTTCCCTCCAAGCAAAATCCCAGAGGCTAGTTTGTTCGAGGATTTTCTACTCCTTACATGGCCTCTAGAGCCCTGTTTTAAATCTGGGCCACATTACTCTTGCTGATGATTTACTGTTTATGTAAATGGTGTCATTGATACTTTCTGCTTCATATCTACTTCATACTTGATATAAGAAAGAAAGATGTCGCCCATTAGCACTTCCTCTGAGGTCAGATATGTTGGTGGAGGTAGCTATCAGCTCTTGAAACATTTGTTCCAAATTTGAATCTTTCTTCTGTAGACAGACATATCTGTTTCCTTTTCTGTAAGAACCCAGAGTTACTCTGGACAATTTCTTATATTAGAAACAAAAAAAGCTACTACTGATTTAAAGAACGAGATTGCAGTGGTAAGAGGAATACTTAAATCTCAGTAGACTTCATCCTGCACATTAAAAAAAAATCCGCGACTTCCCTACCCTCCTTTTCTGGTAATACACAGCCTCAATAATGCCATTGTTGGTAAAAATTATACAGCTTGCTTACGCCCACTGTGATTATCTTTATTACCATTTGGATTGTTTGTGATTTTAATTCTTCTGAGGTTGTGGTGTCCCATAAATTCCAGTCATTTAGTCTCAGCAAGAGAATACTGAAGATAATTTCCCCCTCCCCCCAAATAATGAATAGTTTTGGATGATTGAAAACATTATAGTTTCTAAAGTTTGATCTAGCTGTGGTGGATGAAAACAAATGAAGAAGCAAAGTTTTGAGCTTTTGAGCATATTGATTTATTAAGCAATACGTGCCAATTGCATAACAAATCAGGATCCAGAAACCTCAGTTTGACAATGGACCTTGAATACAAGGGGAGACATATTTTTATGCATTAAAAGCAAACAACAAGATTAGTTATATCTGATTTCTAATTAGAGGAAGATTAGGGGCTTTCTGAGTTGGGAGGGAGATGAATGAGTTTTGAGAGTTGGGAAGGGAGGAGAGTAAAAAGGTACAATTTCCTAAAAACCTAAAAATCCCACTTCTCCCCAGTGTCTGTATTCAATCAAAGGAAAATGGAAACAGTAAATGGATTGACCAGTATGGGGTTAGTTGTCAGATAAGACGTATGGATTGATTGAGATGAAGAATTGTGAGAAAACTCCTTGTATTGATTTTCAGATCTGACTGGGTTTCTGGTTAGCAAAACCTGGGTCCTTAGTTGTGTCTCTAAGCAACAGGTATAGATGGTTCAGCTTCCCAGTCATATAGGGCTAGGGCCAAACAATGCAATAAAGTTTTCTCATAATTCCCATAATTGAATAAAGTTTCCTCACAAGACAGAAATTGGACTAGACCCTCAATTGAGTAGAAAGGGGACTGAGCTAGCTCCAGAACTGAGTCACAAGATGGGAATCAGTATGGTTCACCTGTTTCCCACATATCCCAGCATGGTCCTAGACAATTCTTGGGCTAGTGCACTATACGTCTGTAGTACTTGTTCAAGATAGCAATGCAAATATGTGTAAAGTTACCAGCAATTTCTTAAACACCAAAACTAATGTCCTCATCTCAATTCTCATCCTTCTTGAGTTTTCTGCAAAATTTGATACTCTCCAGCACCCTGTCTTCTCCCTACTTTCTTGATTTTTGCTATATTTTTTTTCTCCTGATTTTCCTTCAATCTGCCTGATAACTCCTGATTAATCTTCCCTGATAATTCATCCTTCATGTCATACTGTGTGTGAACTGTGTCTGTACTCTGAGGCTGTGCATACTTTTTTCTCTCTGTGCTTTCTTGGTGATCTTAGCAGCTCCTATAGATTCCATTCCTATCTCTAAGCAAATGACTCCTACATCCTTGCTCTCTCTCCTGAGCTCCAATTCTGCATTGCTGATTGTATTGGGCATTTCCACCAGGATGTCCTGTAGGTATCTCAGGGCTAATAATATGTTCAAAACAGGACTCATTGTCTTTTCCTTCAAACCCAGCCCTCTTTTGAAATTCCCTGTTGCTGCTGAGGGTACTGCTATCCATTATTTAGGTTCACAACTTTGATGACATCCTGAATTCCTCATTCTCACCTTACATGGTAAATCAGTTGCCAAATCTTGTTGTTTCCATCTCTACAACATCTCTTGTATGTTTCTTTGCTATTCACACAGCCATTACCCTACTTCAAACAGTCATCAGTCATTGCCTAGAGCTGGGTGGGGAACCTGTGGCCTCAAGGCCACATGTGGCCCTCTAGATCCTGAAGTGTGGCCCTTTGAATGAATCCAAACTTTATACAACAAATTCCCTTAATAAAAGAATTTGTTCTGTAAAACTTGGACTTAGTAAAAAGGCCACGCCTGAAGACCTAGAAGGCCACATGTGGCCTCGAGGCCACAGCTTCCCCACCTTTGTCTAGGCCCTAGGTTATTGCAATAGCGTATGATTCAATCTCTCTGACTTAAGCCTCAACACATTCCAATCCAACTTCTACACAATTGCCAAAGTAATTTTCCTAGAGTGCAGATCTGGTCATGCCCCCCAACCGCTCAACAAACTTCATTGGCTCGCTTTTGTGGTTCAGTCATTTTTCATCTGTGTCCAAGTCTTCGGGGACCCCTTTGGGGTTTTCTTGGCAAAGATACTGGAGTGTTTTGCCATTTTCTTCTCCAGTTCATTTTACAGCTAAGGAAACTGAGGCAAACAGGGTTAAGTGACTTGCCTGGGGTCACATAGCTATTAAGGGTATAAGGACAGATTTGGACTCAGGAAGTCTTCCTGACTCCAAGCCTGTCACTCTATTCACTGTGCGAGCTAACTGCTTCTAGAAAATCCTCTAGAGTAAACTATCAACTCTATTTGACATTTATATTTCTTCTCTACCTGCCCCCTTCCTATCTTTCAGGTTTTCTTGTATAAGCCTTCTCTTTCATTACTCTGAGATCACTTTCCTCTCTCTGAGATTCTGGCAGACTGGCCTACTCACCATTCCAAACACACAACACTCCATCTCCTGTCATCATGTTTTCATTCTGGCTGTACTTCATGCCTCCAATGCACTTCCTTATCACTTGTGCTTCTAGGAATTCCCATTTTCCTTCAAAACTCAGCCAAGTATTACCTTTTACATCACAAAGCCTCTTCCAATATCCCTAACTGCTAATGCCTTCTAGCACTGCCTTATTCATTTTACATGTACTTTGTACATATTTTGCATATATTTATGGAGGTTCATATTCTCTCCCCTTTAAAACATAAGCTCCTTGTTTGGCTTTTGCTTTTGTTGTACCCCAGTGTTTGGCATCATGTTCGAAACACAATAAAAACTTAATAAATTCTTGCTGAAGATGTATATAGTACAAATTAATCACCTCATGCGTAACATTTTTCTGTTCTACTTTGAATATGGAAATATTAATTTGTGTGGTGTGTTTAAGTTCAGTAGAAAAACAAATTTTAATGTTTGTTGATTGATCCATATATGAAACTTGTGTGATTCTGGCTCTAGGCTTGCACAGATGGAATCCAATCTTACAAGATTTGCTCTAACTGATCAATTTCTCTTTGTCTCGTTATGGTCATACGTGGAGTGTACTCAGGACAAATCTCTAAATATAGCTACTACCTAGATCTCCAAAATTGTGAATGGTAGGATTTCTAGCTCCTAGTGCTCAAAATATGCTTGTACATATTGGGTACCGGTCACAGAAAATGAATAAATAACATAGAATAGCCAGTAAACAAATACAGGAAACATAGAATAGTCTCAGAATAGCCTATAAAGGATCAATACAATTGTGCTTCCTTTCTGGAGAGTCCTACTTTCCACTAGGGTTCTAAAAGTCTCTTTGACTCAGTGTCACCCCATTGTTTGAATTCCTTTAAGAACAGAACTGATAGTGGGACAATTCCCCCAACATTCTGGTAAGTTCTTTCCATAAAGAATGCCCAGAGTTCCCTCTCTCCCAACTTATTAAACAACCATATCCCTACCTGCTTTAGGATATCTCCAGAAGAAAGGGTAAAGAGAAAGAGGCCAAAAATGGTCTATTATAGGTTCTTTTATAGGTCAGCACATAAGGTTGGCTCCTTCCTTAAAATTGTCATAACTGTTTGAGCTAACTAATCTATGTTGACTACAGCCTCCATCAGTGACAACATACTTCCAGGAACTGCCAGGAGTGGTTCCAAATCAACCAGTTCATCTTTGGGGAAGCCACAATCACTGAGACTTAGATTTTTTTTTTTTAGTTGTCTGGATGCCAGTGGATTTGTTCTTACCCTCCATGAGGATATTTGATCTAAAGCCCCAAACAAAAAATTCACAACTCTGTAAGCTCATCGAGCTAATCAGGAACTCTCTTAATGAAGGAATAAATTTAAAATGACTTATTAATTGCCTACTGCATGCAAAGTACTATGATAAGAACTGGAGATACAGATAGAAAAGCAAGACAGTCTGTTGTCTAGTAGCTCACATTCTAATGGGAGAGACAACTCATATGGGAAAGTTTATCTGCAAGTTGGAGTACAAGGTCACTGAGTCTTTAGGGTACAGCAGCAAAGCAGATAGCAATACGTCTTTTTTTGTGAGGCAGTTGGGGTTAAGTGACTTGCCCAGGGTCACACAGCTAGTAAGTGTCCAGTGTCTGGTCAGAGGTCAGATTTGAACTCAAGTCCTCCTGAATTTAGGGCCGGTGCTCTATCCATTTGCGCCACCAAGCCGGCCCATACAACCTTATTCAATTCGGATATTGGACTTTTTGACAGTTTGTTAGAGAGACTTTTCTTCTAGATCTTCAGTAGCTGAGGCTGTTACTGAGGCAAGCACTTCTGCATTTACAGAATGATCTGCCAGCTTGTCTCTACACAAGGCTTATTCTCTGAATGATGGTTTCTGGGGCTGAGTTAGAAGCAGAGTTGTATATGTATTTAGGTAATTGAACAAAGGATATACACACAGACACATATGTATTTTACATGTGTGTATATATGTTATACACATGTAATATATATACATTCATAGATTTGGAGAATTGGAAGGGACCTAAATAACTATCTTTTTCAGCCCATACCACAAAGCAATCTGTGTAGTAACACATCTAATAAGTGGCCACCTAGCCTCTGCTTGAAAACCTGCAACAAAGGGGAACCCACTGCCTTTTGAAGCCACCTCTTCCACTTTTAGACAAATATAATTGTTAAGAAAGTGTTCCTGACACCAAGACTAAAATTTCCTTTGCAACCAAAACCCCTTCTACAGCCAAACTGAGTAAGTCTAACGCTTTATCCATTAGCTAACTCTCCAAATACATAAACTATGGCATCTTGAAATATGCATATACATGTGTTTGTACACAGAAGCCCTCAAATTTCTCACCATTGGATGGAGAGGATCTGAGTCCTACACTAGAAGAGTTTAATCCAGGAGTGGGGAACCTGTGGCTTCAAGGCCACATGTGGCCTTCTAGGTCCTTGGGTGCAGCCTTTTGACTGAGTCCAAGTTTTACAGAACAAATGCTTTTATTAAGGGGATTTGTTCTGTGAAGTTTGGATTCAGTCAATGGACTAAACTTGAGGGCCTAGAAGGCCACAAATTCCTCACCCTAGTTTAATCTGACAGGTTCTACAAGGAGGAAAGCTTTGGCTATGGGTTTAGAAATGGAACATATTTTTAAAAAAAGAAAGAAATGGAATATATTCCTATTGTCCTAGGACCAACCCAAAATTTGGGAAGACTCACTATTAGTTCGGTCTTAAGCCAATGAATTTTTCTGCTGTAGCAACTGACAGTGTATCTACCAAGGCACAGTGGGGTTGTGATTGTATTAATGGAGGAAGGACCACCAGTGAAATCACAGATCTTTGAAATATTAAAGTAGTATTTTATACTTATGAACTAATTTGAGCAGGTACATCCAGATATGTGAAAACTCAAGGCAATACTCTCTGTAGCCACAGCTGTTATAATCTCAAATGATCCTTTGTGTTACTGAAGCAGATACCTTGTCAAAGGAGAGCTTTCCACAATGCATTTTATTCTACTGAGTTCAAAGCTTTCTTAAAAAATTGAACAAGAAAAGCAGTAAGATTTAAAATGTTCTGTACTTTTCAGTCAATTACGTGGCTGGAAAGATATGGTCTGCTATAGAAAGTTGTTGTAAAAGCTGACCTGTTTGCTTCTCATGTGGCCCTGTTCCAAGGATATACCCTTGATGGATTCATTGTTGCTAGGATTTCTGAACCCAGTCCAAGTAGCTTTTTCTTAGTAGAGGAAATGTAAGCAATTTCAGCTGCTGTACCGTAACTAGGTGGTACTAAAGAGAATCTATCTTCCTGTTTTATCATTGTTTGCTTCCCCTTGTTGGTGCAAGCTAATAAGAGTTCTGGCGACAAGCTATGAAACTCCAACTAATACCAATACCCTTAATACCCACCACACACCAGAGAGATTACATATGGAAATGAAATTCAATGCAACATCTTCATATCTCTTCACCTCTTTCTAATATCTTTGACTCCTCCTTCCTCCATAATCATTCCCTTTCAGCTGACTCTAGGCACTCTTCACTCCAAATAATACTCTGCTGTCATGCACTCTTAATATAACATCATAACTGATCTCTGCTTCCTCTAATTCTAGTACATATTTCTACTTTTTGGCACCCTCTATGCCCTTTCAGAAATGCTATACAATTAATTGTTGCTTTTGTGCTCTCTCTTGGCCTCTCAGACCAACAATGTCCCCAGACACTGTTCTAATAGGTTCCAGCTCCTGCTTTTATAGCAGTCTTACCACATTAACACAGTGGACTAGTTCTGCCTCTATTCATTAAGATCCATTTATATTTATTAACTCTGTAGCAAACAAAAGGAAAAAATATATTTTAAAAACTTTATCTTATGAGTCTAAATCAAGTTTTTAAAAAGTGATCAAGCTCACAAATTTTTTTCCGATGCTTGAAACACTGAAGACCAAGTCTGACAGATAAGGAGAAATCCTTATAAATTCAGAGTAGATAACCAACTATAGTCTCTTATTTAAACTCTAATTTCTAATTACTACCACCTCTTTCCCTTTAAAATTCTAGGTGCACTACTAGGAACAAAGTATCTTTGGCTTGAAGAAATGATGAGACAATTATTATCCCAAAGTTATGGACTTTTTCCTCAGGAGTAGATTTAATGTCATAATAAGCATCGTTGGCTTTGGTCCTCATAAAAATGAAGCTAGTTTACAGAGTAGTATGACACTAGAAATGTAAAACTGTCAAATGAATCAAACTCAACCTGATTTTTTAAAATAAGAAGATGGAGGGTGAATATTAGAATGTCTGGCCCATTCCAAATGGTGGTCTCTTCTTTCAAAAGACTTTAGTGTAGCTAATTGTTAGGTCATCAACTATACTTTCAAAATAGCCTAATTAAAAATTTATTCTATATGGCTACATATCATGGCCTTCTCTTATCCTAACACATTTATTAAGTCTTTCTGGCTCAGCTGTGACCTTTGTCCATGTAGCCCAAGTATTAAACTACTGATCACTTTCTCTTTCCTAGTCAATTGTTAAGCTTTTTGTAAATCTTTTGCTGTTGTTGCAAACTTGTCCATTTTTAAAGAGTCTAAGAAAGATGAATTAAAATAGTAGTTTTATACAAAAGGAAAAGGGTATAGGTTAAAAAAAACTTTTAAGAATGAGTGGGTCACTTGTTTACTTTTAAAATAATATTTTACTCATAGCCAACTTAGGCCACAGGAAAATTATTCCAGATTTGATAAATTCTGAGTCAGCATTCATGACTCATGATCCCTGAATGATATGTTTCTTTTATGAGAACAACCAAAGATGAATGTGTTCAAAGGAAGAGATGTTTAATTAAATGGCATAGCAAAATAAATGACAAGTAATGTCCTTTCCTCTTTCTCTCTCCTCCCTCCCCTACCTCACACATAACAGGGATGGAGAGAAAGATATCTAAGGAGCATATATAGAAGGCCACATTTTTAGGGAACATGTGTGGTCAGGTAATCCATTTAGAGCGTGAAATGCATAGGAAATATGTGTTGCCAGTGAACATGCGTGACTAGACAAAACATACTTGCAACATTGTGGTCTTCATCAGATTGCTTTGTTTTCTCAGCAAGTCATTTTCGGCTTTCTGCAGGGTTGCAATTGTTCTCTGCTGCCATCTGCTGGTCCTCAGGTGTGATGTGGCTCTCCATGAAGAAGGGTCAGCCAGTTCTTTAACATATAGCCTCATGGTCTAGTTCTTTCTTTTTTTTTAAAACACAGATTCCAACCAAACACTCTTTACCAGATGATTCAAGAAACTATTGGATAACTTAATGCTGTCTTTTGAGCACTTTGATTTTATTTGAATAGTCACCTCTCCGAGTTCAATCTCTTGTTTGATTTTAAGTTAGAAAATTACTTTCTCAATTAATCTTGGCCCTAGAAATCACCATTCCAGGAGATTTAATTAACAAAGCTGGAAGGACTGAGAATGACTGACTTTTTTTTTTTTTGGTTGTGCATTCCTGCTAGCAACATAATCACTGCTTTGCCATTTTGGTAGTTTCATTATTCTAATCTTGTCCTACGTATATACTTCCAGGAGAGAATCATCCCTTCTGCATTCAGTTCTTGTTGTTCAGTTATTTGGGCCACATCAACGATCCCATTTTTAGGTTTTCTTGGCAAAGATACTGGAGTGGTTTGCCATTTCCTTCTCCAGCTCATTTTGCAGGAGAAGAAACTGAGGCTAACAGGGTTAAGTGACTTGCCCAGGGTCACACAACTATTAAGTGTCTGAGGTCAGATCTCAATGTAGGCAAATGAGTCTTCTTGACTTCAAGCCCAGCCCTCTATTCTCTATGGTACCCTAGTTGCCCCTCTGTATTTAATAGGAATCCAAAACTCCTTTACAATTTTTGTTAATTTGATCCTGTCAAGGATAAAGGAAGCTATAGTTTGGAATATGAAGTAATCATAGAATCACACTATAGGTTAAAAGCTGGAAGGGACTTTGGAGGTCATCTATTCCAACTCTTTCATTTTATAGATTAAGGAAACTGAGGCCCAGAAAGGTTAAGCAACTTTCCTTGGTCATACAAGTAGGAAGTGTAAATCTGAAGGCAGGTCCTCTGACTCCAAAGTTATCACTCTTCCTACTTACCATGGTTAAGCAGGATTGGAACTTGTTGTGTGTAAATCAAAGCAAGAGTTCGTGAAATATATACACTTTTTATTTTTGTTAAGTACAATACAATTAACATATTACATGTTTAACACAACAAATTCATTGGAATATTTTTGTTTGCCTTTTTTCAATGCTTTGCCTTAAGGCTCTATTTAATATGGGGTTCCCATTTAATTCTGATTGAACCGAAGGGGAAGTGTGGTGAATGAGTGAAACCGGTTCTTGGATTCTATAATGTTGTCTCTATATACTCTAAATAATTCATTAAAAAACATCAGGTTTTCTGATTAAATTCATTTTCTGATGCAAAGTTGTGTTTTTGTTTATTTTCTAGTTTAAGTTGGTAAATTTGCTAATACAAGTTTCTGACTGAAAGCTGTGACTTTTTATGTTGTATTAGAACTTAGAATTGAAATTCATTAAACAGGTAATTTTATATTTCAAAGTTTGGTCTTATTAGATATGAGTCATTTTTATTTTTGGCTAGACCTTCACAGAAAACTACAGGAATTTATTTTTATTATTTAAACAAGACTTTCCACTGGGACTCCATCTTCTTCAGACATCAGCTCTGAGGGAGTCTCAAGATTGTTTGACTTGATACACTTTGTGTTTACTTTAAGAACATTTAGTTACAACTAAAGTGATGCTTAGGAACATTTTTGGAAATTCTAATTGTTACTAGGAGTTCTTTGAATGGTTATGTGAAACTCTTTCTGCCCCCTTTCTTCTCATGTACATCACATTTATATCAGCAAAGTAATTGCAGTGTTTACAAGCACTGAAAAGACAAATTATTCAGGTTAAAATAATGTTTCTTGGGGGAAAAAAACACCATTTCACGTGTACTGAAGAGATTTGTTGGTGAGCATAGATGGCCATGTAGAAAACATGGAGGTATGTCAGATGACCTTGAAGTGAACATGGCCATTGGATCTTCTGGGGAAAATATGTTGCCCCAAAGTGTACTAGCCCATGTGGGTGTACCTAGCCCATGTTCTACATAGTCTATAATGGTGATTGTAGCCAAAGGAGTTAGGAGAGAGGTGTGCAGGGATACTAAAAGCCCCCTTTATTCTTACTTACAGCCTGGGTTTTCCTCTTTAACATCCTACTGTCTCTTGACCTAAGCCTACTTAATACCTTTGCCCAGACTGAGACACTCTATTTCTGATGGTGGCAGTTCAATTTTCCCCACCTTCCTCTTACTTTTGTTTTGCAGTGTCCCAGAGCTATTTCCCACTACTTGACATTCTATCACTGGGTCTAAAATACTATATTGTTCAAGAATAGCTAGTTTCACTCCTTTTATGTTCATCTCTTCTTTTGGTTTTCCCTTAGTTGCATTATATATTTTTATGTTGTTTATTTCACAAAATTAAGATTTTTCACAGAAATTAATAAAAGGTCTACTATGTGACTGGGTTATAGAAGGTTACCTTAGGCTTTCAAAGGGGGTACTAGTGAAACACAAACTATAGCAGGTTCCACCCAGATGAAAAGTCATGAAGACCAGGTATTCTGACAGATTGTATGTATGTTGTCTGAAGATTAGTGGGACTGAGTATAGGGTGTTTCATCACTAGAAGGTTAGCAACTGGGTTGGGTTTTTTGGGTGTATGTAGGTGGTAGAATGCCAGGCCTAAATTCAAATCTGGCCTCCGACACTTACTATCTGTGTGACCCTGGGCAAGTCACTTAACCCTGTTTGCCTTAGTTTCTTCCTCTGCAAAGTGAGCTGGAGAAAGAAATAGCAAGTCACTCACTCCAGTATCTCTGTCAAGAAAATCCAAAATGGGGTCATGAAAAGTCAGACACGACTAAAAAATGGCTGAACCAAAAACCAAACAAATATATTTTTGGGCCACGACAGCCTATGGAATAGATAAAATTACAAAATGAACTTCAAATCTATAAGATTCTCTATAACTCCTACCATCACAGTGGCAGAGAAGAGAGGGAGATATTGTAAAGAACCATATAATTCTTTGACTATACAAACGTTGATTTTGCTGTTTGCACTATGTACAACCTTCTTCTGATAACTAATGAGTAGGTATTACTGTAGACACTAAACTGAATCTGCGTGGTGGTTATATTGGCACCTCCAAGATATTAGGGGAACAAGAGGAGGACTTGGAATATAGTATATTCTCTAGGAAAAATTCATGGGGAAATATGGATAATAATCATAGAGAATGATAAAGTATGAGTGGAGTAAATGAATGAAAAAGCATTTATTAAATGTTTGCCATATGCCATGTACTTTCTTGTAAGCTGATGACACAAATCCAGGCAAGTATGACAGATCCTGACCTCAGGGAGTTTATATTCTAATAGGGGAGGATAACATAAAGGGGAAATAGAAAGATTGGGGAGAGTAATGCTGTTTGGGAATGGATAAGAAGTAGCATGGCTTCCTAGTTCTGGTCTACATAAAACAAAAGCTTACCTTTTAGAGCCCCGAGGACCAGATACACAGTCCATCCTCTAGGAAGAAGATGAAGATGACTGAGTTTAGGTGGTATGGTTTGGGAGAAAGTATCAAAGATGGAAGAGATTGTGAATCCACTGAAATAAAAGCATGAAATGCCCAACACTGTGCCAGGAACTATGGTGAGTAAAAATGGTAAGTATATGTTACTCCTTGCCTTCCAGAATAGGAGATGTAAATCATATGGGAAGGGATAACAAAATAATGTTACTGAAATCCAAAAACATTTTAAGAAATTGAAACACCATTGGAATAAGTGTTTGGTTTTTCCAAGGTGACTACCTAGAAGAAAAACACTCATTTGGACGTATAGATAAATATGTGAGATATATATGTATATGTATATATATGAGTGTGTGTATTATGTGTGTGTATACACATACATACATGTCCCATATATATGTTTGTAATATAAAGCCATCAGATGGTATAGGATATAAAGTTCTGGGCCTGGAAGACTCATATTCCTGAGTTCAAATATGGCTTCAGACATTTACTAGTTGTGTGCGCAAGTCACTCAACCCTGTTTGCCTCAGTTTCCTCATCAGTAAAATGAGTTGAAGAAGGAAATGGCAAACCATTCCAGTATCTTTGCCAAGAAAACCCCAAATGGAGTTAGGAAGAGTTGGACATAACTGAAACACTTGAACAACAACAAAACATTCAAAAAGATAATATTAAGTTGTATGGTGCATTTTGGGTTAGAAATTATGTTCTGGAGTTTGATTCTTATAACAATTCTGTGAGGCTAGTAGGATGGATACTATTATTCATATTTTACAAATGAGGCAGTTGAAATGGGAGGAATTTCAATGATTTATCTAAAGTTATATTGTAGTAAATGGTAGGCTACTATTCCAATCCAAATCTTACTTCAAGCCCAAGTGCTTTTTCTATTATACTACATTGCCTCTCTAATAATATGAAGTGATATGATTGTGGTTCAGTCATTTCAGGAAAATGAAAAATCAGATAATAGTGCAGGGTCAGTGGACAGGTATGACAATTGAAAATCTCTTGTAATCACTTGATTATCAATATATAGAAGCAATTATCTTAATTTAATACAAATTGAAGACTAATAACTATTTGAAAATTTATTTCCTGCTAACTTTCTATTACTGTAACTCAAGACACAAGTACTTACCTTGGCAGTATACTTTCCATGGATGTACATATTGATAATGAGGTTGATGCATACATTGCCAGAGCTACCTGAGTGTTTGGGAGGCTCTGAAGGAAAGTGTGGGAGGGAAGAGTAGTAGACTGACTACCAAACTGAAGGTCTACAGAGTTGTTCTGCTGACCTCATGGTTGTATGTCTGTGAAAACTAGACAGTATACCAGGCCATACCAGGAAACCGAATTGCTTTCATCTGAATTGTCTTGGGAAGATTCTGACGATCACCTGGCAGGCTAAGGCACCAGACACTGAGGTCCTTTCTCAAACTAAACTGCCGAGCATTCAAACTCAGTTGCAGCAAGTGCAACTCTGATGGGCTAGCCATGTTGTTTGAATGCCAAAAGTACATTTGCCTAAAAGTCTATTTTACAGAGAACTCATACAGGGCAAGTGTTCAAATGGTAGTCAGAATAAGCAATACCAGGATACTTTCAAGGTCTCTCTGAAAAACTTGGGAACTGATTGCATGGCATGGGAGTGAGGGGCATAGGGACTGCCCAACATGACATGCCCTCATTAGAGAAGGTGGCATGCTGTCATCAAAGAAGGTACTGTGTTCTATGAGCAAAGTAGAATTGAAGTAGGTCAAAAGAAATGAGATGTGCAAATTTAGAGAATTCACCACAAATGTTTACATAGACCGGTAGTTCTCAACCTTCCTAATGCTACGACCCTTTAATACAGTTCCTCATGTTGTGGTGACCCCCAACCATAAAATTATTTTTGTTGCTACTTCATAACTGTAATTTTGCTACTGTTATGAATTGTAATGTAAATATCTGATATTCTGGATGTGTTTTCATTGTTACAAATTGAATAACCCACCGGTTGAGAACTGCTGACATGGACTATTTGTGCCCGACCTGTGGTAGAGCATTCAAAGCTCATATTAGTCTAATTGGCCACAGTCTGACACACTATAACTTGACTCTAACACAGTGATGCCATTTTGGTGCTCTGGGAGATCAAAGGACAACAACTAGCCAAATACCAGCAAAACTAAGTAAAGAAACAAACACAAAAATTTTATCAAACCACTTATTTCATCAACTTTTTCTTAATTTTATAAAGTTCAAATGAAGCTCTTTCCTTTTTAGAGCTTTAACTAAATCTATAAAACTCTCTCCTTCTTTGATGCACAGAAAGCATATTTCCTTATTCCTTTAATTTCATAAGAAAACCTAGAGTGCAAAGCCCTTGGATAAGTCCAAACAGTTATTGGCTTTTTGGGCAAAGAAAAATTGATCCCTAATAAAATTACTGAGGATATAGGAGGTAAAATAAACCATAGTAATTATATTTAATATTGAATCTATTTTAAAACACATAATACTCTAGATTCCATATATTGATATGAACGATGTTCTATTTATGTGCAGAGTGTCAGTCAGTCATTCAGATTTATGTAGCTCTGACTAGACGTGAGTGCTGAGTTCTGAGCATCATGTGCAGGAGACGGAAAGAGGTATAGTGCAACGGAAGAGGAGGACACAACTGATGGCTATACAATCTCTTGGAGGAGAGAAGAAATAGACTAATAATTATGAATCAGCCAGTCAGTAAACACATAAAAAGAAGCTGAAAAGTAGGAGGGAGGGAGGGAGGCTACCTGGCACAGGGGCATGATAAAGTCTTACAGTCAGGTAGGAAATGATGAGGTATCTTCCCTGTCCCTTCCTCCTCCTTTAATAGAGATCTCGGAGGGCCTTTCCAATGTCCAGCCTTCACACTCTCCATTCAGATAGATAGAGTGACCTGAGGGGCAGGGGACACTGAGGATGTATGAGTTTCAGAGTTGATTTGATCTTGCAGGAAGATAAGTTGCTGGAAATAATCGAGAAGGCCAATGGAACAGCCAGGTGGGATATGATGTAATAATGAAAGAAACAAGTGCATAAACAGATACACAATTGAAATACACACTTTATCAATAAGCACTAATTATTTAACTGCTGTTTGCTGGGTGCTGGGGTACAAAGACAAAAAGGAAATAATCCGAGCTCTTAAGAATCTTCAATTAGACATTGTGTCTAGCCTTAGACAAGGTAAGACTATTTATATATATATATATATATATAAACAACAACTAACATTTATATAGCGCTTCAAAGTTTGCAAAGTGCTTTATAAATATTATTCATTTTATTCTCACAACAACCCTGGGAATTAGTTGCTATTATTACCATCATTTTATGGATTGGGAAACTGAGGAAGACAAAGGCTAAGTGACTTGTCCAGGGTCACACATCTGGTAAGTGTCTGAGGCTAGATTTAGATTCAGATCTTCCTTACCCAGGACCAATTCTCTATTCACTTTGCTATCTGTACAAAATAATTTTGTAGCGGAGGTCTTGAAATTGCAATTCAATTCAACCTTTATTGAGCACCTAATATGTGTCAAGCACTGTGCTATGTGTTGAAGACAGAGAGCCCAAAACAACATGGTCCATTCTCTTAAGTAGCTTACATTCTAGTAGGAGATACACGTATAGTTAAGTAAGTATAGGAAAATCTGAGGATGGCCAGAATGCTAATAGCAAGTGGGAGTGGGAGACAGTGTCAGGAAAGGAGTCTGAACCAAGCTTTGGAGGAAGCTAAGAATTTTAAGGGTGAAGAGATGGCACAGCTTGTATAAAAGCCTGGAGGTAAGAGATTTGATGTTGAGTTCTAGGAACAAAGTAACTGTCATATTCAAAATGAAAACTGAAGATAATTCTTGCTTCTGTATTGTAGGATAGCCTGGAATAGGGAGAGGGCGGATGTAGAGAGGTCAGCAAGGAGACTATCAGAATCATCCATGCATGAGTTGATGCTCTTAAAAATCATATCCTGACCCAGAATAAACTATTGAGTAATCCAGCATTTATTCATTGGCCTCTTGGCCAGTCTGCACTTTTTGGCACTAGTGGGGTTTGGGGAGAAAAAGGATATGTAACCACTGGGGCCTCCTACTCCTGGAAATTCTACAAAGTGTCCAGGCAGGTTGAAAATGTGCCTATTGTGTAGAAATAGTCCTGATCATGTATAATTGTGTCCAGCCTGTTTTAAATTCATAGTTCTATAAAGCGATAAAATGGGATCTTGGAGAAGTAGCTTTTGGCTCGTTATAAGTGTATTTGAAAGCAAGTAATTGAGCCATAGTTTTAGTTAATAAAAACAACTGCCAACCAAACGTTGGTTTGACAGTAGTAAGAGTTCTGTTTTATCCACTAACTTCACTAATCATCTCATCCTGGTGATTTCAGAAGCAAAATATTTATAAAGTACAGTGACAACCCTTTGTAATGCTTGTGTTGAAGGGTAACTATCTTATTAGGCTTTTACTTTATGTTGATATATTTTGTGAGCAATGATTTGACCTATACTATCTAAAACTGCTTTGTAATGAGCTTTATTATAATAGGATTCTACTATATTTACTTTGGGGATAAAATGACTTGTTATCATCATAATCATTATTAAATTCATTGGCATTTCCTCCTTAAACTCAAAGCTCAAATGAAACTGCCTTGGATGATTGTTTAGGATTGTTAATTTAATCTGCACTTCAATGTTTTTATTGAGGTCTCTCTTCTACCTCATATTATTTTGCTGCAAGCTTTTGAAATGCTAAGAACTCTGCACTAGTCTCTTGTAAGGGAAGTGTACTTGGGCAATAATCTCTTGTGAATTGGCAAGGACAGACAGAAAGAACAAGGCATCTACAGGCTGTGAAGGGTGACAAAGTCCAGAGAGTTGGGAGTCAGAAATAAAATGAGCCTAGCTGTCCTGGGTGCTTTTTAAAATGGCAGTTGCAGTCAGAGATTCACCAACTGGAGGAGCAGGCAGCAGGGGTGAAAGTGTCTCCAGCATGAGAAGTCTGTTGGGGCAGAAGTATCCATTGTGAACAATTAAAAGTACATATTAAGTGCCTGTTGTGTACGCACAGTAGTCCTAGGTGCTATGGTAGATGCCAAAGAAGTATAATCCATGACATCTACCTTCTAGAAGCTTAGTTTGGCTCAGATAACAAACCAAATACAAGGAGGAGGAGGAGGAGGAGGAAGATTCAACACATTTAAGTAACAAACTCTATGAAACAGAGAATTAGGTATAATTATTTAATAAACTCTATTTATGGACTATAAGTGTCACAAGAGCTTAAAGGAGGGAGAGGTCAATGTGGTTTGGAAAAGCCGATGAAAAAATTAGCAAAAGAAACTGTACTTAAAGTCTATAGAGACAGGTCAGTCATGAACTTATGATTCAACAAAAAGGATCTGGCACTGGATGAGCCCCATGAACACCTCAGTGAGGCACTAAGATCTCTGATCTAACGCTCTCATCCGTTGGACTTTCAGTCCTTCAGCTCTTCTTCTCTCTGGGCAGACTATTCCAACATGTCTGAGGTGTGTGATTAAGGGAATTTATCCAAACAGAATCAACTCCAAAACATCATCTTTTTGCAAAACCCTGCATCCTTCCTGAAACTTGCTCTCACTTGAACAGATAGAATATTATATGTCAAGTAATCAACATTTATTAAGTGCTTATTGTATGGCAAATACTTTGCTAAGATTTTTATGTTGCTTTACTTTTGGCATAGAATCAATAAAATAACAAGACAATAAACAATATCTTATGATTTCTTCTAGACCCAAGCAATTTCTAGATGGCATGTTCTCTGCTCTGAATCCAGGAGTTCTGGGAAATGTACAGTTCAATTTTCTTGGTCCTATAGCTGTTCCTTGTAGGCAAGTGTAGATGACGCAACATAGTTCACAGTTGGTATTTAACTCTCACATCCAGTGGGCATCATCTTTTATTTGAAGACCTAGATACTATTGACCAAAGAATTTAGCATCTCAGAAACCCGGAACATGGGTCTAGGATATGGTACCAACTTTTGGGTTCTTTGTCCCCCAACTGTCTATTGACACAGCTAATTCATCACCTGTAGACCAGTAGGAGTGGCCTCAATGGCAAGCACTGACAAGAAAAAGCCAATATACTGTCATGCTGCTCTGACATTTCTCTGCCTTTCCAACCTTCAGGTCACATTTTCATTAGCCATGCCTTCTGAGGTCCATTCACCTTGTTACCTCCTTCTTACTGCTATGTTGTGTCACTTCCTGTTGCACACTTTTTTTTTTATAATAACTTTGTGACGGGAGTTGAGGATAATGGGAATGGTAGAAGACATTACGTTTGAGCCTTTGACATTTATTTTTAAGTTCCTCTACTATTTGAAATTAGCTTCAATATTTTAGAATTATTTCCCATTTCCTCTGACCTTTCCTGAGGTTCATGTGAGGTGTGGGGCTGGTGGTACAATGACTGGTTGGAAAAGCCAGAGGTCAAGAGGCAGGGAGTTATATATGTGTCATATGAGATCAAAGGCTGGGTCATCAATCCCAGATATTAGGAAAGGCCAAAGGGGCTTGTCCCTTGAATGAAACAGCAATTGATAATGATGAGTCAATGGGATATGAGGAAGCAAGCAGAATTAGCCACCTAAAAACCAAAGTGATAGTTGAACTGCATAATGAGCTGGTCGAAAAAGTGTTTGAGCTCAAGTAATGAAATCTCACAATTTGTCATGCTCAGTGAACAAAGAGTGCCTGCAGCCTTTATAGCTTGGAGGGAGAGGTCAGTGTAGAGCCTTCCCCTCTCCTCCTCTGCCCAATCTCCTTAATGAGTTACAGCTGGGGATGGGTTCCTTCTCACCTCTTCTGGCTCCTGAATGCGAGGCAGCTGTGTCTGGACAACAGCTGACAAGTACCTCCTATCATCATATCCATTTCCCCCCAAACTATGTATGTATGGTGTTAGTGAGTCCAGAAAATGGTTATCAATTGAGATTAAAGTGTTATATCATGACAGTTGTAGCTATTCTTCCCTGTTGAGGGCTATTCTCATCATTTGTCAAAGTAAGTGTTTCATGGGTAACATCTATAATTGCTGAAGTCTATTCTTGTAACTACACCTTTTGTTTGATATAGAAAAGAACACTTTATCCTTTCTCTTTCCCTTACAATTGCTGATAGAAACCATACTTCTATACAGATGTAGTCTATGAATTTGATAACATTAAACGTTTGTTCCACAAATTCTTTCCATTCAGAGAAGTAATATGTATATAAAAACTGAACAAGCAGTGTGATGACTGATGAATAAGTCCTTTTATTCAAGCCAGAAAGGTTTACCCAGTGTGTCCACTGTTGGCAAGAAAAATGGACTTCTCTCTAGGGACATTGCTAACATACTTAATATATGTTGTTGGATTCTTTTTCCAGACACAGTACATACGGTTCCACTTGGGAAAAGTGAACCTGGGTCAATCCATCAGGATCAAGATTAGTTGGCAACAGATTTTTCAATTGTAAAGATCAAATGGGGAGAGCAAAATAAAATGATTGAACCACATTGTGTAGGCTCTCACATTTGGTATCCTAAAAACTGTCCTTCCATTGGAAGAAACTTGTCATAGTATTTGTGGCAATAGAACTGTATATATTTATGTTTTAAAGACAAGAGACATTGTCCACCACTGAGGAAGGAATCAATTTAATTACCCAAAGTTAGGAAGAAAAAAAAATCACTAAAATAATAATATCAGTACCATTAATGATGATGATAACAAAATTACTTTAAGGTTTATAAAATGCTTTACGTATGTTATCACATTTGGCTATTATGAATAAGTTCTAGTATTGTCCCCATCTTACAGATGCAGAAACTGAGACTGAGAGAGATTAAGGGACTTGTGGGTCACACAGCTAGTAAGCATCAGAGGCAGGGTTTGAACTCAAAGTCTTCCAGATTCCAGATCCAGTGCTCTATTTACTATATGCCATCTAGCTAAATTAGACCTCCTTTAGATGCTACAATAAGACAAAGAAAATCAAATGGATAATGGTGCATTAGGGATACAATTAGTGTTAATAAATGTGGAAAAATTTTACAATTCTGTCAATGGCTTTTTTCACATTTAGGCAACAACTTTGGTTACCACCTACTATTCCTTGCTTGTGCTTATTATCCTAATTGAAATTATTTCCATTATTTGGATGGAAGAGGATTCACAAAAGCAACATTTCTAATGTCAGTATTTAGATTTGATAGAAAGTAATTACAAACACATTACAGGACTCTTTCTCTGCAGAAGTATACAGATATATACAGTCTCAGTGCTGCTGTATTATATCCCTTGAGGATTGAATAAGGAAACACTGTCTTAACAGGACAAATAGTTATGGAAATCTTGACTGGAAAGGCTTAAAGCAATTGGAGGATTGTAACAGCTGTAGTTGGTTGTCACTCAAAGGTGATTATAATAACAGAAGAGACATTATTGAAGATGAGAATGACTTTGAATCAAGATGGCTACATATCTTTCGTTTAAACTTTTGTGAAATTCTTTAGTGGGGTAGAATTTTAAAAAACAGAAAAATTGATCTGAATGATCTTTTCAGGCTAGAGAAAATAAATTATGCTCTAATAGGAAGTATAGAATTATACCCAAAGCAAAAAAAAAAAATAACATTTTGGAAGGACTAAATTTATCTCTTGATCTTTCATTTTCCATATCTTGGTCTAAAAGATTACACAATCTCAGTTCCTTATATATCCAACTGAAATAATATGCTCCAAATGAAATGCTATACCAACAATTACACATTGTTTTCCCTTCTATGTCATGAACTGCATTGCTTGGTGGACAGTTATCCTTTCTATATTGTGACTTTCCCCATCACAGTTTCAATATATCACAGGCAAAAGAAATTAAATGGGAATTTTGGGGAGATTATATAGAAGCTGTAGATGACATGTGAAGACCAGCAGGTGACACTGAACCTATGACCAAATACTTAACCAACTTTTACAGTAAGGTACTGTAAACACCCCATAAAAGAAAAAGAAAAAAAATCAGATTTCTTCTCTGGTATGAAAGAAGGGCCAAAAAATTTTGTACAGATTTTCCTGATGATTGGGGTACCACCCCCCTAACCTTGTGATGTGGAACTACTGTATATACTCACAAGTAATAGCTAAGTTTGAGGTGGTGAATGCCAAGATGAGCTAGTTAATCTTGACATTAATTGAAACTGAAACTGCTGTTTTTGATTCTTAGTCAAAGCTATCTGCAGGAAATAACTGTTTTAAGTGTTAACCAAGTTAATACAAACTGTTAACTAGCCAAGCTGAGATGTTGACATTCTTATCTAGGCATGAAACTATTCACCAACATGTGTTCCTGAAGTTTTAGTTCTTGGAGCCACAACAGCATGGATATGGTTGAGTGAGGAGGGAGCATAGTAGCATGCCAGCACCATAAAAGGATGCTTTTTCAGGCTGATAGCTTGAGTGAGACGGTCACTGATGTCTTGTGTATATTAGTATACTTGTCTTCCTTCAGAATTGTTCATTCTACTAATCTCTGACTTTTTTCCATCCTTTCCCCTCATAATTCCTCTATCCTTATAATCTTGGCTCCAAGGTTGCAACGGCTCGAACTCTTGGATCCCATTAGAATCATACTGACATCTAAAGCTAAGAAGGACAAATGAAACAAAACAGAAACAAATACCACCAGGCCCATTTCTCAGAGACAAAGTAGAAGATAAAGGGAAAGACATCCCCTCCATCCAAGTTGAGTTCGTTACTCCTGCACTGTGGGTGAATTGCAGTCTTTAACCTTTGTAAAAAGAAGGGAAAAACAGTGTGGGGAGAGAGAGACTGTCTCAGTCTGGTCAGTTTTAAAGACATAGCCATTGAAGGCTACTCTCAGTCATTTGGTAGGAAAACCCAGAACGTAGGGTGCCTCCATGTTAGGCAATCTCGTCGTGGATAGGGCAAGCCATCTTACTTTAGTTGTCAGTACTCCTTGATATTTAATGTTAATCATACGACCTTGTGTCATTTCTTTGTTGGATTAAATGTTTCTTAATTTAACTTATTCTGTCTTTATCACTTTTGTCTGTATTTTATCTCCTTGGTTAGATTATGAGCTCCAATTATGAATTATTTCATTTATTCATTCACCAAATATACCCTGAAATCTCCCTAAATTTATAGTATTGTAGTCATTGCTGTGGGCAACACAAAGGAATACAAAAGTGTGTGGTATACTTCTTAGCGCCTATACTTTTCATTCATCTCACGAATATTTAGCATATATTTGTTTTATTATTGAATAAAATGAAACACTTCATTATTTTCAGCTCTGTTTTAAACTTTTAAATATTTTATTTTTTCTAATTACATGTAAACATTTTTAATATTTATTTTTTAAAAATTTGGAGTTGCAAATTCCCTTCCTCCCTTGCTCCCTTCCCCCCTCATTGAGAAGGCAAGCAAATTGATATAGGTTATACATGTGCAGTCAAGGAAAACATATTTCCATATTAGTAGTGTTGTGAAAGAAAACAGAGACCAAAAAGACAAAAAAAAACCCTATAGAAAATAAAAGATACTAAAATACAAGAAAGTAAAAAATACTATGCTTTGATCTACATTCAGAATTCATCAGTTCTTTCTCTGGAGGTGGATAGCATTTTTCATCATGAGTCTTTCACAATTGTCTTAGATCAATCATTGTAATGCTGAAGATTCCTAAATCCTTCACAACTGATCATCATACATATTGCTGTTACTGTTTACAATGTTCTCCTGCTTCTGCTCACTTCACTTTGCATCAGTTCATCTAAGTCTTTCTAGGTTTTTCTGAAAGAATTCTGCTGGACATTTCTCATAGCACAATAATATTCCATTGCAACCACATGCCACAACTTGTTCAGTTATTTTCCAGTTGTTGGATAGCCTCTCAATTTCCGATTCTTTGCCACCACAAAAAGATCTGCTATAAATATTTTTGTACATATAGATCCTTAACTTTTTAAAAATCTCTTTTGGTGACAGAGAGTAGTATGTACTGTATGTACAGAGAGTAGTGGTACTGCTGGGTCAAAGGGTAGGCACAGTCTGATAGCCCTTTGGGCATGGTTCCAAATTATTCTCTAGAATGTTTCATTTGGTACACAACTCCACCAACAATGATATTTCTCTGTTTTTACTATGAACCTTTGAATCTTGACCTTCTTTTCCCCAACCCTTTCCCAAATTCTCCCATATCTGGCCTTCATTACACAGCCCATAGACTTAGAGTGATAAGGGACCGTAGAGGTCACATAATCCTGCTCTGTCATTTTACAGATGAAGAAACTGATACCCCAAGAAGCCAAGTGATTTGCTTAAGGTCACCCAGGTACTAAGCAATATAACTCTGAGCACATGTCATCTGACTTCAAACCCAATGCTCTTCCTGCTATACTATATACTGCTATGCTTTTCCCTGAAGATAATTGAGTGTTTAGTAAGCTCAGTGAGGTGAGGTCTATACCTTTTGGTGTTTGGGCTACTATGAAGGAAACAGTGGTTAGATAATAAGAGTAGCTGGAATTTATACAGTACTTAAAGGTTTGCAAAGCACTTTAAAAATACTATCTCATTTGATCTTCACAACTCTGGGAGGAAGGTGCTATTATTATCCTCATTTACAGATAAGGAAACTAAGGCAGGTAGAGGCTAAGTGACTTGCCCAGGGTCACACAGCTAGTGTTTGAGGTCAGCTTTGTACTCAGGTCTTTCTGACTCAAGGCGCTTTCTTCTATCTACTGGCACCACCTAACTTCCTGGTATCCTCTTCTCTCATCATGTGGTGAGAGAACGTTCACTGTCCCTTTAAAAAAATGCTGAATCTTCAACTCTTGAACTTGGAGTTACTCTTGAAGCAATCCCCAAGGCTGGAAATTGACCAGGAAATCCCTCCTTTTGACTTGGGATGCTAGATTCTGGGATCATGATGCCTAGTAGTTGTACTTAGCCTAGCTAGAAGGCTTAACTAGGGGCTTCTATAGCAGCCCATAAGGTAGCAAGGTGGTAAAGCAGATAGGATATCAAGCCTGACGTCAGGAAAATTTGAGTTCAAATCTGGCCTCAGACACTTATTAGGTGTGTGACCCTGGGCAAGTCACTTAACCCTGTTTGCCTCCATTTCTTCATCTGTAAAATGAACTGGAGAAGGAAATGGTAAACCTTGCCAGTATCTCTGCCAAGAAAACCCCAAATGGGATCACAAAGAGTTGGACATGACTGAATAACAACAGAGCAGTCACCCTTGGGTGCTCTCAGCACTTAACCCTGTGTTCCCTTTTCTCTCCATGGCTTACAAAGCATTGAAAGGCTATTCCCCTGCTTCTTCAAGATTGAGTCCAGGAGTTCTCCCAGTCCATATGGACAAGCATATGTAGCACTATTTGCATTTGTCCTAAACCCTACAGCAGCCACTAGTGGTTCTCAGGTGGAAGGATTACCTTCCTTTCTCTTTCCCCTCATACTTGTTGCAATCTCAGTATCTTTTCAAAAAGTCCGAAGGACAAAAAAAAAGGTTAGAAGGTTCTGTAGTGTCTCTTTTTGTAGGCTAATGTAAAGGGGCAGCTCATCCTCAGTGAGTAGCTCAAGGCAAGGTTTCAAGTGAAACCTTTCTTCCAGGAGGTTGCTAAGGGGTGTGTCCTTAACTTTCATGATCCCTAGGTGGCATAGAACATAGAATGTTGTGCCTGGAGTAGGGAAGAACTTACTTAAAATCTGTCCTCAGATACTTACTGTATGACTAACCATAATAAAGTCACTAATCTCTGTTTGCCTCGGTTTCCTCAACTATAAAACAGGGATAATACTAGCACTTACCTTCCAAAATTGTTGTGAGGATGAAATGAGTTAATATTTATAAAGTGCTTGGCACAGTGCCTTGATAAATACTTGTTTTCTTTCTTCCTTCCATGGCAAGACATACTTCAAGTCCCAGAAAAAGGACTTGCCTCACTATAAGCTCATCAAGTGAATTTGGGAACTCCTTTGATAAACCCCCTTACCCAGAGCCTTCAGGGGGTCTGTAATCTTGAATGGGGGAAAACATCTTTATTTTCACTCCTCTAACTGAAATTGAGCATTTCCTTCGATTATTTAAGAACACTATCCTGAGAAGGTATACATTGAACTCACCAGACTGCCTAAGGAGTTCATGACACATAATAGGTTAAGAACCCTGGCCCAACTATTACTAAAAAAGAATGGGCTATTCAATTAACACTTAACTTCTTATTCTATTTTATCAATATAAAGGAAATTCTTCTTGATAGTAGAGACCACAGAATCTCCAGATATTACGTGTCCTTCTAGTGCTACCTCAAGGGAGAAGGTACACTGGAGTGAGAGTCAGGGGACCTTGATTCTAAATCTAGCTCTGCCACTGGTTAACTGTTAAACCAGGGGCAGGTCAATTGCCGTCCATTAGCCTTAGTTTCTTTATGAAGGAATTGGACTAGATCAGTGGTGTCAAATTCAAATACAGATGACTATAATAATATTGACTTAGAAAACCACAAATTAACATCATCTATGTCTTATTGAATTTATTTTGTTAAGCATTTCCAAATGACATCTTAATCTGGTTCCTTAACATTTTGTAGTCCATCTGCTGCTGTCATGAGTTTGATACCTCTAGACTAGAAGGTATCTAAGGCCCTTCTAGCTAGAACATTCCCTGTAATAATTTCATGAAAAACTTAAATATGTATATATACATATAATGTATACATATGTGTGTATGTGTATACACACATATGTATGTATACATACTCACACATATATCCAAATATATACTTCAAACAATGAAGTTCTTTTCCTAGCTGTTTATTTCTACTATCTTCTTCACTAGTGCCTAATCTATTCAAATCAATTTGGTTCTATATTATGTTAATAGTATCCAATAAAAATATATGGCAGACTAATGGTCCTTTCAGCATTTATAGCGTCTGACACCCATAACAAATTCAGATTCTTTCTTTTGTTCTGTTGGCATTAGAGCTAATTGGTTGAGGCACAGACCAAAAAAACAAGACTCCACAGTTCATTAATAGCCTGCTAAACACAGCTTTGGACTTATTTTTATATGCTTCATTTGTGTTCAGTAATGTGCATTAGGTGCTTTATGTTTCTTCCTTAGAGTTATTAGTTGGAGCTCATAACAAAAGATATTCATAGAATTATGCAATTTGGAGTTAAAACAATGCAAATGATGAAATTTGTCCTCAGCACTGAGAAAAATACACATGTTCAACATAATGTAGTCAGTCAGCTTTACCTATTAATAAACTGCATGTAAATGTTAACCTATTTACTATTCTCCACATTTTCTGTTTGATCCAGGCAAGAAATGGAAAAAAAAACCCCTCTTTTTTCTGCTTCATGGGGATAAATGGACAAAGTCATCATCTAAAAGTGAGTGTGTATGTTTTTGTATACATAGAGATCTATGTGTATATCTACACACACACACACACACACACACGTGTGTGCGTGTGCATGCAAATGGGTTACTCTCTAAAGGGCAAATAATCCATAGTCCTTTTTGTGGTGGCAATTAGGTAAGTAGCTTTCTTTTTTGGAGACTGTCCCTCCCTAACTTGTCCAGGATGGAGGTGCAGCGATCACTTCTGGAGGCAACACCACTGCTCATCAGTGTGGAGGCTTTACCCTGTTCTGTTCCCAACTTGATTCTCTTCACCTCTTCTAAGGTCACTGCCACTGCTCAAGTCTTGCTGCATCGATGCTGGCCTTAATACTGATACCTGGCTAGCTTCAGCCTAACTGCAGCTCAGAACTCCCAGACTCAATCAATCTAGCAATCTCCCAGTAGTAGAGAAATAGGCATGTACCATCATGGCCAGATACATTGTTTATTTTGTTCATCATCATTAAAAAAGTCACATAGTAAGCACTTAATGTTTATTTAATTGAATCAAGATACTTTCTGCACATGGCTCTGTACTGTGCATTATACTAAGAAAACTGCATTCCTTCTCTCTAGGAGTTGACAATCTATGAAATAGTCAAAGCTAATGTGAACAAATAAAGCAATGAAATAAAAAGAGGAGACAAATATATTTCTAAACATTAAGCTATCAATGTTGAATGCAGATTAGGCATAAATGTATCTTGGTGTGCAAAGACAAGATCAATATCTACCTAAGGAGTTCAGATTCTTGGCAAGACCAGGTCATGAAGCTTTTGGTAGAATCCAAGTGGAAGATGCCTAGGTACCTTGTATAAGCTATGTATCAAGCCTCACAAATTGCAAAGCTTCCTAAATGAAGTTTAGAAATTGTCCAGAGCATTTGGCCTAACTATCCACACAGGAAAAACCAAATGGATAAAGAATGTCTATTATTCACACTACGATATATACATAAAGAAAATAAAAGCAAGATGAGGAGGCAGGGCAGTAATGTTTCCCATATGTAGTTGGATGGTCAGTCCATAAAGTTGGCTCAGCTGTACATGAATCTTGGGCAGATGTTGGATGGACAGTGAATTGGACCCAGAATAAAATAGTAGGAAAGCAGACTCAGTTGCACTCAGAAAACTGTGTGGTGTTTTTAATAACCCATGCTTGCCTCTGAAACAAAAAGGACCCCAAAACTCTGTTATTTTGTTTAACATCAATATTCTTCTAAGGCAACAGCCTTAACATTGTGGCTTAGGGACCCCTGGGTTCCTTGAGACCCTTGCATGTTGTCCATGAGGTCAAAACTATTTTCATAATCAATCAATCAATCAATCAATTAGTCATAGAACATTTATAAAGCACTCAACTTGCTAAACACTGGGAAAACAAAGAAAGGCAAAAGACAGTCCTATTCTCAAGGTGTAAGGGCCCCTTAGAGCTACCTAGATGTCTGACCTCGGTCAGTGTGCCCTTGCTGACAAGGAAAACCTGAGGTGGGTAAGAGGCATCCAGGTGTGTATTCTGCCTGAATGACTGCACGTCAAACACGGGGGCATTGAGTATGCACCATCAATGGAAAAGCATTCCCCGCCTATCAGGACCCTGTTGCTGGGACACCTGACAAAAGGGCAGATGGAAAGGGAATAAAAGGGGCAGGTGAATAAGGCTTGGGGGGCAGCAGCAAGAGGAGATTTGTAAGATGATAAAGACACTTGGCCATTCCACTGAGGTGTGTCGGACTATTCTGTCCATATCCAGAGTTCTAACTCCGAAGAGTCGTCGGGGTGACTGAGAGCACCTGCAGGGCTGTTGGGGTGGCCGTGTGCAATTGTGGGGCTATGGTAGGTACTCTGGGGCCCCTGGGATCCCCGAGTCCAGCTGGCCCGGACAGGTGATGCCACAAACAGGGACTTGAGGACAGGTGGTGCTACAAACAGGGGCTTGAGTACTGAGGGACAGATAGCCACTTAAAAAGCAGGGCAGGACGGTTGAGGCTGGGAGAGTGCAGAGGCACTCGTGATGGGGAGTGATTTTAGCTTCCCCATCGTGACACCCTCTTCGGTGGAGGTGTATGGCAGACAAGTCTATAAACTAGCAAAAAAAACAAGGAACGGAGGTACATAGTGCCGTAAATTTGTCAGTAATCTTCTCGTGGTGTCCCCCTGGGTAGAATATGCAGGGCTTGACCCAGAAAAAATAGACATCATTGATCATCAAATGACCTCATATGAGGAAACCTCCCCTGGGCTGCTGATGGACTTAGATTTCACTCTTTTTGGTATAGTGAAAGCAGCCCTGTGTGGAGTTCCTCATTGCCCTCTGACTTGTCCTGCACTGACTTAGACAGGGGACTCATTGGGGGAGGAGAGTGATGGGGGAAGCAGGCTGGAGAAGAAGGAGCCAAAAACTTTATATCCGACTCTCCCGCCTTATTCCTCCTCCTCTCC
>CM053582.1:169103446-169126529 GCA_028627135.1 Pseudochirops cupreus
GGCCGTGAGCAACTGCCAGGCTACGGTAGGTACTCTGGGGCCGCTGGAATCCCCGAGTCCGGCTGGCCTAGACAGGTGATGCCACGAACAGGGACTTGAGGACAGGTGGTGTTACGAACAGGGGCTTGAGTACTGAGGGACAGATAGCCGCTTAAAAAGCAGGGCGGGACGGTTGAGGCCAGGAGAGTGTAGGCCCACTCGTGATGGGGAGTGATTTTAGCTTCCCCATCGTGACACCCTCTTTGGTGGAGGTGTATGGCAGACAAGTCTATAAACTAGCAAAAAAACAAGGAACGGAGGTACATATCAAGCAGTGCTGTAAATTTGTCAGTAATCTTCTTGTTGTGTCCCCCTGGGTGGAATATGCAGGGCTCGACCCAGAGAAAATAGACATCACTGGTCATCAAATGACCTCATATGAGGAAACTTCCCCTGGGCTGCTGACGGACTTGGATTTTACTCTTTTTGGTACAGTGAAAGCAGCCCTGTGTGGAGTTCCTCGTTGCTCTCTGACTTGTCCTGCACAGGCTCAGACAGGGGACTCGTTGGGGGAGGAGAGTGACGAGGGAAGCAGGCCCGAGAAGAAGGAGCCAAAAACTTTGTATCCGACTCTCCCGCCTTATTCCTCCTCCTCTCCCACCGCTCCATCTGCTCCTCCGGGATTTGCGTCTACGGAAGTAAAGCTAGAGAGTTTGGAGCGTTGTGTGTTACAGCTATCCCAACAGATTTGTAGCTTAAAGTTGAGAAATGCCCCGCTACCTCCACCTAGCGGAGGGAAAGAAGAATTGACCTTACCAACACTTCTTTCCGAAGTACCGCACCACTCTTTAAGTCTCCAGTGCAGGCAGCTCTGCAAGCAGCTACAGAAGCTGGGGAGTGGGAAGGCGTGTCTGAGTGGAACAAGGAAATAGAAGCCTGTCCGGTTGAAACAGAGCCCTTGACTGGACCCCGGCAATATAATCCTATACCATTCAAATTCCTGAAGGAGTTAAAATCCTCTTGTGCTACTTACGGTCCTAATTCTCCTTTTGTGTTGCAAATGCTTAACCACATTACTAGAAGCACTGCTTTTATCCAGAACTATTGGCGCTTGGTGGCACGTGCCTGTTTAACACCAGGACAAGCAGTAATGGGGGAAGCCTTGAGGACTAAGGAGGTCACCAACTGGCTAAAGCATAATCCCCAGCAAGACAATACAGCAGCAAAAAACCTTCTGTTAGGGGTGGGTCCTTATGCGGCCACCAACACCCAAGCTCGATTAGACCCAGGTGTTTTCATGGTTATAGCAGAATGCGCCATTAAGGCTTGGGGCTCTCTTGAACCCACCGGCGCACCACACAAGAAATTGAGCACCTTAAAACAAGGCCCTCGAGAATCCATAGCAGATTTCATTGCAAGGGTGAGGGAGGCTTGTGAAAGGACTTTGGGAAAAGGTCCTGGCTCTGATTTGCTGTTTCTCCGTCTCCTTCAAGAGGGCCTCAATAAAGCCTGCACACAGGCCACTAGCCCTCTCCCCCCAGATGCCCCCTTGGAGGATTATCATACAGTCCTGCTCCAATGTGGACTATGCCACATTGGGCAGGGAGGCTATGTCATTTGCTATTGCTCAAGGGGTGACTCAAGGCCTGTCACGGAGCAGGCCCTCACAGCGGGGCATCAGGTGCTTCGGATGTAAACATGCAGGGCAGTTCCAAAAGAATTGCCCTCGAAAGGCAGGAAAAAATTGTTTTGGACGTGGCAGACCAGGACATTTTGCCAAACAATGTAAGAAAAATTCAGCACACCTGCCGGGAAACGGGGTGGGGGGCCCCTTGCAAGCCCCTACCCGTCTGCCCATGGCATACCCTATGCAAACAGCCCATAACGCTTTTCATCTTTCAGCTCGTTCTCTCCGGATATTATATGGCTTATCCAAATAACAAGCCATGGAGATAGTGAAATGCTGTATCTCCTGCGCTCCCTTCAGGCCACCTCCGAATGTTCCTTCTGAAAATCCACAAAGGACTTGCCCCCAGGAATTGTGGCAAATGGATGTCACCCATTGGAGTTCCCAGTGCATTCATGTGTCTGTTGATACTTTTTCCAGGTTCCTGTGGGCCACTATCCAGCCAGGGGAGGCAGCTCGACATGTGATAAATCACTTATTAACATGTTTTTCTTTTGCAGGCCCCCCCTTGGCCATAAAAACAGATAATGGCCCAGCTTATACTTCTAAAGCTTTTGCTTCCTTTCTGCAGGAATTTTCTATTAGGCATCTCATAGGAATTCCCTATAACCCTATTGGTCAGGCCATTGTGGAAAGGATGAACCGCACCCCTAAGACCCTCCTTCAAAAACAAAAAGGGGGAGGTCTGGGGCAGACAGGAAAAATGGGCCGACTCACCATGGGACAGTTACATACTGCCCTCTATACCTATAATTTTCTTCAGTTTTCTTCCATTGACTTTTTAACTCCTGCTATGCGCTTTTACGCTGCAGCTCCACAGGTTGAAGGACTCCCACTGGTCACCACACAGACATCGATGCTTCCTTCCGTGCTGGCAAAGGCCAGGGCCATCTGGAAAGACCTGGAAAAGGATTGGGAGGGACCAGATGCTATAACCCTTTGGGGAATGGGGTATGCTTATGTCATTCCATATGGAGAAACCAAAGGCAAATGGATACTCATGAAGTGGCTTCTTCTCCTCGCCAATGACAAGATACCACAGAGAGAAACAGAGAAGGCGGTGGAGAAGGAGGCCCAGATGGAGTTGGGGAAAGAATCGTGAACTTCAACGCCTGTGTCAATTGCTGACCGTTTTGACCATCATGCCAGCTACCAGGGCCGTTATTGGACAGAACTGACTGATGCCGCCCTACGATGGCAGGACTTAGCGGGACATTGGTCTCAGGGCCAAGTACCCTTTCCTGGAGGGACTGTTCTTGTGTGGGTAGGATTCACAGAAGACCTAAAGAATCGCACCTGGTATGCTTGGATGGTTACTGTAGGTCCAGGCGGTCTGATCACGAACATTGCTGGACATGACACCCATTCTTATGGAGGAGTTTGCTTTACTGACCCCCGTTATGCTTTTGTTGTCAACTTTAATGATACGTTGTATATGCTTATGCTCTCCTCTTTCAAAACAAAAAGGGGGAGATTGTAAGGGCCACTTAGAGCTACCTAGATGTCTGACCTCAGTCAGTGTGCCCTTGCTGACAAGGAAAACCTGAGGTGGGTAAGAGGCATCCAGGTGTGTATTCTGCCTCAATGACTGCATGTCAAACATGGGGGCATTGAGTATGTACCATCAATGGAGAAGCACTCCCCGCCTATCAGGACTCTGTTGCCAGGACACCTGACAAAAGGGCAGATGGAAAGGGAATAAAAGGGGCAGGCGAATAAGGCTTGGGGGCAGCAGCAAGAGGAGATTTGTAAGACAATAAAGACGCTTGGCCATTCCACTGAGGTTTGTCAGACTATTCTGTCCATGTCTGGAGTTTTAACTCTGAAGAGTCGTTGGGGCAACTGAGAGCACCTGCAGGGCTGCTGGGGCAGCCGTGCACAACTGCGGGGCTATGGTAGGTACTCTAGGGCCCCTGGGATCCCTGAGTCCAGCTAGCCTGGATATCAAGGAACTCACAGTCTAAGGGCAGAGACGACATACAAACGACTATGTACAAACAATACATGTGAGATAAATTGGAGGTCATTTCAGAGCAAACGCATTAAGATTAAGGGGGACTAGGGAAGATTTGAAGAAAATCAAGGAAGTTGGGAGGCAGAGATGAGGAGGATGAATGTTCCAGACATGACTTTATAGTTGATCCTGGTAGTGATAGGGAACCACTAGAGTTTATAGAATAGAGGCCTGCAATAATATTAAGACATTTTAATTTCTAATATGGTGAATATTAATAGACATAACCCATACAAACAAAAGCTCTTTGTGAGGTCCTTAATAATTTTTAAGAGTGTAAAAACTATGGAGATCAAAAAGTTCAAAAACCACTATTATGGGGAAAATATTTGGACACAAAGAACTCAGTGCAGTGCTACAACCTCAGAAGAATTAAGATTGTAGGCTCCTCAAATGGCAATGGAGAGATACATGGTGGATGTCTACATATAGTCCACTTACTACAGTCTACATACGTTCACCATGCATATTGATGTTGCCTTTTGGGCTATTTGTAATCTTAATTCTTCCAAGATCATACTATTATATGATCTATAGTCAGAAAGCATCACTGTGAGAAATCTTGTTGAATGTGATTCAAACATGTATTTGTCCTTGTCTCATCTCATCTGGTTTAAGATTGCAACTAAAGATAATGATTTTAATATATGCTGTTCAAGTCAAACATGTATTAATAGCCTTACTTAGATTTCCCTCACTGGCTATCACCATAGCAAATCAACACCCCATATTAACATTAATATTGTCTAAATTGCTTACAGACAATATTGCTTAAATTGTGAGTATAGCACAAAAGCTGTATGAAGAGGAAAATTATATTTTTGGCTATATATGATACGGTTCTGAAATATTTATTTTTCTACACATGTGCTTTGCCTTTGCAATAGAAATTATCCATATAGCCTGCCATTGTGACACTTTATTTTATCCAGTTTTGTACTTTATTCAAGAATATTCTATTTCACGTATGGAAAGTTAAATTTCTAAATCACATGTTTGTCCATGCTCAAAAGTGTCCAGTGGTTTCCTACTGCCTTTGACTTCAAATTCAAACTCCAATGTTTGTCATTTAAATCCTTTCAGAATCTGACTTCAACCTACCTTTTCAGATTTGTTACATGGTACTCTTGTTCATGTACTCTGTGATCCAATTAAAATGGACTCCTGGCTTTTGCTCATCCATGTCATTCCATCTCCAATCTCCATGCCTGGCATGTCCCCCTTCATCAACTGCACCTTACAGAAGTCTTGGCTTACTTCTTTCTTTTAAAAAAATAAAACAAACCCTTTTACCAGGGAATATTTACTCAAATATATAATCACAAGTATCCAAATTTACATCCCCTCCCAAATGTGGGAAACATAATCCTCTCATTTATATCTCCTCAGTCTCTCGGTAGAGGATGGGAATTAAGTTCATAGCTTTGCTTGGTTTCTATAGATGACAGTGACAGTATTAAGTGTAAACCCCTCCTTGGGCTTCCATGCACCCTGGCTTCTTAGGCCTTTCATGCTTATCTAACTGGCTATACCATCCTACTTATAATCTTGGTTCCAAAGTTGTCATGGTTCTAGTCAGGTGGAGATTACCACTGGCACCTGAAACTGTGGGGAGCCAATTTTGGGGAGCCCTGTGGTCCTGCAGTAGGACTGAGAAAGTGTGGGAGCCCTGCCATCTCCAGGCAGGGCTGAGAAAGTGTCACTGACCCAGAGGTTGCTACTGAATGCAAAAATAAGAGAGACAGGACTCTCAGAATGGTGAAAGTAAAGAGCCAATTTCATTACTCTGTGTCCAGGCTTTTATAGGATGCTTCTTATTTGTATTCCCCTGCAGACATTGTCTACTTCCTTGTCCCAGGCTGTGGGTGTAAATGCCATGCTTATCTTGAGGACCTAATCCTCACACTTGTATGTTTTCCTGGGGGATGGGGAACCGATCCAGGCCCATCATCAGGCCATACACCAGAGAGGACTTGTTCAGCCATCAGGGTTCAAGTCCCACTTGCCTGTGGTCCTCAACAGAAACTAAGAAGGATTATAGTTCATCCTTCATTTTTGAAGAGGACCAATGACATAATGAGGTGATGTCTTGACTTGCACACAAGTTGGATGTAAGTGAGGCAGAGTTGCACAGGTTGTCAGTTCAATCTCTCTTACAGAGTCAGCAAAGAACAGTGACAAGAAGGACTCAGTAAGTCCTCACACCACTCCTTGAACTCCCTGTAGACCCCACTGGGAAGGATAAACAACATAGAAAAGAAGCATTTCCCCACCTTTCCCAGACCCATTTCTTGTGGTCAGATTAAAAGGGAGATCAGATGAAGGAAGTTCTTTGCCTCTCCCCAGTTAGATTCATCGCACCCATACTAAGGTATTTCCTGATTCCCTGTCTCTTAGAGTCTCTCCTCCTGATATTAACTTGTATTTATAGTTTAGGTATTTGATATTTGCTTATATGTGCATCTGTTTTTTTCTCTAACAGAAAGTAAATTTCTTGAGAGCAGGGACTGCATTTTTTTCGATCTAATGAATGTGTTGATTACTGATTGATTGTTTCATGTGTGTGTTGCCTTATCCTCTCTATAAGATTATAAACATCTTGAGAGCAAGGTCATGTTATATATTTCTTTGTATCTTGTGCAATGTCTGTGCAAAGCACATGGTCAGTCCTTAGTAAATTTCTTGTTGAGCTGAAGATTTTTGCTCTGTCTTGAATATTCAGTCTCTGGACAAGACCTGCTGGAAATGATGAAAGCTGATGTGAAGGGTGGTCTGGGAAACTTTCTGTCCTCCGAAATTCAAGTCTCACTTGTGTACTTCAAGGCTGATTGTTTTCCATTTGACCTTATAAAAATTCCCTTTGAGTTTCAGAAAGTAAACCATTTAATCTAACATGCTTCTATGGATTACACATTGGGTTCATTTTGAGCAAACATCCAAAAACAATGTGATGTTTCAGAGTCTATTGGCACACAGGAAATAGAATGAAATTTCCCCCCTCCTTTCCCCTGTCCCAGAATTTTGATAATGTGAACTGGAAGACTTAAGATAGATTGAGAAAGGCTCACAGTTCAAAATGTCCTATTTTTTTCTCATTCTGGTGTCTGGGGCAAAGAAGTAGGATACATATTTGCTTTCAAAACTATTTACCTACCAAATCACTCTTTTTTTGCTTAGGGATTAAAATTTTTATTTTAAAAATTGTAGCATCGGCTTTAACAAAAGATATTCTTTTTTGATTATAATGCTCATTTTAATAAAATTCTTATTTTTTTTTGGTTTTCATGTCACCTTAATTTCACAACATATTCTACCTCTCCTTGCAAAGGGCTACCCCTCATAACAAAGTATAAAAAAGAGCAAAGAAAAGATGAGTGTAATAGCATTGCATGTTCCTGTAAAAACAGCGTTAGGATTACCAAAGCTTAGAAAAAGCAGAGGCTGAATAGGGAAGCTAAGGGCAATGAGAAGAGCTTTTTTAAAATTCCTATTGGGAAAAAAAGGGGGGGAATAAAAAAAGGCTAGAACCTCTGCTTGGGGTGGGATAGTATATTGATAATTGACAATAGAGATAAGATAAAGTTTTACCACTTTGATTTTGTTTCTGTTTTCTCTGCAAAAGAGAACTAATTTTCTACTAGAAAGACATCACCATCACCATCACCATCATCATGGTAGGACTTGAACCCAGGTCTTGACACCAAGGATTGCCCTGTATGTACTACAATCACGTTGCTTCTCTGGAGGTAAAATAGATTTCGAAAATGAAGGGGTATAAATTATATTTTTTAAAATCCCACCCCATGATCTTCCTGGTTCTTTATTTAAAAAAACAAAGAAGCACATATTTTATATTTCTCTTTCTAATGGCCAAAATTCCAACAGCATCTCTAAATAGTCACTTTTTATGTGGCCTTCAACTGATACCCCTCTTCTTCCTATTTATATTTTCCCCACTGCCTTTTCCTTCTCCCAACCCAGCTGTATATTTTTCTTCTCTCTTTCACTATTCTCACATGACAAAATTGCTTGGGATACCATAACATATCAAGGTCTTCTCATTTGCCCTGGTCCCTTGCATTGCTATCGCTGAAAGGATACAACATTAGTCTCTTTAGACTCTGACCTTGAAAAGGAAGTCTAGTACTTGACTAGGCTGTATTCTTGTAGCATATTCATTTAACAAATACAGCAAGCTGCTTCTGCCTGGTAAGTGAAGCTTGTCTTATTCCTCTATTGTCTTAAGCTGCCATCTGGGTCCTGTCCTTCCTGGAAACCATGTGGCCTGAAGCCACAAGCCTTAGGTGGCCACAGTCCCTCTCCATAATCATAGATTCAATCACAGGTTAAGAGAATAATAGATTAGCAGTGGCCTGTGACTGGTTGATAAAAAAAATACTGGAATGATTTCATGCTCTTTTGAAAAGAAGGAACCCACAGGATCACAATAGCCTGAGTTCTCCATTTCTCCATGATACTCCCAGAAAGGGTTTCACTATACAAGTAGCTATCTATATCTCCATCTCTGTCTCTCCACATACATATATACATACACATATATGAACATATATGCATGCACATACATACACATACATACATGCATGTATACTGCAGTGCCCATAAGACATCCCAGCATCTGTAGTGTAGGGGACAGTGCACTGAATCAAAAGACCTGGATTTGAGTCCTCATTTTGACATTTCCTAACCAAGTACCTTAGGTTAGTTACTTCCCTTCTCTGTACCTCATTTTTTGTCTATAATATGAAGGTGTTGGACTGGATGATCTCTAAGGACACTTCTAGGATCTGTAAATGCATGATTCTATAAGGTCTTTTTTTGTTGTTTTTTGGAGGACTTGTTTGCTTTTGAGCTCACAGGTAAAACTGAGATAATGATTGCATTCTTGGACCAATGAACATTTTATAGCTTCCTTTTGCCCAACTGCTTTAATCACCCAAATCCCTGTGTTGTGAAGTTGACCTGTTCATTTAGATAGTTTAGAGGTTAGGTTAAGATCATCTTGAAGTGTGGCAAGGGCTCCAATCACAACACCGCCCTTGAAGCACGGGAGTGTTATTGTTGTGACTTGAAGGTATGTAGAATAGACATCTCTAGACTCTTCTCCTCCCACCCTCCTCTAAGGGTGGCTTTATTTTCTGCCAGTAGGAGAAACAGGAGGATGAGGCCAGAAGTTTGGTGTATTAGGAAGCACCCTAGCATACCCAGGATGGCCTGGTAGCACAGGTTCTTTGATCTGCTTTGCTAAAGGAAAGACAACTTTTAAAGGAGTCAACAATCTTACTTTAATTACATTCACTGGTTCAGGGGAAAGGTCAATACCATGAAAATGGAGAAAATACAAACAGGGAAATTAGCACAGTGATTCAACAGACATAGCTCCTACTGTCTGAACAAAGTAATGAACCACCTACATATACCCCTGGTCAGGAGTGCACAAACTTCTGAGTAGTGGAGGGGGCTCTTGACAAACGACTACTCAGAGTCCCATCCAGGGAATCAAAAGGTCCTTCTCATAAGAAAACCCCCAAAGCAAAATGCCAGCCTCTCAGAATATATAACAAAGACTTGGTCCCTGATTGGCTCAGAGCCAGAAGACACAAACCTACATGACTCAGCACAGCTGTGAATCATCAGGGTTCAAAGTAGATTAATCCTTCAAATGTTTACAATTTAGCCTAAGCCTGGGAAACTGAACTCCAAAAAGAAAACAACAAAAATCCCACCTTGCTTGTGCTTACACTTGGGCATTCTGCTCTCCTCAGAGAGAGGGGGTGCTAGGCTAAAATTGTATTTCTGTGCTCCCTTAAATATCATTTGTCTAGGGGATATGCTTTTCCAGCTCAAAGCTAAACTTCTGATTTCTATTTCTTAATGGTGAAAAGGAGGCCTCCAAACTCCATATTCAAGGCTTGACCCCTTTTCCACAAAATACTAGTTCCGCAGTGAACATACATATAACAAATAGCTAAGAAACCAATTTATCTAAGTGAATAGCACAACAGAAACCAGAGAAAGTATACATAGAGAAATATATACCAGATGACACAGAGTAAAGGAACATTCCCATTGAAAGTGAGTTAATTCAGCTCAACCAAGAGAGTCTCATATCTCACCCAAGGGAAATTCTCCAAAGAATCTAGTGTAGCAAGCTGGATAAAGAAACATGATTGAGACTGCAAGCTCCTCTCATGTTGACTTATTCCCAGTCTTATTTTCCTTTCAGTAACCTGAAGTGAGGTTGGTATTGTCCACCTCCTCTCTCAAAACTGGAGGCCAGAAATGCCCAAAGTGACTACAGAATCTGAAGAAACTGAAGGGACCTAAGAGAGTCCCAAGAGGGTATGATGACAGGATTCACTTTTGGCAGTCTCTTATGACTCCTGAGAAAGACAGAAGCTTACCTTTATATCACTTTCACCAACTCTACCCTCCCCCTCATATAAGCATGGAACATTGATCTGTACCAATGAGGAGAGAGTGCCACACTCTTGGACTTGGGGACTTGGGTTACAGAAGAAAAAATTGTAAAAAACAAAACACAACAGTATTATAGAGATGTAAAAAACAGCATTTTTAAGCAGGGTGAGCAAAACATTCCAGAAGTATTTCCCTAGGGTGTCCTTATATTGAAATGAACAACAAAGCACCATGAGACCAGCCACGTACTTGGTATGAGTGGCTGTCATCTTACAGGATGCTGTGGACTAAATTCTTTCAGACTTCTTCTAGAAAATTATTTTAGTAAACTCTAGCTTCCTCACTTCAGGCTTCTCTGAGGCAAGAAACAAAGAATATAAAAAGGCCTTTACTTACTGAGCATCATTGAGATAGGAATTTGACTGCTGAATCTGATCCTGTACTATCCACAAGGTTAGACCATCCAGAATGGTCCAAATTGGAGCTTCTCCATTCTTTGGACTAGTACAGATATAGATCCAATCATAGGGGTACAGGCTGAGGTCAAGCTAAAGGGGACAGAAAAGTAAATGAATTGTCTGTAGATGACCTTGGTAAGGGAAAGGGAACTAAGACTCATTCAATTTTCTTTGAATTATATAGACCTAAAATATTTATGCCTGTATACCAATTTCGAGGGCCTTCTTTCTTCAAGAAATTACAAAGCTTTTAATTTGGGGGGGAATATTTTTTCTTTGAGTTTTTTCTCTTTAAAAATTTTATTTTTTTCAGTTAACGTTTATTTTCCTCTATTTTTCTTACCTCCTCCAAGAATTGAACAAAAAGGAAAAGAAAAAGAAAACAGTGGCAAATATATGTAGGCAAGCAGAGCAAATTCTCTCATTGACCATGTTTAAAAATGTTTCTCCCTCTTTCTCTATGTCTTTCTGTCTCTGTCTATTTGTCTGTTTTTCTTCTATAAACCCTCTGGTCTTGGGCTGAAGAAACATAAATGTTACTGCTCCTACAATTTATTACAGTAGCAAATAAAACAGATATAAACTATTATTTACAATATATTTCAGGGTATAAAGTTCACTGCCAGAGTAACTTCTGTTCTCTTTGAAATCCAAGGAAAGAGACATGCTGCCACTAAATCTAGAAACAGTTCTCTCAGAATAATAATTACCCCAGGAATTCTTATCATAACCTCTCTTTACAAATAAGCTAACTGCACTTTTCTCAGAATGTCTCCTCAGATTCTTTCTCCTTGACAGGTGACTCATTCAATCTCTCAGGACAGAAATTGTCTTCGTCTTTTCTCTCTGCGCCTTCCATGACAGTGAGCTCTCCCAAGATAATCATTAAAGTGTCTCTATCCAAGAATTGATTCTTCTTTCTTAAAGATACAGTAACAATATTCAAAGTTTGTGTGAGAGAGGCTTTTTAAAATGGGGGTATACTTGAAATATGGAGAAAATGCGTCAGAAATGAAATAACTATTTTTGGGATCTCGAAGATGTAGTAAAACCAGATTCTAGAACTTCTCAGTAAGAGTCACATAATTCCTTCTCAACTTTTTAAAATAAGTTTTATTGAGATTATGTTTATTATATCACCATATTATTCCAAGTACCTCTTCCTCTTTCCTCCCTTTCCCAGAGAGTCATCCCATATCACAAATAATAGTTTTTAGAGAGTGAAAACAAAAATTAGCTCAAGTGATTGATATATTGAAAAAAAATCTGAAAATGCGTGCAATGTGTAACACCTATGAACTTCTCACCTCTGTGAAGGGTTGTTTTGGGTGTATGCTCTCATATCTACTCATACAAATCTTGCTTGATCATTACGACTTTGGTACATTTACTTCTGAGTTTTTAGCGTGTTGGTCTTTCTCTTTAAATTGTCGTGGTTACTGTGTATGTTGTTTTCTTGGCTCTGCTTCCTTCATTCTATACCAGTTCATATGGATCTTTCCATGTTTCTCTGCATTCATCTAACGTATGTAATTTCTTACCACGTAGTAATATTCCATTACTATAAATTGTTTAGCCATTCCTTAATTGATGGGCATCTACTTTGGTTCTAATTCTTAGCTATCACAAAAAGTGCTGTTATATTTTGGATTATGTAAGGACTTTCTTATTATCCGTGGCTCCCTTGGGTATAATGGAGTCTCTTGTACAATGGGTATGGATGTTTTAGTCACTTTATTTGGACAATTCCAATTTGCTTTTGAAAATGCTTGTACCACTTCACACCGACAAAGTATTAGCGTGCCCACCCTTCTACAGCCCTTCCAACATTGATCGTTGCCATTTGAGGGACAATCATTTTTGTCATTTTGCAGGGTATGAGCTGAAACCTTAGAGTTATTTTGATTTGTACTTCTTTTATTATTAGTGATCTAGAGTTTTCTTTCATGGTACTGTGAATACTTTGTAGATCTTTAGATATTCTACTTTTTAGGGTGGGGGTGAGATGGCTCTTAATCTTAGAAAAACAGCTATTTGTCCAAACTCTTATCAAAAAAATTTGATACAAACACTGTTTTTCCTGCATTTTACCACTTAACCTCCTTATACTAGATGTATTAATTTTGTCCATGTAGAAATTTTTCAGTTTTAAGTAATCACTTTTTTGTAATTGTAAGTAATTAGTTACTTCATTGTAATTAAGAAATCATTTTTTGTAATTGCCTCTGCAGTTTTGAGAAGCATATGATATGTTTTTCTTCTATTGATATCTTTAATATTAAGGTTGTATATCTACTTAAAATGTATTGTGGGTTATTTTGTACAGTGTTGATCTAAACCTAATTTCTGCCAGACTGTTTTCTAACTTTCCTAGATGTTTTCAAAAATCAAATAAGGAATTTTTTCCTAGGTAATTTATGCTTCCCACTTTATCAAATACTAGATTATTGAATTCTATTGCTTCTGAATCTCCATTGTCTATTCTTTCCATTGATCTCTCTATTCTTTAACCAATACCAGATGGTTTTGATGACTGCTGCTTTATATTATAGTTTGAAGTCAGGAAGCGCCATCCTCTCTTTGACACTACTTTTTTTTTCATTATTTCCCTCGATATTCTAGATCTTTAGTTTTTTTCCAAATGAATTTTGTTATTATTTTATCATTTTATCAAATATCTCCTTGGTAACTTGGTTGGAAGAGCATTAAAAATACAAATTAATTGGTAACGTAGTGATTTTCATTATTTTGGGATGGCCTCACCATGAGGACTGACTATGCCTCCAGCTATATAATTTGTTCTTTGTTCTTCATTTCTTTAAGGAGCATTTTGTAATTGCATCTCTAAAAGTCTTTTGTGTGTTTTGGTAGTTTTATCCCCAGACATTTTAAGCATTTTGTAGTTATTTGGAATGGGATTTCCCTTTCTATTATTACTTTTTCTGTTTTATTATTATATAGAAATGCTGCTGATTTTTGAGGACTTATTTTTTAGCCTGCAAATTTGCTGAAGTTATTAATTGTTTCAATTAGTATCTTTGCTGATTTCATAGGATTTTCCAAGCAAACCATTATATCATCAGCAAACAGCATAGGTTTATCTCTTCTTTACCTATATTTGCTCCTTTAATTTCTTTCTCTTGTTTTCTTGCTATTGCTAGCATTTCCAGAGCTAGATCAAATAGCAATGGGGAAAAGTGGGTACCCTTGCTTCACTCTCATATTTATTGGAAAAAGTCTAGTGCATCCTCAATGAATCTAGTGCTTTTGGTTTTAGATAGATGATATATGTATATGTATACATATGTATGTATATACATATATATATATATATATACATATATGTACGCACATGTAAATGTCTCTCTATGCCTATATTTTGTAGGGATTTTTTTTAATCGTGGAAGAATGTGGCACTTTCTCAAAGCCTTTTTCTACATCTATTGAGATGATCATTTAGTTTTGGGTATTTAGCTTTTAATATGATTAATTATGCTGATCATATTCCTTAGGTTGAATCATCCTTGGATCTCTAGTATAAATCCCACTCAATCATAAGGAATAATTTCTTGGATAAAGCACTGAAGTCTATTTAATAAAATTTTGTTCAAAAAATTTGAGTCAATGTTCATCAATAATATTGATCTATAGTTTTCTTCCTGTGTTTTATCTTTCCCGGGTTTCAGTATAAGGATTATATCTGTCCCATAAAAGGATTCTGATAGGGTCCTTCCTTTCTCAGTTGTTGAGAATAATTTGTGAAGTGCGGGTCCTAACTGTTCTATAAAAGTTTGATAGAATTCTCCTGTGAATCCTTCAGGATCAGAAGTTTTTTCTTTAGTCGTTTCTTTACGGCAAAATCTATTCCCTTTTCCAAGATTTAGTTATTTGAGATCTCTAATTGGTCTTGAAATAGTTTGCAAATCTTATGTTTTTGAAGGCATTTTCTTATTTCTTTTGTGTTCTCAGTTTTGTTAGCAGGTTACAGTGCATAATAGGTTCTGTTTATTCTTTTTATTTCTTCTGGTTTTGCTATAATTTCACTTTGCTTATTTGTTATTTTGTTAAATTGATTTCTGCTCCTTTAAAAATTAGTTTAGCTAAAAATTTGTCAATTTTATTAGTCCTTTCATAGAACTAGCTTGCAGTTTTCTTCATCATTCTGTAAGTTTTTTGGTTCCAATTTAACCCCTCTCTAATTTCTAATAACTCCTCTTTTGTGCTTATCTTAGATTTATTTATTTGGATGTTATGGCTTTTGGACTATATAAGTTTCCTATTGATATTGGTTTGTTTTTTTATGATTCCTTTTGGCATACAATAGGTTCCTTGTTTGTCCCTTTGAATTTTTGGAATATTTGCTTTTGCTCTGTTGGATAACATGATTGCAACTCCTAGTTTTTTGTATTCACTTGATGCATAGCAAAATTTTTGCCTCCTCTCAGTTTTATTTTGTGTATTTGTTTGTTTTATAAATGTATTTCTTGTAGACAAAAAATTGTAGGTTTTGTTGTCTTATCCAATCTGTCATTTTTTTTTCACTTTATTGGGTTATTTAATCAATTCACGTTGAATATTATGAGTTAGGTTTATATTTTCCTCTCTCTCTCTAATATTAGGGTTTTTTTTTCTCAAGTTATGACTTTTCTCCCTCTTCTGCTTTAAACAGTATTATGTTCCTTCACTTACTTAATTTTAATCTTTTAAAAAGATGATCCTGTTCCCCCTGACTCTCTTCTCCTCACCCCTGAGTCCTTCCTTTTGTTTGGTATTTCTTTCCCTTTGGAGTTTTGCTTATTAGTACCATTTCCCTTCCTGCTTTTATTAGGTTATATTATTCTTATAATTTTTCCTTCATGTTTTTCTTCTCAGTTAGTCAAGTAGATTCCCCTCCTCTTTCCATTAGTACTATTTACTAGTTTTTTAAATTTCATTTTTGTGTCCCTTTCCAAAAAAAATTTCTCTCACTCCCTCCATTATCTATACTTGCTTTCTGTCTACTCCAGACTCTCATTCTCTGATGCATGACCCTTGTAATGATCTGTTCTCTCTTTTTCCTCTGTATTCCTCATGCAATCAAAGTTTCTAAGGCTCTTTCCTCTAGGTGTTTTCTGCCATTACCTTTTAGAACTTGCCCCATGGATTCCGCCCTTCCATTGTGCATTAGTCCCATATTATTAGAATAATATCAGTTCCTGTAGGTATCAAAGAGGCTACTACCCCTTGGTAGGGCCCCTCCCTCTCCACAACCCGAAATATGCAGCTTCCACTGATCTATACCCTCCCCTGATTATCTTTTTTCCTAATTTGCCTTAAAATCTCCTCTGTGGGTCCATGCTCTTCCACTTCCTTAGGTGTCAGTTATCTCCTGGGATTCCAATCACCAATCATCACAGGCCACACCCAATGTAAAGTCTCCATCTCATCTCACAGATCCTCTCTCTTCACCCATAGGAGCATTCATCATCAACTATCTCTGACCACCAGTACCTCCTTCCCCCCCACCCTTCAATCTTTCTTCCTTCTTCCTCACTCTCTAGGATTACCCTGTAGAATCTTCTCTTTCTGGGACCATCTTCCCTATGGTGAATCAATGGTTGTGATGGTGGTGGTAATTGCTATGGTTGTTATTTTGTGGGACTACATTATAACATGGGCAGTGATATGAAAGGGAAGAAGGGGAACAGGGGAATAGGAGTGTGTGATGTGTCAGGGTCAATTCAAGGGCTAGCAATGAGGGGAAACTGACATTTATGGTCCCAGAAAGAGAAGATCACACATGGGAATGTGTGAAGAAGAGGGAGGTGTAGCATCACTGCCAGTAGTGAGGAAGGTGGGGGAGGAGTGCTGAATGAGCTGAGGGTGAGTGAGCATTGATCAATTCATGGGTATTTTGAGTTTCTTTTTTGTAACCTTTTTTTAAAATTCTGTGTGTCCTAGATCATGGAAACAGCTAATGTTAAGTTATCTTTGATGCATAACTTCTGTGTTGGAGAGGTTTGAGGGGGTCTTGAGGATCAGAGAAAACGTCTGGTTCTCCTTGTTGCTCATGTGACTTGTACATCTTAAGTTCATTTTAAAATTCTTAAACAGCAAAAACTACTTTTCTACAATATAGCCTCATACAAGAGGATTCTATAAGAAGCCATAAATCTGTAAGTTCTTACCATGTGCCAGGAACTGTGCTATGTGCTGATAATACAAGCAGAAAAAAGTCTTCATTCTCAATTAGCTTGAATGCAAATGGGAGAAGATAAGACATAAAGGGGACCTGAAAAGGAGAGGGGAAGAGGTAAAGGAACCAGGCAGCAGGGTATTATAGATAAAGTCTGGGAGAGTGTGGAAAGAAGCCTGGAGATTGAAGCAAAGCCTGGCCTGGATCACCTCCTCAAAATGGAGAGTCTGGGAGGAACAAGTTATCTGAGAGAATGTAGAAGCACTTGTCCTCCTCTCAGGTGCTCTCTTTTTCCTGGCTTTAAAAAAATTTTTTTAAGCATTTCTTTCAAAACTGTACTGCTTCTCTGTACTTCCTTCTGAATTTCTTTCTCTTATGTGCACTTAAAATTTGGCATCACTATTGCTAACACACACAAATTCTTCCTGATTCCCATTCTAATTAACTGGAGAAAGGGGAGAAAACAAATCAGAATAAATGGTATATAACGATATCATGGGAATTTAATATACTGTGCTTAAACAAAAGAAGTCAGGAGCTGCTCTCTGATATTTAAAGAGTAGATTGTAAGTTCCATGAGGAAAGAGACTACTTTCCATTTTGTTTTTGTATTCCTAGACTGTTGTCTGTGTATGAGGTTCTTTGGGAATGAAGGTATTTAAGAAGGCAGCCATGCATAACATGTTTACAACAATACTGTGTGATGAAGTTCTATAGAATCTGAATTCACAAACCCCCTTCCACTAGGGGAAAACTGAGAATGTAATGTTTGCATAACTCTCTGTACAATTTTAAAAGTGAATAAAATATAGAAGAACAAATAGAACATTATTACAAATCTCCATGCTTTTTATTCTCAAGATTCACATCTTGATCAAAATGAAATTAACTGACATTTTCTAGGTTTTTTATAAAAGGCAAATTATTATCATTATCATAGGAGATAATTTTGCTCCTTAACATGTACTTGATGGGGTGTTTATATCAGAATAATCTGATATAAAGTATGATCTACTCACATTCAAGCCAGACTATCCTGAGAAAATTGACTAAAATGTGTTGCTAATAGCAACACAAAATGTGCTAGCATGACCTTGGTAGGTCACTATAGGCTCGCAATCTAAAATGACTAGATAGGACGAAAGAAATTGGAGTCATAACTTCAATGACCTTGTGATAGTAATACCTGGAGCCATGATATTTGGCCTGTCTTGTCATACAGGGTCACTCTAACTCAATCCAAAGATGGCTATAATCCTTGACATAAGATGGAAGTTGCAAAGACATGAAGAAAAGCTTCTCAGAAATTGAAACTTCTCAACAAATATGGAATGGTTTGGCTCAGGGGATTTCATATCAGTGGACATTTTGAAGTATTGCTTGAACAAACATTTGTCAGAGATGTTGTAACATGGACTTTAAACTTTATTCTGTGTCATGGACCCCTTTGGCAACCTGGTTAAGTCCATGAACCCTTCCTCAGAATAATATTTTTAAATGCATGAAAATACATAGGATTGCAAAGGAAACCAACCATACTGACGTACAGTTCAGCGAAGAGACCCAGCAAAATATATGCAATAATTACAAAATTGTAAAAACAAATTACTTTGAAAGTCTTAAGAATGCTGATCAACACAATGACCAACCTCAATTCCATGGGTCTCGTGAGAAAACATGCAACCAGTCTCCAGACAAAGATGTGATAGAATTGGAGTAAAGACTGAGGAATATACGCACTCACACACATGTATACATACATACATTGTGAGAAATTGTTTTTGCTTGACTTTACATAATTGTTACAAGGGTTTTGCTTTTCTTTCTTTTTCAATTGGGAATGAAGAAAGGGATGGAGAGGAGGTGGATTTTGAATAATTGAAAAAATTTAATTTAAAAAATCCCTGAAAAAAAGAAATAGTTATCAATTTTTTTCAAAGTTCATGGACTATAGATCATAGAGCATTCCTGTTCACATACTGGGTTTGATTAAATTGCCTTTCAGGTCCCTTCCAACTTGTTCTTCTGCATTGATAAGAAAAGATTATTTCTTTTTTTTTTAAGATCAGAATTAGTTTTAATGTAGAGAATGAATAATAATGAACAAGGATATGGCTTATAATGGAAACAACTTAACCCTGAACTATTTAAACAAGTAATTAAAACTCAAAAATAGAAAACAGAAAACAGAAAAGATATGAGTAATAATTTTATCCAGAAGTTAAACCAATATAAATTAATTACTACAACTGGGAAACGAAAAGAACAATCACTTATTTTCAGTTATGACCAACATTCCTTATTTTCTTTGAAAAGACTGTTTCGTTTGTGAATTCTCTACTCTAAACTAAGGAGAGGACCATTCATCTGAGCCAGCAGAGTATGGGGCTGCTATCCAAATTGTTTTCTCTTGCAATTTTTAGAGTCAGATTAGGGGGAGCAGGTGTGGTAATAATGAGAGAATACCAAGGAGAGGATTATGAGTTGCTGGCAGGGTGGGCGGGCTCATACAATGCCTTTGTGCTAACAATGGGGCACTGGACCTGCCATGTAGAGGGAAGGGAGGAAAGTCAGAAAGGCAAGAACTGTAATCTTGTGTAACTTTAGGGAAGGTTTATAACTGCTTGCTTTCCATATAAAAAGACAAAAAATTGGATTCTAAATGTTTTTATGGTTACATCTTGACATTTTCCATTAAGGCTCCATTATTCTTTTTTCATTTTTGTGATTTGGACTGACAAAGAAAATAATAAAATAAAGAATGCATTTGACAAAGATCCACCTATTTTTAGTGCTCTCAAATTTGTACCCTGAGTACTCAAGTCAATAAGCATTTAGTAAGTTCTTACCATGTGCCAGGAACTGTGCTATGTGCTGATAATACAAGAAGAAAAAAGTCTTCATTCTCAATTAGCTTGAATGCAAATGGGAGAAGATAAGACATAAAGGGGACCTGAAAAGGAGAGGGGAAGAGGTAAAGGAACCAGGCAGCAGGGTATTATAGATAAAGTCTGGGAGAGTGTGGAAAGAAGCCTGGAGATTGAAGCAAAGCCTGGCCTGGTCACCTCCTCAAAATAGAGAGTCTGGGAGGAACAAGTTATCTGAGAGAATGTAGAAGCACTTGCCCTCCTCTCAGGTGCTCTCTTTTTCCTGTGCTGAGATTACTTGGGGCTCAGAACTGGGCCAGACATTCACATATCATATGTCTGGTAGGGCTTTGCCATCTCTGTCACTAAATGCTGGAAGTGATGCATGGGAGGAATTACATTCAATCTATATACCACCATCTAGGCATAGTACCTATTCTTTTTTTTGGTCTTTTTTTTTTTTTAGGGGGAAGGCAGGCCAGTTGGGGTTAAATGACTTGCCCAAGGTCACATGGATAGTAAGTGTTAAATGTCTGAGGCTAGATTTGAACTCAGGGCCTCCTAACTCCAGGGCTGGTGCTCTATACGCTACACCACCTAGCTGCCCCATAGTACCTATTCTTTTTCACACTTTTTCAAAACCTCCTAAGAAAAGAAGTTACTTCAGATCTGTGTCTGACCCCCAAATCACCGAGCTATCAGAGATTTCTACCTGTATATCCACAAACATTGAAGATGATTCACAGACTTTCAGCTTCCACAATGTTGCATCATGAACTAATCACAATGCTTTTCGTAGTAGCAACTGCCCTCTGAGGACTCAATTTGCCAATCCGAGCAGAAGCTGGGGAGTGCTGCTATCTTCTTCTCTTCTTCCTTCTTCTCTTCTTCCTTCTTATGCTTTCTTCTCCTTCTCTTCTTCCTTCTTATTCTTTCTTCTCCTTCTCTTCTCCCTTCTTATTCTTTCTTCTCCTCTTCTTCCTTCTTTTCTTCTTTTTCTTCTTTCTCCTCCTCCTCCTTTTTCTTCTCTTTCTTTTTCCTTCTACTCCTTCTTCTTCTGTCTTCTTTGTTCTCCTCCTCCTCTTCCTCCTCCTCCTCCTTCTTCTTTCATCCTCCTCCTCCTTTTCCTCTTCCTCTTCCTTCTCCTTCCTCCTCTTCCACAATAAACCTGAGACAATTAACTTTTTGTCCTAAGCCATCTTTATTTTTTATTTCTTGAAATATAACTCTACAAAGACAGGCTCTTAAAAAAAAAACCTATTCTGTTTTAAATTGAGTTACTTGACTATGCCTTTAAATCCAAATCACTCAGACTTTCATTGTTACTTTTTACTACAATCATTTTAGTCAATCTGATAGGTGTAAAATGGTATCTCAAGGTTGTTTTAATTTGCATTTCTCTAATTAATAATGATTTAGAGAATTTTTTATGTGACTACGATTTGTTTGTTTTTGTTTCTTCATCAGAAAATTGCCTGTTCGTATCCTTTGGCCATTTATCAACTGGAGAATGACTCATATTATATATAGATTTAACAAATTTCTTTATATATTTGATATAGGAGACCTTTATCTGAGAAACTGAATTTTCCCCTAATTTTCTGCTTTCTTTCTGATCTTAGCTAATATAAGATCTAGCTGATCTTAGCTTTGTTTTATTTGTGCAAACCCTTTTAAATGTCATATAATCGAAATTATCCATTTTACACCTTACTCTGCTCTCTATCTCTTGTTTATTCATAAATTGTTTGCCTATCATACTTCTGATAGATAGTATTTTCTATGTTTTTCAAATTTTCTCGTAATATTTCTCTTTATAGCTGGATCATATATCCATTTTGATCTTATCTTGGTAAATGGTGTAAGATATTGGTCTACGTCCAATTTCTGCCAGGCCTTTCCAGCTTTCCCAACAACTTTTTTTTTTTTTACCAAACAATGAATTCTTATTCTTAAAACTTAAGTCTTTATATTTGTCAAAAACAAGATTACTACAGCCATCTGCTGCTATAAACTGTGTGTCTGCTCTGTTCTTCTGATCTACCTTTTATTTCTTATCCAGTAACAAATAGTTTTAATAATTACGGCCACGTAATAGAGCTTAAGATCTGGTACTGCTAAACCTCCTTCCTTTACATTTTTTATTCATTCTTTTGATATTCTTAATATTCTGTTTCTCCAAATGAATATCAGTATCATTTTTCTAACTCAGTAAAACAATTTTTGGTAATTTAATTAGGATGGCTTTGCATATGTAAATTAGTTTAGGTAAAATTGTCATTTCAATTGTATTGGTCTTATTTACTCATGAACAATTAATATTTATCAAATTATTTAAATCTCATTTGTATAAAAAGATTTTTTATATAAAATTGTGTTCACATAGTTCCTGGGTTTGTTTTGGCAGGTATACTCCCAGGAATTTCATATTGTCTAGAGTTATTTTAAATGGAGTATTTTTTTTTTTGCTTTTTTTTTTTGGAGGGGGAAGGCAGGGCAATAGGGGTTAAGTGACTTACCCGAGGTCACACAGCTACTAAATGTGATCAGTGGTTGAGACTGGATTTGAACTGAGGTCCTTCTGATTTCAGGGCTAATGCTCTATTCACTGAGCCACCTAGTCACCCCTAAATTGAGTATTTTTTAAAAATTTTATCTATTTACTTTTAGTTTACAAGATTTAGTTCCACAATCCCCTGAGTTCTAAATTTTCTCCCCCTCCCTCTTCTCCCCCTTCCCCACCATGGTGGAATGCAATCAAATATAGGTTCTACAAATACCTTCACATTAAACATTAGTCATGTTGTAAAGAAGGATTATAACCCGTGGAGTGAATAATGAGAAGGAAGGGACAAAACAAAATAAAACACAAAAGAGAGAGAGCAAGTAGTTTGCTTCTATCTGTATTCAGACTCTGTAGTTCTTTCTCTGCATGTGTTTCTTATGAACACTTCTTGCAGAGTTTTGTTCGTGATATATAGGAATGCTAATGATTTATGTGGATTTATTTTATCTCCTGCTACTTTGATAAAATTATTAATTGTTTCAACTGACCTTTTAGTTGGATCTTTGGAATTTTCTTAGCATATCATCTGCAAAAAGAGACAGTTTTATTACCTAATTTCCCATTCTAATTCCATCTATTTTTCTTCTTTTATTGCTATTGCTAGGATTTTTTTTCTTTCTTTTTTAAATTTTATTTTAGTTTGCATCATTCATTTCCACAAGATTTTGAGTTACATATTTTCTCCCCTTCTTTCCCCTACCCACCACCCCAAAACAGCCATCCCAGTGTGTCCCCCCTCCCCCAGTCTATTCTCTCCTATGTCACTTTTCGGTAGGGCAGGATGGATCTCCCAACCACAGTGCCTGTGTATCTCAAGTTCCAGTGGATGTAGTCAATAATAATAATAATAATAATTGCATATATATATATTTACAACATTTGATTATGGAACTTTAGAT
>CM053582.1:169127029-169173910 GCA_028627135.1 Pseudochirops cupreus
CCCCCCGGGGCTCAGCAGCGGCTTCAGGACAGGCTGGTTTCGCAGTGCTGATATGGTTCCTCGTAGCTGAGCTGACTTTAGTGGGAAGTATCTTTGTGTGCATTTTGGAGTTCTAGGATTGGTTTAGAGTCCTATTCCATGGGTATTTTGGGGTGGCCATGTGAGAGCTGCGATATGTTGCTGCTGTTATGCCGCCATCTTCTATTGCTAGGATTTTCAATGCAATATTGAATAATATTGGTGATAGTGAGCATCTTTGTTTCACACCTGATCTTACTGAGAAGGCTTCTAGCTTATACTCATTACAAATAATGCTTGCTGATCATTTTAGGTAAGTGCTTTTTATCAGTTTAAGGAAAAATCTATGTTTTTAATAGGAATGAGAGTTATACTTTATTAAAAGCTTTTTCTGCATCTATTGAGAAAATCATATGATTTTTGTTTCTTTTATTATTTATATAATCTATTATGTTAATAGTTTTCCTTATGTTAAACCATCCCTGAATTCTTGGCATAAATTCCACTTGTTGCCATCTTTTAGCTAGTATTTTATTTAGAATTTTTGCAGCAATATTCATTAATGAAATTGGTCTACAATTTTCTTCCTCTGTTTTTTTTCTTCCTGGTTTAGATATCATTATCATATTTGTTTCATAAAAGGAGCTTGGTAGGATCCCTTCTTTGCCTATATTCCAAGTAATTTATTTACTATTGGAATTACTGGCTTTCATTGAATGACCCATAATAGCCACAACAAAAACAACAACAGCTCTCTTTAATTTATACCACTAATCACTCCAAACCTACAATGAATTCTATTTGACATTCAGCAAGCTTTCATATAGGACCTTTTACACTGAGACACTAGGCTAGACTATAGGACCACAGAGGCAAGAAAAAAAAGACCCTGCATAAAGGAACTTCTGTCCTATTGGCGGTGTACAACATGTAAACAGATAAGCAAATACCGAAATTATACACCCTGGTTGTTTCTTTATAGGTAGAAGGGAGACTTTGTAAAGTTGTGTACTTTCTTTGGCTTTGATAGTTAAACAGCTGCTAAGTTCTTCAGAGGGCAGCTAGGTGGATACCTGGAGTCAGGAAGACTTATATTCCTGAGTTCAAATATAGACATAAACACTTGCTAGCTGTTTGACCCTCGGCAAGTCAGTTAACCCTGTTTGTCTCAGTTTCCCCATCTGTAAAATGAACTGAACAAGGAAATGGCAAACCACTCCATTATCTTTGCCAAAATAACCCCAAATGGAGTCGTGAAAAGTTGGACACAATTGAACAACAATTGCTTCAGAGTCTATTTATGTTTCCCATGCTTTGAAGAGCAATGGCTGTATCTAAGGAGAGTAGAAAGAGTGTTAGATGTGGAGTCACAGGACCAGAGTTCAAATTCTGGCTTTGCTACTTATGATCTGTGTCACCTTGGATATCTTTTTAAATGCTTCTGGGCCTTTGTTTGCTCATCTGTGAAATGAGTAGATTAGACTAGATGGATTCTGAGAGAAAGAAGACATTTCTTGGGTTAATGGGAGAACCTAAAAAAGCAATACAAGCTTTACAGTATTTATTTTTATTCAAAATTCCCAGTTATTTTCTGTATATTTGGTTTGTGAATAGTTATTTATATGTTGTCTCCCCAGTAGACTGTGGGCTCCTTGATGGCAGGGACTTCTTTCTTTCTTTCTTTCTTTGTATTTCCAGCACTTAGTGTCTGGAACATAGTAGGTTCTTAAAAATGTTTGTTGACTGGCTAACAGTTAAAATCACTTTATAAGTGTATCAAAATAAAGCAATTATTATTTTTTCCTAGGAATTATGGTTCATTTGCATATTTATTTGCACTCTATTGAGCAGAAGAAATGTGGATCTCCAATTCTCCTCTAATTCCAGAGCCAATTTATTACTGTTTCCGTGCTTTTTGCAGTACAGCCACAGTTGATTAGGCTAACACAGAAATGGAATGTTCATGTTGTACGATGTGGAAATCCTGAGCACAAGTTATGGTCTCTTGTTTCAGTCCTCTTGATCTTGGATACTGGCTTAATATAGCTGACAGAGAATGGTGATGGATAAAGTGGATATGAGAGGCATTATGGAAGATTTTGAATGACCAAGATCCAAAAACTGTAAAAATATTCTAGGCTATGGAATATCAGGACCAGAATCAAGAATGGGAGCTCCATATTACATTGGCTTTGAGATACAGATGAAGAAGCCAATGATGGTGATCATATGATAGGAAATTTGAATTTTTCCCTCCTTGGACTGCAGATTATGAACTTACTAAGAAAAAGCTTTTTCTCTTCTCTCTTCTAATGTACTTTGGCATATCATATGTATGGGAAAGCCAGCTTTCCTCTTAGGGGTCACTTATTTATGGTTTGATTTGTGTAGATCATTTATTCCAGAAATTTCAACATGATCTTCCTTCCTTCTAATAAGTTACATATGCAAAGTAATACATTTTGTTCCTAATTATGTTAGTTTCCAGATGCAAAGCATGCAAAATAAAAGAATTAAACAATAAAAGCTCCTATTAATTAAGAAAATGAGACTTGAATCAGAGAGAACAAAAGGAAGATGGTGAATTTTTTCAATGTTGTTAAATGAACATTACAGTAACCTTTTATTTATGAGTTATTAGTAACAACTTATATTTAATATAAGATTTTAAACTATGTGAGGTAGGTAGTGTGAATATTTTTGTCTCATTTGCAGTTGAAGAAACTGAGACTCTAAGAGATTAAATGCCTTACCCAGAGTCACACAGAAAGTGAATTAGAATGAGAATTTCAACCCTTGTATGTCAATTATGATTCCAGTGTTATTTCTTGTTCACACTGCCTTTAAATATGAGGATTTTCTTAACCCCATAAAGTATTGGTAGTAGTGTACTTTCATTCTGACTGACATCAGGAAAATGTACCAAAGTCCAGAGATTCACATTCTTGGCAGGAAGTAAACAAAACAAAACAACAACAGCAACAATGACAAAATCTCACTAGAGCTTGGGAAAAGCCAAATTCACCTTGCAATTACAGAGAGTAAAGCTATCTATCTGTCAACACAAATATTGGTAGAGAAAGGGTACAGGTACATGTGGCAAGTTGAGAATAACTACACAGGTAGTACAGTGAAGAATGTTCCCATCAGCCACTGCTCCCATTGGAAGCAATTAGCCTTAGAATAGAAGTACCAGTTGCTGGAGCTGGATCAGTTAACTTTTCCAGCTTCCTTTGAAAGATTATTGTAGAATATGAACTCTGTCTAATATCACTTCTAGAATTCTTCTTTAGGGCCATGTGCCCCAGAAATTTCCTTTGTGTGATATCTTGGATCCCTCAACTAGCTTCTTCTATGAGTCTGTTTACCTCTGGATTAGCTCATTCAGGATTGTTACAGAAGGGATTTCCCCCCCCCCCCCATTCCTTGTGCTCTCAAAAAAGTGAAACCTCTTGGATAGGGATCTAACAATCTCTGACTTTCTGTTGACAACAGGAAGGAACTGGTGGGACTGACCCAAACTGGTCAAAGCCACTGGTGATCACTGTTGGTGAAAATTGGCTTCAGAATAGTCAATTTAGGCATTTACTTGAGGATTTGGCCCTCTGGCTTCTCCTGTATTTATTCCTGAGGAATGATACTCAGCAAAGAAGACAAGACCTCCTAGGTACTTTGCTATAGACTATGACCCCTTATGTACACAATAACACATGCATTATTTTTCCTATCAATGATATAGAAAACCTATATTATATTTGTTATTGGTCTGGAGTCAGGAAAACCTAAGTTCAAGTCTGGTCTCAAATACTTTCTACCTGTGTGACCCTGGGCAAATCACTTAATCTCTGTCTGCCTTAGTTTCTTCAATTGTAAAATGAAGATAATAATTGAACCTCTTGGGGTTGTTGTGAGGATCAAATGAGATAATAATTGTAAAGGGCTTGGCATAGAGTAAATGCTATATAAATGTTAGCTATTATTATCTAATATTTGTGAAGTGCCTGGCACATAGTAGGCACTTAATAAATGCTTATTCTACCCTTTGTGCCATTGTTAAGTTAATCTTCCATGTGCATACAACTAATCATTTAACTCCTTTCATCAACAGTCTTCTGTGGCTCCCTATTGTCTACCAAGTAAAGTTCTTGGTCTGTCATTCAAGGCCCTCCCCAATCTATTGCCACTCTATCTTTCAAGTCTTATTTCATATTACTCCCTTGTAAATACTCTATTCTCTATCCAAAGTGAGCTACTAAGTAGAGTATTCTCTATTCTCCTGAACTTTCTTACCTTCAAACCTTTAATTAACTGCTCTTGATGCCTGGAATTTCCTCTTTCTGTATCAGCACTTGTTAAATTTTTGTCCGTTCTTTAAAAATCAACTCCTACCATCATCATAAATCTTTGGTGATCTTCCTGATCATGCCCATTAAAACTTACAACTTTCCAACAGCAATTGTGTACTTAATATTTCCAGGTTTTCAAAACCCTTTACAGTTATCCCTTACACACTGTGACTTTTCTCATCAAGGTTTTGACATATTGTGAGTCTGCAAAAGAAATTAAATGGGAATTTTTTGGGAATTTTGTGGTAGCTGTGGATGACTCTTAAAGGCCAGCAGATGACACAGAAACTCAGAAATGCATAAGAAATATGTAGAGCATTGTATAATGTCAACCAAAATTTTATAGTAAGGTACTAGAAACATCCCATAAAAGAAAAAGAAAAAATTAGACTTCTTTTCTGGCATGAAGGGAGGGCTAAAGTATTTTACATGGATTTTCCAAATTGAGGGGGTGCCATGCCCCCTAAATCCCACAATATGGAAAAGATAACTGTGCATCTTTTGTATTCCTCTCAACAACATTATGTGTTCTACGAGTATTTTAATTGCCATTTTATACTTACACAAACTAAGGTTCAGATAGGGTAATCATGTAACTAGTAATGTCTGCATTGGAATTGACCACAAGACTCTCCGGCATTTGCCATGGAATGTTGTATGTTAAAGTTATGTGTTTTGGTATTTATTACTAACTTTAAGTTCCTTGAAAACAGGAACCCAAGTCTGAACTTTTTACATGTTTATCTTCAAGTACGGGACCTTGCAAATGATTAATACTGAAGAAGTATTTTCTTCATGAATGAAAATGGATGATGAATTCTCCTGTATTGTTTTCCAGGCAATATATTTCAAGGGATGCCTAGAGACAGGAAAATGTGAAGGGAATCATTTTCTGCACCTACCTTTTCACTTGTCTGAGTAATCAGCTTTCCATGAATCCCAGAGCATTCCCAAGTGAGGTTGAATAAAGTGAAGATTAGCACTTGGTCATTTCTATGAATGAAGAGCTTTGATAACAGATGTCTATAGTTTTGTGTATATGTGTGTATATGTTTGTAACATATTTTTAGAACCTAAACAGTGGATCTAATGATAATAAATGTTAATTCACGAACCTGTCCTTACATGGTTTCTGAATTGTGCTTCCCTTCCCTTCTTCCCTTCCCTTTCCTTCCCTTCTTCCCTTGCCTTCCCTTCCTTCCCTTTTTATTTTGGCAAAAGCAGTGACCTAGAGAGAGAAAACAAATTAACTAATACTGTTTTATTCTTGGACCTTGGGAAAAAATAGTTGTGACAGAGTGAGCTCTGTCTGGTCTCCTCTTGCAGGTCCTTTGCTCTATTAAGGAACATTCTCTCTCTCTCTCTCTGTCTCTCTCTGTCTCTCTGTCTCTCTGTCTCTCTGTCTCTCTGTCTCTCTCTCTCTCTCTCTCTCTCTCTCTCTCTCTCTCTCACACACACACACACACATACATGCACACACACAGCTCTGTTTCATTTTTCTAATGAAAATGTTTGCTTTCCCCCTTTTATGCCATCCGTCTGTGCATGGCCTAAAGTATTATCACTTTGCTTAACTTTCGTTCTGCATTTGACCATTTCTATTAATCCTGGAAACATCCACTGAGAAAATGAAATGACACTTTTTGTTTGTGTGACATACTTTGCCTGAACAGCATAAGGATTTCATGGATAACTCATTAATGCTAGCTAATACCTGGCATATCTCCCTTCCCCCCACTCCCCACCATACCATACCCTCATATCCAGATGCTGAATCTTTTGACTTCTCTTTGAATGCTTTCTTTTCTAATCCAGAGATTACAGGAGACTGAGAACTGTGCTAATCAGATGTTTACATCTGCCAGGGCTCTCTCTTCATTGCTTTCCAAATTTTAGCATTCTCTGTGGGAGGGCACCAGAAACCTAAGCTAAGTGCAATCTCAGGGTTTGAAATACTAAACAGAGTATTTCTAACCTCTAATAGCACCAATACCACAACTTACAAGTAAACTTACAAGTAAACACCTCAATCTATGGGCTCTCAAACCACCAAGTTCCCCATGAACCACACTTTCATTCTCACTCTCTTGTCATTCAAACTAATCCCCTCCTCTTATCTCCTCTTTCCTCTGTCTCCCCTTCTTTCTCTTCATTCACTCAAAAACTCCTCTACACAAACACAACCATATTCGACTTCACTCAGAAATCACTCAGTGTTCCATCCCAAACATACTCAAGGACTGGATCTTGTTTGCACACATTAAACAAGCTCAGTTGCAAGCATCAAAGAAATGTACTTATGCCCTTTAAATAGTCTGGGAGGACAATAAACAATTGTGAACAGCTGCTTAAACACTGTGACTTTTCTGCACAGCTACCTGCTTTTTTTCCTTTTAAGAATTAAGGTTCTTAACTTTAGTGTCATCATCTCTTTTCTTCATGTTCTCCAGCTTCTTCTAGGAGAAGAGGCTAGGAGAAGAGGCTGGGAGTAGGATTGATGTCGCAGTCCTAGGAGGAGAACCCTTCCGTAATCCATAGTATGTTCCAGAATCTTTAAAAGGTACTTCAGCTCATTTGAAGACCTTCCCAGTTCCCACAGGTTTATAAGTTGCCTTCCTCCAATGGAGCTCTCTTTTGTGCTTATTATAAATGAATATAATTAATAAACAAATATAAATAGTTGTCACAATACTTCTGAGCAGGGAATCAGCAACTACTACTACTCCCTTCTTCCCTCTGACCCTTCCTTGCTGGATGACCTCTCATCTAAGGTGATATTTATAAAACACTTTGTAAACCTTAAAGCACTATATAAAATTATTACTACCACTACCAGCACTGCTACTACTACTACTACTACTACTGCTGCTGCTGCTGCTGCTACTACTATTACTTCCACCACCACCACCACCACCACCACCACCACCACCACCACCACCACCACCACTACCACAACTCCTCATCCTTGCCTCGTCCTCTTCCTCCTCATCCTCTTCCTCCTCGTCCTTGTCCTCCTCCTCCTCTTCCTCTTCCTCCTCGTTGTCCTCCTCTTCTTCTTCCTCCTCTTCCTTTTCTTCCTCCTCCTCTTCCTTCTCCTCTTCTTCCTTCTCCTCCTCTTCCTCCTGCTTCTCCTCCTGCTCCTCCTCCTCCTCTATTATATACCATTATAGCATTCTTTGGAGAATAAGTAGCTTCCTCCTTAGAGCATGCAATTCTTTCCTCTTGGAAGAACCTCATGTCTGTTTTGAAGCACTAATTGTTCAGTTGTCCTTTTCCTTTCTGTTCTCCTTTGTGTTACACTTCTATTCGCCAATATTCTGACAAGAGTCAAGACCCCCTTTCCTTCCCCTATTGAAGCCTTGCTTGTATATTTCTTTTAGGACCACTTTATTCTCCCTAACAAACTTCAACCGAATTTATTTTGACCTATGCTTCAGCAAAATGAAGAAAATGAAGGCTATTGGCAAAGTTAAAGCTAAAAAGTTAAAGAAAAAAATAATGGAGTTTGGACTGGACTCTGCTCATATCAGAGAAATGCACATTTCTGTTTAATTTCTGAAGCACTGAGGTCAACGCTGTCCTCCTAGGCACACAGCTTACAACCCTGATGTCATTGTCAACTCCTTAATCTCTCTCACTGCACACCCTCACTCCATATCCCATCTGTTGCCAAGTCTTGTCGATTTATATTTGTATCATCTCTGGTATATGCCTCCTTCTTGCTTCTGACCCTGTCACTACCCTAGTGCAGGCTTTCATCCCCTGGACAATTGCAGTAGTCTGTAGGTTGGTTTTCTTGCCTTAAATTTTTCCCCAATCCAATCCATCCTCCACTCAACTATCATATTAATATTCTTAAATCAAAGGTCTGACCTTGTCATCACCTTATTCAATAAACTCCAGTGGTTTCCTATCATCTCTAAGATCAAATATAAAACCCTCTGCTTGACATTCAAAACCTCCTTTCCAGTTATTTTATACCTTACTCCCCTCCATGAACTCTATGATTCAGTGACACTGGCCTTTTTTCTGTTCCCTGAATAAGACAATCCACCTCCAGATTCTGGGTATTTTCATTTCTACATGCCTAGAATACTCTCACCTCTGCCTTATGGCTTCCTTCAAGTTCAAGCTAAAATCCCACTATTTACAGGAAACCTTTCCCGATCCCCCCTAATACTAGTGTCTTCCTTCTGTTGATTACTTCCCGTTTATCTTGTATATAGCTTGTTTGTAAATATAGTCAATCCTCAGCATTTGTGCATTTAACTTTTGTGATTTCAAACATTCCTGAGATTTTTATTAATAACCTGTTTTTTCACCATACACATTTGTGGCTATGTACAGTAAAGAAAAAAACAAGAGGTGTGATAGGGGCAAGTTTGTAGAGTGGTTTGCATTCTATTAGAAGATGCTTATTGTGAAGAACTCCCATGCAATAAATACATATTTTCATTGTTTGCCTTTAAAATTCAAGTTTTATATAGCAATTATTTCCCCAAAGCATAGTGCAAGTCCTTTGGGCCCTAAGGTGATGTCAAGATCTGGCCAGTTTGGGTGTCTTCTGGGAGCAGTGACTAAAGTCCCAGCAACCTCTTCCTTGGTATTCAGAGGATCTCCAAGGTAGAAAGGTTTATAGCAGTATAGTATACAACATAACACCCTCATACTACCAGCTGACATAGTACGTAAGATTCAGGTTAAAAAAAGTTTGTTTTAAGAATTTTATTTGTTATACAGTATTCATGGTATTTTAGCTTTTATATGTTATGAAAAGTGGATATTGGCTGAAATAAATTTTTTTTTAAAAATTGAGCTGTTAGCACAAAAGGTCACAGAATTCTAGGGAATTACTGGTGAGAAAAAAAGGTTTTGCATGTTACCAGTTTTATTATGTGTAGTGCATTTTATGGGTTGTTTCATGGTTACTATTTTAGGAAAAGTATGTATATCAGAATTGATGTTTTGTTATAAAGAATTATATGCAGCAATTTTCAGTGAATATTCAGCAATCTTCAGTGAAAAATAACAGGTTTTGGTGGTCCCAGGAATCTAACCCCCTAATTCTCATAGGTTTAATGTATCAGCATTCACATTTTTCCCTTTTTCTGTTTTCTAGGAATGTTACCCCTGTGAAAGTTGAGGATTGACTGTAATTGTTTTCATGTTGTTTCTCTCCTTAGAATTTGAACTTCCTAAGAAGATACTTTCTGAGTATCTCCAGTGCTTAGCACATAGTAATAGCTTAATAAAAACTTGTTGTTTTTATTGGTACTTGGTGTTCCTTCCTGAAGTGCCTAGAAGATTGGAAGTTATCAAGATCCATGCTGTTTTCTCTTTGGTGTTGGGAGATATTTGTTTTCTTGTGGTTTCAGATAGATGTGAAAGAACATGAGTCTACTCTAGGTTTCTAACACCCAGAAAATGTTGTCAGGCTTATTCTTCCATTTCTTAGGTTCTTTTCTACCACTGTTCTAGTTATAATCACATATCTGACTTTTCCTTAAATCTAAGATAAGGCAGTATTATTCAGGAATGTTTTGAAGAAACATACACCAATTAACTCCTAGTCTATTACTTCCTCCTAATCCATATTCCACCCCTATTCCCCATATATACTTGCACACAAGAATATCACCACTCTCTCTTTTCCATCAGAAGGCCCTTTCTTGGTTACCATAGAAACATAGTGACTTGGAATTTAAAAACTGGAGAAACTGTAGAGATCACAGGATCATAGATTTAGGGATATTAGAGATCATTTAGTTCTGCCTCTCTATTTTATAGATGAGAAACCTGAATTCCAATTAGTTCAACTTCAGATAAGGAAACTCAGAAGACCCCCAAAGGGGAAGAGACAAGGCCATGATCATGAAGCTAATTGCCAACAGACCTGAGACGATCCATCAGTCAAAAATCAAGCACTTATTAAGGGCTCATTATGTTCCAGATAGTATTGTTTTCTACCATTTGTTTTGGTATTACAATCTCCATTGAATGAGTGAATGAATGAAAAATCATTTGTTGTGTTTACCATATGCTGTATTCTTTGCTAAGTGCTAGGGATACAAAGAAAAAGCAAATATCCCCTGCCCTCAAGGGGCTTATAGGTTAATGTTGGGTGGAATATTTACATAAATTTGTATATACATGATAAATACATAGTAGATGGAAGGGGACTAGAACCCCAGCATCTTAACTCTGTCATAGCTGGCTGATTTTGCCATTCTGACTTCACTTATTTTCAGTTAAATGGCAGTGTCTTTTTAGATTTTAAGTTATTTTTCTTGGTCTCCCCATGCCTCCCAAACCATTGTCCTGTCAATTATTCTTAATCTCCTATAATTAGTTACAATAACACTACAATTCTACATTGAATGAATGAATGGATGATTGAAAAATCATTTATTAAGTGTTTATTATATGCCATGCACTTTCAATTTATCCTTTGCTAAGTGCTGGAGATAAAAATGCAAAAAATGAGATAGTTGCTTCCCTCAAGATGCATAATTTTTAATAGTGGAAGACCACACAGATTGGGGAATATCAACAAACAACTATTAAGTGCTTACTATCTGCCAGGCACTGTGCTAAGCACCCAGTATAACAAATATAAGCCAAAAGAAAGACAGTTCTTGTCCTCAAGGAGCTTATATTCTATTGAGGGTGAGACAATACATAAAAGGAAGTTGAAAAGGGTTTTGCATGTGTGTGTGTGTGTGTGTGTGTGTGTGTGTGTGTGTGTGTGTGTGTAAAATTGTGGTACTTGGTGAGGAGGCATGATAGAGAAAATCCAGAGTATTGTAATAGTAATGGAATTTGAAGATCCCCTTATATTTGCAATCAAACAGATGCTTAGCAATTAGTTTGAAGTTCATAATTGTGTCAAGTATTAAGACCCAGAACTTGTGAATCCCACAGTGGGATGAACTTATTGATGTAACAGGAGGGGGCAGGAGAGGGAGGAGCTAATATTTAAATATTTAAATATTTATTTTAAAAAAAGCCCAAGTTAGAGAGGCTAGAACTTCTTGGAGCAAGTATCATGAAGGCAGAGCAGCTACTGTTGGAGAGAGAGAGAGAGAACTGCTGGGATCCTGAGAATTTCTGAGAACTGCTATGAATTGAGAACAGAATGGAAAACAGAACTTGTTGTGCCAGAATTTCTCCTGAAAACTTCTTCTGAGAACCAAATTGAGAACTTCTGAGAAATGAGAAGAGAGGAGAACTGGGAGGAGGCATGGCTGTGGTGTCAGTATTTTGTCTGTCTGTTTTGATGTTACTTTGTCAGATTCATCTGCAGATAGAGGGTGGTGCTATTGTTACCGAAGCCCTGGGACCTTGCTGCTGGTTCAGAAGCCCTGAAAGAGGATTTTCTTGTTGTGTGTTTACAGAAATCCTGGAGTAGGGTCTTGCTGATGATTTCAGAGGCACTGGGACTATACTGAAGATTTGTGTTGAGTTCTCAGACCTTTTTGGTGGGTCTGAGTTGATTTCACAGGCAGAAAGTGAATTGATGATGATGGCAATGTGTATGAATGTTATTGTGGCTTTGTTAAGCTTTGTCTTCCCAGGAAGAGAAACTGTGAAGGACTTGAGGTGGACCAGACACTGTGAACTTCAGTGTGGAATGAGAACTGGATGAGGAACTGCACAAGAAGCTGCACAAAGAACTGAGAGCTGTCTGCCTTTGAACTCAGGTGATAGTGGGATAGATTCAGACAGGAGCTGGGACCATGGAAGAGGAACCATGGAAGCTGAGAGCCTGCCTTGAGTCAAGATGAAAAGACCTCTCTTTGGGTATTTAATGCAAACTGAGAAGATCATAATTACTAGGTGTAGAGAACTTTGACCTTTATATTTAGATGATTGAGTTCAGGACTTACTAATTAAGGATGATTAGAAACTAATCTCCAATTAAGAAGAAAGAAGACTTTGATTGAAGAGTTTAAAACAATGTGACCTAGGGGTGGAGGGCTTTGACCTTTGTACTTTGTATTAATTAAGGGCTTGCCTCCTTAAGGGTGATTGAAGTAAGGACTTACTAAATCAAGGACTTACTAAATGACTGTTATCTTTTGATTAAAACTTTGTGATCACTTTGGTGAAAACTATGTGGCCATTTTAGTGATAAGCTGTTAAGTTATAACATTGTGAATGCTGTACTTTGATTTGTGTGAATGTTTTGTCTTAGTTTGTTACTAAATAAACAGAGAGTTCACTATACTATGCAATGAGAACCTTGAAAGCTGTTCACAGCAGCAGTCCTCTGGAAGCTGCTCATGCATGGCTTTATAAGTATAGGATGGATAAGAATAAGACATGGTTGCCTAGAGCCTTATTTAAATAGAGGCTCAGGGAAGAACCATCCCATTAGAGGGAGATAGCACAGGGGTGTAATAAACTTTTAATCTGTTAATTCCAGGGCTAGAGTAATCTTCTAGGACAAAAAGGTTGTGGGAACATGGAGAAGAAAGTTTAGAGCACTACCTGGAGAAGAATGAGGTCAAAGAAGTCATAGGGACTGTGAATTGATCCAAAGGGCAGTAAATAAATTTGAATGCCTTTTCTGGAAACAAAGTCACTACTGATTGAGTTATGGTACCCTGAGCAAAAGGTGGAAATTGAGATTAGTAAGTGCCTGGTGGATGTGGAGGTAGGTTAGATGGCAATATGAACTGGGTGAATGGTTGGATGACTGAAGAGAATGTGGAACAAGTCATAGTCTTGAGGCTAGCTGGATAATAGAGAGCTATGTAGATTTGCACTCCATTGAGTTGAGACAGAACAAAATTTGAGTTGTTGAATCAGACCTTATAAAGGATCACAGACTCTCTGACACCTCCTAGATACAGGCTGGAACCAGAGGCTCAGAAATTAGAAAGTCACCAATGAATAGGGTTGGTGACACCACACCTAATCTCTTTTCTTCTCTAGTGCTTGTGTAATTACTCACCTTAGTAGATGTAATGTTTCCTTATGCTCTACATTGGCTCAGTTATTCTAACCCGCTTTCATTTTAGCAAGTCTAGGTTCCCAGAGATCCATAAAAAAAAAAAAACCAAAAAACCTTGAAGTGATTAAGTGAGAGTAAAGGAGATAGCCATTTGGCAGCTGGATTTGAAAGGGAAGTCATGGCTCTGAAGGGAAGGGAACAGCTAAAAAGATTTCATCTCCTTGAAGGAACAAGTTTCTCTCCAGCATAAACTAAGGGGTGAACGCTAAATTCAGTTTGTCTTGTTCACCAGCTCTACCTGGTGGGTTATATTTATATATATCCAGGCATGCTGGGGGCTTCAAATCAGAATGATCTAGATTCAAGTCCTGTCCCTGATGCCACTTGAGTCCCTCTGTTGTTGCTGAGTCATTTCAGTCTGTGACCGAAATATCTCCTTGACCCCATTTTTTGGGCTTTCTTGGCAAAGCTACTGGAGTGGTTTGCCATTTCCTTCTCCAGCTCATTTTGCAGATGAAGAACTGAGGCAAACAGGGTTATGTGATTTTCCCAGTATCACACAGCTAGGATTTGAACTCAGGTCCTTCTGTCTCCAGGGCCCATGAACTATCTACTATGCTAGCTGGTTGAGTCACTCCGAGCAAGTCAAAACCTCTGTGAGCCTCAGGCAATTTCAACACAATGCTGGCACATAGTAGGCAACTTCAACACAATGCTGGCACACAGTAGGCCATTTCAACACAATGCTGGCACACATTAATAAATGCTTACTAACTAACTGATCTAAGACTTCTCTATTAAATGGACAGAGATCCCACATGAGGAGTTTCTTACTTTTATTATTGTAGTTCTTGAAACTGACTTGGTTTAAAGAAAACCATTTGTATTTGATTCCTCTTACCCACACTGACTCTTTTTGCACATTATGGGGATTAAATAGACATTTGCTAGATGAATGAATGAATGAATATTTCTTATTCCCTTGTTCACCTCCCCCTCCCTGTTGCCTCCTTTGCCTGTTCTTGGTAAGGATCTGGCCATGTAATTCCTGTCTTAGCAGCTGCTGTTGAGAAAGGAATCAAATAGCTTTATTTATCATTCTTCCCTTTTCCCAGTCTACCATATGATCATCTATACCTAGAACCTGGTAGCTATGGTTTTGATGAATTTTGGAAAGACAAGTAAAAAGAATAATAATTCAATGAATCTGACAAAGGGTTGAATTTTAACTTCTTTTCTGTGACAGTGGGAGTGAAATTCAATGTAGATTCTTAACACCTCCAGCTGACTAATATTTGGGAAATCAAAGGCATGGTACTGTCATTTTTGAACTTCAGATAATCATAGAATTAAAGCTGGAAGCAATATTAGGGGTCATATAATCCAACCCATTCATTTTATAGATGAGAAATCTCAGACCAAGAGAGAGAAAGTCACTTGATAAAGGTCACATAATAATGGGTGGTAGAAGCAAGTTTCAAACCCAGGACCTATGATCCTAAAGTCACTGCTACTTCTACACTTCCTCAGACTGGAACCTGGATATTCTGGAAGATCAAGATTAACAGTTCTCTAAAATGTAGTCTTAGGATCCTTAAAGACCCCTTATTTCCTTTCAGGGGGGTATGGGAGGTCAAAACTATTTTCATAAAAAAATGAAGATGCTTTAATTTATTATATTGTAAATAATGATTGAAATAACCCATATAAACAAAATGTCTTGGGGGAACAGGGTCCTCAATTCATTGTTCAGAGTATAAAGGGTCTTGGGGGTAGTTACGTGGTGCAGTGAATAAAGCACCAGCCCAGTCAGGAGGACCTGAGTTCAAATTTGACCTCAGACACTTGACACACTTACTAGTTGTGTGACCTCGAACAAGTCACTTAACCGCAATTGCCCTGCCTTCCTCCCTCCAAAAAAAAAAGAGTATAAAGGGTTTCAATACAAAATGTTTGAGAACTACTGGTCTAAACAAAGAATGGTCCTTGAAGGACGGGAAATCCGAACTCCTGATATTTACCTGAATGTGATGGGAGCACTAGAACATGAACTTTTCACCAGGGTTCCCAAAATTACATAGAAAATCTTTCGTTTTTAGGCTCATTTTGTAGGCATTGCCCTCTCTCTTTTTCAATCTGTGTTTTAGCATTAATTTGCATGAGTATCCTAAAGGGGGCAGATGCCTCTTTGGATCCCATCTCTGTTGCTCCACTTTTTGTGGACTAGGTACTTTAATCTGATGTTAATTTATTAGGATAACTCCATGGAAAAAAAATGGTTGAGCCAGAGACATAGCTATTAACTAAGTGGAACAAATTGTTATGGTGTAAAATTGACATTTCAGGAGCCAGACCTACTTACCAAAAAAAAAAAAAAGGTTTTCATTTCTTCTGACTGGTGGTGAGCTCAAGGAGTGCTTCATTTCTTTCATATGCTGTGTGGTGGTTTTCTGATTAATGTTCTTTTCCATGCTACTGTGGACTCTCATTGAATCCCCTATTGTTCCTTCCTCCAAGATCGTGTAGCATAGAGGACATAGCACTTGCTATAAAGCAGGGAACATATTTCATTTGAGCTACATCCCAAGCTTCTTTCAGAGATGAGTCCCAGGAGAGTCTACCTTTGTCTGATAAATTATCCACAGGACAAGGTGACCCGTTCTAACTCACAGTCAGATAGGACTTCCTCTTTGGAGCTCCAAGAGCCCTTAGTGACTGAACATAAAGGAGACTATGGTAGCTTGGAGTAGACAAGAGCCTGGGAGATGTACCCCCTCACCCAAATTCCCCAATCCCCCTCTCTCCTACATATACCACCAATTAAAAATTTCATATGAATTGAGGAGCTTCTCTTTTAAAATGCAAATGCATTCCTAGGAGGTTTGTACATTTATTTATATCTCATTGTCCATTATTTTAAACAAATTATCTGCCTGTTTAAAATTTAACTAAATGAAACAAATATTTATTAAGTCCTTACTATATAGAGAACCACTTTGCTAGGGGCTGGGAACGTAAGACAAAAATGAAATAGCCTCCCTTTCCCAAGAATACCTTCTACTGGGGGATGTGAAGCACACACACACACACACACACACACACAGAGAAAGAGAAAGAGAGAAAGAGAGAGAGAGAGAGAGAGAGAGAGAGAGAGAGAGAGAGAGATTAGGGTGTGGTAAGGGCAGAAGAAAGATCTAGATCGAGTAATTAAGGAAAATGTATACAGGTGTTGCAAATGTTGGTTTGGCTTATTTGACTATGCTTTGTTGTTATGAAAGGGGAATCTCTTAAGGGTAAGGGAGTCATTAGAAGTGGTTGCGGTATAAAAAAGAAAACAGCATTAATCAAACATTTAAACGGAAAAAAAGGTAGAACGGGAAAGACAGTAGGATTTTGCTTGAACCAGCAAAAGTCAAGGTTTTGTTGCTGGCAGATATGAACGACGAGGGAGGAATCTGGACTCAGATGAATTCTTCCCTTAGCCTTTTGTTCTTGCTCAGTTTTATTTACATGAAGACCATGAGAGAAATGTCAGTCTATTTAGTCATCTATCATTTATTAAGTGCTTACTGTGTGCTAGATAACTGTCTGGGCCTTAGTTTCCACAGATGAAAAAAAATTATGGGGTTGGATTAGATGACCTTTCAGGTCATCAAATAGTTTTAATCATCTAATAGCATCTTATAGCTCTCAGTCTATGGTCTTGTGTACTGAGAGAATGAGAAAAGCCTTTAATGGGTGTCAGCCCATGAGATAAGACTTGAATAAAGCTAGGAATTTTAAGATGGAGATGTGAAGGGGGAATGCATTCTAGGAATGGGGGGAGGGAAGGACAAGTATGTGAAAGTGGGGAAGAACCCAGGAAATGTTGAGGTTATGCCTGGGCCAGTGTGGGTAGAATGTCCAGTATTTGAAGGAGAGTAATATTAAAAGATTGGAAAGGTATGTTGGAGTTAGATGAAGAAGGACTTTAAATACCAAAGAAAAGAATCTGTTTGTATTTTATTCTAGAAGCAGGAAGGAGCCTAAAAAGGTTCTTAACCATGGGAGTAACCTGGTCAGACCCATGGTTTAGGAAAATTGTTTTGACATATTTAAAGGAAGATAAATTCTTTTTGTTTTAAAGATGACAATGAGAAATAGAAAAAAAATAACTAATTTAAATCAAAGGTTGAGGCTACTCTGGTTTATTAATATCAAGAGTAGAATTTTTAAAAGAAAGTCTTTTTTTTATTACTTTCAGACACAGAGAGTAATTTGAACTAGGCTACCAAAGTGTCTGTGTAAGTCATATTTTAAATATGTATGATCTACAATTTGCATATTAAAATACCAGCCCAGGTACTGCTGCCTCTGTTGACATTGCTAGTGTTCATCTTCAAATGTTCGAAAATAGCCTTTTCCCTCAAGGGGTTTAAACACTACCCCTATAATTCTGAAACTTATTGATTTAGATAATTAGTTTAGCAAATAGAACAGACAGTACAGAGAGGGCACAGAGGTAAACTTCCACTTACTCCATTTTTCAGACAATTCTGATTGCTAGAAAGTTCTTCCTTATATAGCGTTGAAATCTGCCTCCTTATAATTTCATTCTGTTCTTCCTAGTTTTGTTTCCTAGGATCAAGAAAAACACATCTAATACCCTTCCAACATGGCTGCTCTTCAAATACTGGAAGACGGTTATCACACCCCTCTTTGGGCAAGAGGCGGCAGAATGAATAGAGCACTGTGTCCAGAGTGAGGAAGACTGAAGCTCAGATCTGTTCTCAGATACTTCCCATCCACAGAAAGACCATACAGGACCATAAGAAATCTATAACACCTCCATAGAGAACAGCAGCAGGAAAAGGCCAGCAAAAGGAGAAAGACCAGCTAAAGAACGGTGTGACAAGGAAAAGAATGGAGGAGAAGTTGGGGAAAGATCAATGAAGCATAGGGTCCTGACATGGAGGAGACATCCCCAAGCCCTTCCCTCTACTCAGGGTAGTTTTGTAGGTCATAGAGAATGTAAAGGTGAGAAAAATAAAAAGGTTCATCCTACCAGAAAAAGAAGAGGATCATCTGACTCATCTATGAGTTTAGATACAAATTTTTCCATTTCCTTTACTGTACAAATAAAATGATTTCTTTGTTTGATAAATAAAACCTAAGTGTTTGTAAGGGTATATGATGATTAGCCTTGGGGGATTGCTGGATACTGGAGTTCCCAGGCTCCATCTGGGTTGGTGGGAGAAATGAGTTAGAGAAGTACATGCTTCCTCTCAAAGTATGCCCAGGCCCTTTGTGCCAGGATAGAAGCTCAAATTAAATGAAAACAGCTTCTGATGTATCCTGGCCTCTAGAATTTCAATAGTATATTAAATCTTAACACCTAACACAGTACTTTCTATCCTTAGCACCTAGGACAGTGCCTTGAACATAATAGATGCTTAATAAATGCTTATTAAATTGGTTGAAAACTTCAGTCTGGAAAAAGGAGGGACCCAAACCTCTATAATTAATAGTTATAAAGTAATTAATGATACAAAATGCCTAAAACAGGATTTATTCACTAACCCTAGGAATATAAAAATTTCTTGAAATTCAAAACACATAGTAAAATCTTAGAATAAAGCACAGGGAGCCATTACTACATTATGTTATAACATTGTTTTCTTCTTCAAATTTTGTATTCTTCCAAATAACTGTCAAGGAAACATTGAAACACCACTTCAAAACATTTGGCCAGTTACATAACTATGGGAATTCAAACAGAGTTGGTGCTCAGTAATTCCACCAGAAGGAGGCCTAGAGAGGGCGGATGGAAACTCACTATAGCGGTAGAGCCAGAAAAACTCCCAGGGACTTGTACATTTTGCTGTAAGCCCAGCAATTGTTGGCCCACCTCTGAATTAAGCCTTTCTTTGGATTTCTGGCAAATGACATGACCATGTAGGCAGGAGAAATGAGATAGTAGAACTGAGGACTGAAGGGAAGGGGAAGAAGTGGGTTGGGGACAATCCAGTTCATTTCACTCTTCCATAGAGTGATAGTTATAGTTTAGTTTTCTTGTCATATTCTAATTCATCCTCCCCAGGTAAATGAGTAAATATTTCAACCTTTTAAACTATCCAAGTCATGCAAATTAGAATTAGTGCTTATAGTCTGTTCTCCCTTTTATCAGCTTGATTTGTTTTTCTCATTCCTCTCCCCTGGGCCCCCAGAACATCTGCAAAGTACCCATAATACCCACTGAAGTCAGAGGCTGCCAAAGGACTGAGGTCACTCCCCATGAAGCCCTCAGAAGTAGACAGCTGAATAATATCACAACAAACGAATCAGAAATACTCCAAGTTGACTCTAAGTCCAATGTTTGTTTTTTATTTATACCACTGAGAGAACAGAGAGTTTCTCTTCTTGTTGAGAAGAAGCCTCTGTTTAAGGGGCTAGTGAAATCACTGGAACTCAAGAACAAAGCCAATTAGCAGAGGAAAGGTTAGCAACCTAAGTAATGCAAAGGGATTTCAGGAAAGTATTAGTTATATATTACCTTTTAAGTTGTGTTGATAAGTTTGATTAAACTTGACCTGAATAAGAATGTAGGATAGAAAGGATGTGCCCAAGAAATAAGGCCTTGGTACTCTTTGAATCTTTCTTCAGGCTCCTTCACAAAGTGTTAATTCACAAGCTTAGTTCTTTGATTAAATATTAATTCACCTATCCTGGAGTACCTCCCTTTCCTCTCTACATTAAAGATGATTGATTAATTGGTTCAAGGCCAGTTTCTAATCTGAGCTACATGTTTAGACTTTGCCTTTAAAAGGGAAAGAAGAGTCAAAATTAGAACTGAGAGAGTAGCTACACACAGAAGTTTGGACTTGGTGCCATTGGTTAGAGGAAGGGGAAATTCTCCATACCATTGATGCCATTGAACAACATGGTCCCTAGAGATGGCAGTAGACAGAGACAATGATAGAGAAGTAAGGAGCTCCTGGGACAAGCCAGGAGCTACAGGAACATAAGCTAGTTTCAGTAGATTAGCAGCGGTGATACAACAGTGAAGTTACTGGACCCAGAAGAACTATTTTACTATGTCAAGTTCTGCGACCAAGTAGACATTCTTAGACCAAATCTCTGGAGCCCTAGTGACTGAATTCCTGGAACAGGCTGAAGCTGGAGCCTAGAATTAGTAAGAGACAAAGTCATAACCTGAAGGGACAGTAGGATGAAAATCTTAGAGTTAAAAGCTACATGAGATGTTATCCAATCCAACTTTCTCATTTTCCAGAAGAGGAACCTGGGCCCCAAAGAGGCTAAACAGCTTTCCTAAGATGACACACATGGTGAGTAGCAAAGTTGTAGCTCTGAACTCAAATTTTATGCATCGAATCTTTTTCACTGTCCCATGAACAAACATAGATATTGCTCTTTACTGGTAATGGATCCTACAGGTCCAGAGAGGAATCAACTCTTCTAAAAATTTCTTGCTACTTGGGGTGGGTATTTCAACCCCAGGTGAGCATTATAAGTGTGGAGGACAGTATAGGTCCCTGGGGGATATGAGACTTATCAGAAGAAGGGGGCAACTTGACCCTTTAGCAACCCTTAGTACACCTCAACCAAAGAATGGTATTATAGCTCTAGAAGACTATAGAGATACTTGGCTAACTAAATATGTTAACTGTTCTTGGGCTTCATCATAAGTCCTTCGTGTTTTGTAGGGTTTTTTTTTTTTTGGTCCCTTTAAATAGTGCCTGTCACATTAATTAATAGGATCTTAGGTTTAGAGCTGAAAAAGAACTTAGAGGCCCCTGAATCTAATCCTCTTATTTTACAGATGAGGAAACAGGCCCAGAGATGTAAAGTTAATTGAATAATGTCACACAGGTAATAAGTAGCAGAACTAGGTTTTAAAATCACATCCTCTTTCCTCTTCAAGTTGTACTATGAGCACTTTCATGGGAATGGAGGGTCCCTTTCCTTTTTTACTAGAGACCAATGTGAAAGGTAAATTCTGATGTTCCTAAGGGATTCTCTGGTTGGAGATATGAACCAAAGAGTGATATGTGTTAGAAACTTCCCATAATTGGATCCAGACTGTGTAAACCCAAAGTTGGGGTTAGGGATTGTGGGTTACCAGGAAATAGAGACTAAAGTCAGGAGCCAAAGCTTCCCCAGGGACTAACCACAGAGACAAGATTCAGATGAAAATAGAATAAAATCATAATTATGTTTATCCAGTGTCATTAGCAATTGAAATAGTCCACACAAGTTTGTTTTAATTGCATATTTGTATAATTGAAGCTTATCTCTTTAAACAATGAAAGTCTTTTTTTATTTGAACAACTTCTGATAGAAATACTTTTGAAATGGACTACCCATTCCCCTGTCTTATAAAGCAGATTGTAATAGGATATGGTACAAAAATAGAAAATAAGCAACAATCAAATAAGCATTTATTAATTGCCTAGTAATGTGAAGGCACTGTGATACATGCTGGTGGCACAAAGATATAATATTAAGTAGTTTCTGTGCACAGGGATCTTATATGCTACTTAGGGGAAAAATTCATTCAGTATTAGAAGAAACAGTGGAAAATCACTCTAAAGCTGTGGGTGCCCTCAAAAAGGGATTGCTAAATTTAAGATTCAAAAATCAGAAATGGAAGAAAAAATACATAGTGGATGGGCATACCATCAATGCTTTATCCAATTTTGATATAAAAAAATGTTAAATTGCACATATGCTGAGCATATATTCTTGGGGTTTTCCTACTACACTGACATTTGGATGATCAACAATATTCTTTGAGTCAGGCCATGCAATTAATTCTGAATTTATTTAATTGTATTATTGTCTTGTTTGCATTTCTTCTTTGTCTCTGTGAGAAAAATGTGAGATACTTTATAAAAACTTTGCTAAAATCTAAGTAAACAATATCCATAGTTTTCTCCTTATCTTCATCTACCTTGAGGCAATAACACTGGTGAATCCTTTTACCTGTCACGTTCAATTTTTCTTTTCAAACTTTACTTCATTCTTTACTTTTCAAAGAGAAATTTTCACGCAGGGAGAAAAATTTAGTCAGCAGGTGACTGGACATATGAGTTTTAGACTTAGTATCAGATATCTTATTGTTCTGTCCTTAGAAAAAATGAGAAGGGCAATAACACTGGGTTGTTTCAGAGCCCAAAAAGTATGGGGTTAAAATCATCTCTGAACGTTTATTAATACAGTGAGAGAAGGCCAGAAAGGGGCTATTTGTCAATATCAATGCCTTTTGCCCCATTTGTATGAATGACATAGTCATCTATAGTCCAGGCTCTTATTTTTTTTCTGGAATTATGAAAGAGTTAGGATGAAATCAGTACTACTCAATCACAAACTTAGTACATGCTACAGAGAATAGCAAAACCTGGTTCCAAACCCACTCACATCCTGGAGAACCTTATCATACCTAGGTAAGGAAAATAAGAGATATTTTTTTCCCATTAGAGTCTTGGCTTCTCCTCTCTGCAAAATCTCTTAGTGAGATTTTTTTATCCTAAGTCCTGATTTCCTGAGAGGTATTAATTAATCATTAATGTCTTCAGTTTTTCCTTGGCCTGAGATAGACCAAGCAGGGATGCTATTGTTCAGTCATTTTCAGTTGTATCTGAGTCTTTGTGGTCCCATTTGGGGTTTTCTTGGCAAAGATATTGGAGTGGTTTGCCGTTTCCTTCTCCAGCTCATTTTATAAATGAGGAAACTGAGGCAAACAGGGCTTAGTGACTTGCCCAGAATCATACAGTTAGTATTTAGGGTAGGATTTGAACTCAGGTCTTCCTGACTCCAGGCCCAGCTCTCTATCCACTGCACTGCCTTCCTACTCCAAGCAGGAACAGCCAGAAGCAAAATAATGAGGTAGGTGGTTTGTTTTTACTGAAACCCTGCCTCATTTTTGTATCTTCAGGTTTATATTTGCCTTGCCTTCATTCTCCTTTTTTGTTAACTCTAGCAAAACTTAGTGTGAAACTAAGATATTCTCTGTTTTCTTGTCTTCCATTTAAGGCTATGTGGGAGAGCCACCAGTGCCACAGGGGAGCTATGTTTAGGACCAGAGGAACTTGCTAAGATGCCCATTAGGTGACCACAGAAATAGCTGTCTGCATTGTGTCTGCCAAGGCTTGGATCTGAGCCCAAAATTGAAATCATTAGCATTGCATCTGGTTTTATTTCACTTTTATGAATAATAATAAAATAATACTTGGGTGTTGTGAGGAGTAAGCAAAACAATGCAGGTAAAACACCTTGTAAACGGCAAAGCACAATAAAATATAAGGTCTGGCTATTGATATCATCATCATTTTCTTTTTATGGAAACAAACCAAAAATCTTCCTACTTCAAGTTCCATTGAATAATAATAATTATTCAATTCATGGGTTGAGTTCTCCTTCCAGGGTGCAATCTTTAGGTATGGGCTATGAAGGAGCCAAAAGTCAAATATCTGATATTTAATTAAAGCAGAATATCAAGGCAAATAATCATAGGAAGATAAATAGGTAACAGGTTCACTTTTAGCCACTTCCCTTCTCTTCCTCTGAGTCACCTCTTATAGAGAGCATGGCAGCGACCACTTACAGGTATGAGTGGAGAACTAACAACTTCTAGGGAAACCCAAATAGGGTGGAAAAATGACCTTTCCTGATTTTGATGGGGTAAGACCTTTCCTTGATCTTGGTAGCCAGCATTAGAATTTCTGGCTTTCTCTCAGTCATTCTGTTAATTGATTCCAGAGTTGTCAGGATTTTGTCAGATCTCCTGGGTTTGAGGAAGTTACCACAGACTCATCTGGCCCTTCTTTCTTCTCTTTACTCCAACCAAAGGTTCTTTTTCTCTTCTTTGCTCCAACCTGTCCCAAGGACATCTTCAGTTCCAGGCATTTCCTAGCTTTTGTGGCCTCCTGGGTATACTCCAGTGCAGGCTCATCCTGGGACAGGATGTCATCCACCTTGCTCCCCTACATGTAGGGGACACTAGCAAGCTTACCTGAGCCTTAAACCTCCCATTTTCATTCCTTTGCATTGACTGTCTCTCATACGTGGAATATTCTTCCTCCTCACTTCCAACTTTTAGGTTTCCTTTGCTCCTTTCAACACTCAGCTCAAATCTCACTTTCTTCGATAGGCCTTTCCCATTCTCCCCACCTCTCCCCACATCCTCCTCCAGTCACTAGTGCGCTTTTTTTTTTGAGATTAACATTCACCTATTCTGTATATTTCTTGTATGTGCTTATTTATTTACAGTCATTTCCCCCATTAGAATGTGAGATCTTTGAGGTCAGGGACTGTTTTTGCCTTTCTCTCTGTCTCCAACAGTGCCTAATATATGCTTGTGGACTGACTGACTTCACCCAAAGGCTTTCTTCCTTTTCAAAGACAACCTGCCTTTTGATGCTATTCTTATATCCTAGTTATAGAAGGAGGCTGTCTCAGTTGTCTTAGCTGACAGACTTCAAGGATAGCTATGCCTTATTTATTACCATGAACACTCCTCAATGCAGAATTTCTCCTTACTGATTTGTAATGAGGTATTCATTTGCCTAGGCATAGATCTCACAATGTTTCTATCCTGGAAATTCCAGTCAGGCTGGTAGTTGAGGAGGGGTGACATGATTGCACATGTGTTTTAGGAAAATCACTTTCATGTCTGGGGGATGGATTGATTAGAGTGGTGAGAGACTTGAGGAAGGCTGACCCACTAACATCCTATTGAAATAGTCCAGATGTGAGGTGATGATAGCCTGTACCTAGAGTGGTGTCATGTCAGCAGAGAAAAGGAGGTATATTTGAGAGATGTTGCAAAGAAGAAATCCACAAGCCTTGGCAATAAATTGGATTTCAGGGCTAAGAGAGTGAGGATTCCAGGATAATTCCTAGACTGTGAACTTGAGGAATTTGGAAGATGGTATTGTTGCCCTTTACAGTAACAGGAAAGGTAGAAGGTAGGGATGATACAGGAGGAAAATAATGAATTATGTTTTAGACATATTGAATTTAAGATGTCTACTAGACATCCAGTTTGACATGTGAGAAAGGGAGTTGGAGATGTGAGATTGGTGGTCAGCAGAGAGACAGGGGCAGGACAGGTAAATCTGAGAATCATTAGCATAGATATGGTCATTAAATTCATGGCAGCTGATGAGATCACCAAGCAAAGTAGTATAGGAGAAGAGAAGATGACTCAGAACAGAACTCTGAAGGAGTCCTGTAGTTAGAAGGCTTGACCTGGAAGAGGATTCAGCAAAGGAGACAGAAGAAGTGGTCAGATAATTAGGAGGAAAACCAAGAGAGAGTAATGTTCTGAAAACCTAGAGAGAAGTGAGTATCAAGAAGAAGAGAGTGGTCAACAGTGTCAAAGTCTACAGAGAAGTCAAGGAGAATGAGGATTGAGAAAAAGCCACTGAATGTGGCAACTAGAGATTATTAATAAGAGATCATGAGTAGCTTTTGAGAGGGCAGTTTTGGTGGGATGATAAAATTGAAAGCCAGATCATAAGAGTTTAAGAAGACAGTAAGAAGAAAGGTGGAACCACCTGTTGTAGATGGAATTTTTTGAGTTTAGATACAAAAGGCAAAAGAGATAGAAGACAATAGCCAGCCTAGATTGGAGGATCACATAAGAGTTTTTTTTTTCAGAATGGAGAAGACAGGTATGTTTGTAGGCAGTAGGAAATGAGTCAGTAAATAGGGAGAGCCTGAAAATAAGTGAAAGAATAAGGATAGCAGAGGGGACAGTCTGTTGGAGGACATGGGATAGAATGGGATCACTTGGACAAGTAGAGAGGTTAACCTTGGTAAGGAATAAGGTCACTTCATGATATGATATGGGTGTAAAGGAGGAGAGAGTGGCAGGAGCTACCTGAATGATAAAAGATGAGGAAGAGGGGAAAAGAGGGAGGTCATGGTGACCAGACTCTTTTTTCCCCCTGGAAAATATAAGTCAAGATTCTTACCTAAGAGAGTGGAGGGGAGTGGGATCCATGAGAAGTTTGAGGAAGAGTAAAAGGCTTGGAAGAGCCACCATGGAGAATAGGCTATTGAGTTGATAAAGGAGATACAGCTGGGGTAGCTAGGTGGTGCAGTGAATAGAGTACCAGCACTGGAGTAAGGAGGACCTGAGTTCAAATTTGGCCTCAGACACTTAACACTTAGCTGTATGATCTTGGGCAAGTTACTTAACTCCAATTGACCTGCCTTCTCCCCTCCAAAAAGACAAAAAAAAAAAAGGAGGTACAGCAGGACTGCCTAGCAGTAGTAATGGCCCAGTTGAGGTTGTATAACATGTACAGGGCTCAGTCAAAATAGCTGCATGATTTTTGCCACCTTCATTCAGCAGTATGAGTATGGGGAGCTAGGATAACAAGTGGTAGGAATGATCCAAGGCTGAGGCTCAACTGGGTATTATCAGAGATATGATGAGGGGGGTTAGAGTTTCAGAAGAGGAGGACAGTGTAGAATTGAATTGATCAAACTACAAAACACAACAATATAGCTAGATTATCAAATACTAAGTGATAAATTCAGCAGAGCATAAAGAGCATGTGGTGGAAGAGAGGAGAACTGTGTTATCTCTTTCTAGACATGAGCCATGCCATTTTAGAATAAGCTTCCATTTCAGTATAAATGAATAGTCATTTCTAACTCATATGTTTTTGCCTTCCTTTACTTCAGTTCTACAAAGACAGTCAACTGAAGAACAGTGTCTTCCTTGCCCAGGACCACCAATGCCAATAAACAAGCAGATTAGGTCTCTCTATCCCTTCTCTTAGAACAGTATAAGCTGCCCCCAGGGGCTTTTACTGACTGGTTTTTGAACCCTTATGACTATACTTTTCTATATTTCATGTGTACCTGAGTACAATGACTTGTATTCAGAGACTGATTTATCCTACAGGGACTCTCTTATCTACATGCCAAATGATATTCTTCTCTATCTTTTCTTACAAATATGGGCATACTATCCTAGATTGTATCCTGAATTTTAATACGTTGAGATGAGGCGATACATACATGACAAGAGAAAAGTGCTAATGAATTCTGAGGAGAAGAAACTACCCAGAGGAGGTGCAAGATAAGCTTGATATAGGAGGCAGCATTTTAATTGATCTTTAAAGGCCAGACAGGAATTCAAGATGCAAAGAAGAGGGATCTGAGATTCGAAATATCAATTTGGCTGCTGTGTGAAGGATAGACTGGAGAAGAGAAATTCCATGAATAAAGAGACCAAATAGGCTATTCTAAGAGTTAACGTGAGAACTTATAAGTTCTCCAACTAGAGCAGTGACTAGATGGAGAGAAGGGGATGAATAAGGGAGATGGTTTGAAGGCATCTTATAGCATAAAGTTTGGAAAGTGGTTGGTTATGGGGGTAGCATTGGGTAATGAATATGGTGGAGGGGAGTAAAGGGGAAAAATGAAGCATGCCTCTGAAATTGCACACCTAGGTGACTAGAAAAATGAATCTGTGCTCAACAGCAATAGAGAAATTAGGAAGGTGGGTGGGATTTTGGGGGGGAAATGAATTCCATTTTGACCATGTCTGAGATGCCGATGGGACACATAGGTGAATAGTTCTAACAGGGAGTTGGTGATAGATGTAGGAGGACTAGAGCTCTGGAGAAAGAAGAAGGATGGTTAAATTGATAGTATTTATTTGCACAGGGATAACAATCAAACCCATGAAAGATGATATGATAATGAAGAGACAGTGCATAGAATGAAAAGAAGAGGTCCTAGAACACATCTCTGGGACTCACCTATATATAGATGGTGGGATATGAATAAGGGTCCAGCAAAAGATATTGAGAAGAAAAGATCCAAAGAGCAGGTGGAATACCAGGAGAGGGAAATGTCATGGAAATCCAGGGACAAGACAAGTCTAGGAGCAATGAGTGGCTAACTGTGTCAAAAGTGTAGAAAGGTCATGAGCAATGAACACTGAGAAAAAGAAAACATCATACATTTAGCAAATAAGATTGTTTATAAGCTTAGAGAGAGTAATTTCAGCCAAATGATGTTGTTAGAAGCTAGACTACGAAGGCTTGAAAAGTCAATGAGGGGAGACAATAGCTGTAAATGTTTTTTTCTGTGGATAGAATCTTGGGGGAAGATCCATATTAAAAGGGCAAGGAAATTGGTGTCCTAGAGTAGTGAAAAAGACAGTGAAATGGTTGGAGAGGTAGGAGAACCAGGGATATCTCAGAAACCAAGGGAAAATAAACTATTTGGCAGGAGGGAGTGTTCAGTGATCTCAAGTGCTGCACAGGAATTAAAGAGGATAGAGAATCAGAAAAAAAAAATTGAATCAGGAGATCACCAGTCACCCAGCAAGCATTAGGTAGTGACAAGAATTTATACCCAAGGATGTAGGTTTGCACACCAGTTTCACTACTAATTACTTGCTTTGAGTCTGTGGGAAAGTGACCTCCTCTACCCATCCTTTCCTTCATCTTTTGTTCTCCGCTTTCTTGTTTGTAATATAATGGTATTTAATTTGATTTTTTGGGTCCCTTCCAGCTATAAATTCCGTAACCCTTTGAGAGCAGTTTCATTCAAGAAGCTAAACAAAAAATTAAGGAGTGAAGTTGAGGTGGCTGAGTAAGTGGAAGCATTGAACTTTTAAAAAATAAACGGAAAGGTGAGAAGAAATATTAGTTGTTGTGCTATAAGGGTCAAAGGAAGATGCATTACTTTTTTTTGAAAAGGATTTGGGACACTTGAGCATGTTTATAGCAGATGGAATATAAACAATAGAAAGGGAAGGATTGAAGATGTATGAGATGGGGGAAAAGACTGCTGGAAGTAAGGTTCTGGGGGAGGTGGGAGAATAATATTGAGGATACTAGGAGAGTTTATCCTCAGTAAGGAGTAGGGATATATCTCTTCTGTGACCAGAGGGAAAGATGATGAAACAGAGAAAATTTCAGGAATGGAGAAAAAGAGCTCAATGAGAAATCGACTCAATAAAAACATAATGAAGGAAAATAGCAAAGGTTGCAAGGGATGTGGAAAAACTGGGACATGAAGACTCCATTGTTGATGGAGTTGTGAACTGATCCAATCATTCTGGAGAACAATTTGGAACTTTGCCCAATAGGCTATAAAACTATGCATACCCTTTAACCCAGCAATTTTACTACTAGGTCTATTTCCTAAAGAGAAAAAAGGGGAAAGGACCTATATGCACAAAAATATTTATAGCAATTCTTTCTGTGGTGGCAAAGAATTGGAAATTGAGGGATGCCCATGCCTATCAATTGAGGAATGGATGAGTAAGTTGTGACATATGATTGAAATGGAATACTACCATGTTATAAGAAATGATGAGCAGGATACTTTCAGAAAAGCCTGTAAAGACTTACACAAACTGATGCAAAGTGAAGTGAGCAGAACCAGGAGAATAGTGTACACAGTAACAGCAGTATTGCATTATGATCAAATGTGAATGACTTAACTATTCTCAGTAGTAGTGATCCAAGACAATTCTGAAGGACTTATGAAAAAACGCCATCTACCTCCAGAGAAAGAACTGATGGAGTCAATGCAGATTGAAGAAGACTTTTAAAAAAGCAACAACTAATATTTAGTTGTGTTTTGGTTTGTGTTTTCTTTTTATATCATAACTAATATGGAAACGCATAACTACACATATATAACCTGTACCAAATTGCTTGCCTTCCCAACAAGAGGGGTGGGGGGAAGGAAGGAAGGGAAAGAATTTGTAACTCAAATGAAAAAAAAACCCAAATGTTAAAACTCATTTTACATGTAATTGGAGAAAAACAAAATATTAAAGAAAAACTTAACAAGTACAGGACTAATAACACTTTATCCTAGGACACTGTAATCTGTGGTAGCAGGAGTAATGAGCTTCCTCTCCAAGGGGGACAGTTCCTCCTTAGGAGAAGCCTTGCCTTTGTGAAATACTGTCCCCTTGCCTCATGTCCTTTGCTTAACCATGTGCCACAACTCTGTTGTCACAGTAACCTTCTCATGGGTGAAAGTTCAAATGGCCAAGCCCACTGCTGCGTTTACCCAGCTGTCCCCTCAAACTCTTCTTCCCCACACTTCCTAAGCAGAACTTCTAATTAGCCTAATTTTTCTTAAGGCCCTTTGAAAGTTCCTGTCCTGCTTCTCCAATATGGACTTCCTTTGTTGCTTTATCATGATGTGAAAGTGAATAAAGCATCTTTGAGATGGGAGGGACCCCAGACACCATCTAATTTGGCCTGTACCTGAACAGGATTGTCCTGTATGCCATATTTCTTCAAGTGGTCATCCAACTTTTCCTTGAAACCTTCTAGAGAGGGGGTACCCACTTGCTCCTGAGGCAACTCTTTCCACTTTTGGACAGCTCTAATTGTTAGGAAATTTCTCCTTACCTTAAGCCAAAATCTGCCCCACCATTTTGCAGTTCCCACCCAATGTTCCTAGTGCTGCCCTCTGGACTCAAGCAGGGCAAACGTAAGCTATGTTCTGTATGATGGCCCTTCAAATACTTGAACACTGCTGTCTGCCATCATCCTGCTTCTGTCTCTTATTGACTGTGTGACTGGGCAATGTGACAGTGACTCATCACTGAAGTTTTCCCATCTGTAAAATAAGGGAAGGGGCAAACATAAGGCAGTATGTAAAACAAAATAATATAGTAAGGCTAAAAAGACTTGCCCAAGGTCACACATCTATTTAAGGGAAGAGTTAGAGTTTAAAGTGGCTCTTACAATCCAGTGCTCATTTCTCTCCATTCACTGACTTCAAATGAAATTAATAATAATTAATAATAATAATAATAACCATGACACATAGTCTTTTAATGCTGCCTCTTGTGCAGATGTATGATACAACTGGAAACAGAAGAAATTGGTCTATCAATCAATATAGGAGTAAAGAGGCTAGTAAGAAGGGCATTCTTAATGAGGAGAATTAGTTAGGAGGCAGGAATTGTTTCCAGTTGGCCAAGAGCTCATAAAATGACTTCATACTTATTAAAATATAATCACAATGAGCAATGTGATTGTTATGCAATGCTCCTAATGAATTATCCCATGATAGATAGAAAGAGCAAATGAAGCAGAAAGGGAAGGACCGCCTTCCCATGAACTCCAAGTAAGAAGCTCCTATAAGAAGGTTTCATCAATTGGAATTCATCCGTTGTTGATATAAAATGCATTTGATGTCTAGTTTGTTCAATTGCCTCCAAAAAGCGTAACATCACATAGAAGTGTAGAGAATTATGCATAGATACCATTAAAATTTTAAAGGCCTTACTTTCCCTTATTATCTAAGATGGAAAGTTGTAGCTCTCTTGAAATCCCTCAGTGGCAAGGAATGGATTGCTGCCATTGGGTGAGAAGTAGTCCTCACATAGTCGTGAAATAATGATACCATCTGTTATGACAAGAGAAAGCTCATCATTGCTTACTCTAAAACGTTAACGACCAGACTCCCCCTGGAGAGGTGACAGGAAGTCCCTTCGTTTAATTTTAAGCTGTCACTTTAAGAAACTTGCAGGAATTAAATGAGGTAATGGAGCAGAACAATTCATTTCTGCACAAAAATCTTCGCAGGGGAACTGGTTAATTGTTCAATTCTCTTATCAAGGATAATGGTGAAGAAGGAACATTTGCTGAACTGATTGGTTGAAAGAGCCATTCTATCCATAGGTTGTGCAGAGCCAGGGTAGGAGCTAGGCAGGAAAAATGGGGCACGCAGACTTCCTGCTGAGCAATTAGAAAATACTATGTGGCAATACTGGAGCAATGTAGCAATAAGGTCCTATAGCAACAAAATTTTTTAGGTCTCTGGTGAGTATAATACTTAAACCAGTTTCCCTGGAGATTCCCTGCTAGTTTGAAAAGAATACTGTTAATTTAGTCTTTTTTTTTATACTTTTATTTATTTTAGTTTACATCATTCATTTCCATGAGATTTTGAGTTATAAATTTTCTCCCCATCTTCCCCCTACTCACCACCCCAAAACAGCCATCCTATTGTATAACCCCTCCCTCAATCTATTCTCTCCTGACATAGGTATTTCTTTTTTTTTTTTCTTTTAAATGACTTGTTTATTTACTAAATTTAGTCTTTACTACATCTGTATTCCCTCTTCCACCCTTCCCCTAGAAGATCCTCAATGCTTGACAATTTGTCCCCTTCCCCACCTCATCCCTACCTTTTATCACTGGAATTACATTTTCATAAATCAAGAGCTGTGGGGCTCTGGAGAGAAACCTGAACTAGGAGAGAGGAGCCTTTATTCAGGTCGTTACTTTGACATTTCTTAGCTTTCGGTTACTCTGGATAAATCATTTGTTCAGTCATTATTTGAACTTCTGTTTCCTCATTCCCCAAAAGGGATAATAATAGCCACAACGCCTGTCTTATACAGTTGTGAGGATCAGTGGATATAATATGTAGAAATCTTAAAACAGTATAAAGATATAACCAATGCCCTAGAGTCATTCAGAGCTTGGGGTTCACACAAACCAAATATGATCCTGGGAAGTGATCCCAAGGTCACATTCTTCTTGGCTTATTGCTCCCATGCAGAGTTAATTCCAGGAAAGTCTCCAAAAAGATGATATTAAATAATAATTAAGTGAACTCTTAAATAATAAGCTTATTTAAGTTTTAGTAGCTTAGAATTGCAACAAGACTTTTGGGGTAGCCTATATACCTTGTGTCTAGGTTTCCACAAACATGAGTAACCATGTCTCTCACCTTCCATACAAGTATTCAAGATGGAAAATGTACATGGGTAGAAGAAACCTTCCCTCAAAAAATGCAGAGATGCAAAGGATTCACGGGAGCTCATAAACAGATACAGAAAGCACATATGACAAAAGACTTATAGGAGCCCATAAACAGAGAAAAAGCAGCGATTCCTTTTTGAAGATATGAGACTTGGGGTATAACCATTGAAGAAATGCCTTGACATTTTGGTGAATAACTCTCTCTACAGCAGAGTTCAACAAATCCCTTACAGACATATGGTTCACTCTATGGTTTAGATTACTTTAAAAAGGCAAATGCACTTCGTACTATTGCACAGGAAATCCCCTCTTTCTATTCCTCCTCCTCATTCATGTCCCCCTCTATTGCTACTACTACCACTACCACTACTACTACTACTACTACTGCTGCTGCTGCTGCTGCTGCTACTGGTGCTGCTTTTAATACCACCAAAGTTTCAGTACTGAACTTGATTTTAACTACAGTATCAGCAACAGTATTCATGTTAACAGTTTGGAAAATAATGTCCCTTGCTCAACCCATTTACAGGTCTGAGGCAGATGAAGTGTGATGGTTCTCAGACTGAAGGTATGGTTCATCCAAAGGTTCATGAGAATAAAACTTTCACAAAATATAATTGAGTTGGGATGTTTCATAAAATCACAAACTTACACCTATCAAACTTGTGAGCACCTAGTTATTTATGTCTTGTCTCTTCCATTAGAAGATATACTCCTTGAGGGCTATAACTATTTTTACCTTTCCCTTTGCACAGGGCCTGCCATATAGTAGGTATTTAATAAAAGGTCTGTTGACTAGTTCAACCTCTTTAGTTTATAGATGAGGGAAGTGAGGAGTCATTAAGTGACTAAATCACAAAGGTTAGAAAGATGGTGATATAAGACCAGAACTCTCGAGAAAGATCAGATTGAAATTTTTGAATTCTGCTGAAAATCTCCTTCCTTCTAGAAAACATTAATTTATTTTTATATTTTGCTATTTTAAGTTATTATCCTTACTCTAAAAATAAATTTATTATTCATTTTAAACTTAAAAGTTTTGAGTTCTGAATTGATTCCCTCCCCTCCATTGCCTTCCCCACCCATTGAGAAGGCAAGCAATATGTTATCAGTTATACGTGTAAAATCATGCAAAAAATATTTCCATATTAGCCATGTGGAAAAAAGCAAGATGAAGAAAGAAAGCGAAAAAGTTATCCTTTAATCTGTACTCGGGATTCATCAGTTTTCTCTCTGGAGATGGATAACATTTTCCAACATGAGTCCTTTGGAATTGTCTTAGATCATTGTATTCATCAGTTACTCAGTTTTTCACAGTTTGTCATTGTCACAATATGGATGTTACTGTGTACAATGTTCTCTTGGTTCTGTTCACTTTACTTTGCATCAATTCATATAAGTCCTCCCAGGTTTCCCTGAAATCATCTTGTTCATCTTTTCCTATAAGCACAATAAAATTCCATTACAATCATATATAACTATTTGTTCAGTCATTCCTCAACTGTTGGGTATCCCTTCATTTTCTAATTCTTTGCCACCACAAAAAGAGCTGCTATAAATATTTTTGTACAAATAGGTCCTTTTCCCTTTTCTTTGATCTCTCTGAGAGACAGAGGTAGTCTCAGTACTGCTGTGTCAAAGTGTATACATAATTTTATAGTGCTCTGTGTATAGTTCCAAATTGTTCCCTAAAATGGCTAGATCAGTTCACAACTCGACCAACAGTGCGTTTTCCCACTTCCCATATAGCATTTATCCTTTTTCCTTTTTGATCATGTTAGTCAATCTGATAGATGTGAAGTAGTGCCTCAGAGTTGTTTTAATATGCATTTCTCTAATAAACAGTCACTTAGAGCTTTTTCACATGACTATTGATAGCTTTGATTTCTTCTTCTGAAAATTGCCTATTCATGGCCTTTTATTATTAATTAATTAGGGAATGGCTCTTATTTTTATAAATTTGACTCAGTTCTCTACATATTTGAGAAATGAGGTCTTTATCAGAGAAGCCTGACATAAAATTCTGTCCCCAGTTTCCTGTTTTCCTTCTAATCTTGGCTGCATTAGTTTTATTTGTGCAAAACCTTTTTTCATTTCAGATAAACAAAATTATCCATTATACTTCCCATGGTCTTTCCTATTTTTTTTTGGTCATAAATTCTCACCCTTATTCAAGCTTCCTAATTTGCTTATGATATCACATTTTATGTCTAAATCATGTACCCATTCTGACCTTATCTTGGTATATACTGTGTGATTTTTATTACTTTTAATCAATAAGAAATCTAGTTAGTAGAATTAAATTTGCTTAATAAACTGGTCATATTTTGTAATTTCCCTCCACAGTATTTATGTTTTTCATTGTTTAGATATATTTCTTAAATTTCTAACCTAAATTATAGGTCACAAGTCTAAAATCTCTGGCTTCTAATCCAGTAGACTATCCAGTATATCACAATGCTTTTCATGGGAATAATAACTCATTCAATAATACTTATTGGGGCAGCCAGGTGGCACACCTGACCTAGGAAGATTCATATTCTCAAGTTCAAATCTGTCCTTAGCTGTGCGACCCTGGGTACATCACTTAACCCTGTTTACCTCAGTTTTCTCATTTGTAAAGTGAGCTAGTGGCAAACCACTCTAGTACATCTGCCAAGTAAATTCCAAATGGGGTCATGGAGAATTGGACATAACTGGACAATGTGTCAGGCTCTTTCTAAAAATATCATCTCATTTGATCCTCACAATGCCCCTGTGATGTAGGTGCTATTATGATCCCCATTTTATAGTTGAAGAAACTGAGGCAAAAGGACTCAAATGACTTGCCCAGAGTCATACAACTAGTAAGTGCCTAAGTCTGGATTTGAACTCAGGGTTTCCAGACTCCAGGGAAGACTCCAGGTCTGTCACTGTATCCAGTAAGCTCCAAAATGCCTGAGCTACAGGTTGCATGCAACAAGAATTTCCCCTGGACTGCTGCCGGTGGAGTAGATTTACATCTGCTGGAAGGACAAAGTTGGACTGAGGAGACTGAACAATAAATCCTTTGCGGCTTCATTCAGGCTGGGGTGGGGACCAGTCAGAGTGGTGGTTACAGTGATGGATGGCTTTGTGCAGGAACCCTCCCGAGCAGCAGCTCACCTCATCTGCCTGCTTGGCAGTGCACTTTTAAGAACAGAATACACACCTCTCCCTCCTCTGCATTCTCATGTCTCCCTGTGTCATGCAGGAGTAAAATGAGGCCCTTTTCCTGGTTTCAAGAGTTAAGCTGGTTCAACCCAAAGTGCTGAGTCTTAAAGTCAGGATGCTGTGATTAAGCAGCCGGGAGACTTCAAAGCCAGGTCAGAGGTCTGTGAAATCCATCAAGCTGGGCCTCTTGCTAGCATCCACACATAAGGAGGACAGACTAGGAGGGGATCCTGCAGAGTAGAGGGGAAGGAGGGAGGAGGCAGAATCACAATGCAGACTTACAGCTAGAAGAGAAGCTTTATTTTACTGATGAGGAAACTGAGGCCCAGATAGGCTAAGAGTCTTGTTCAAGGTGACAGAGAGAGTAAATGGCAAAGCCAGGATTTGAACCTGTGTCCTCTGACTCCTGATCTGAGACTCTTTCCAGTGAAATAGTGAAAATGACTAGGGCAGAAAAGTAAGGAACATCCAAGGAGAGGAATTTCTGAAAGAATGAGGGAGTGATTAGGGTCCTTTCTAATGAGACATCAGGGGACAATGAGCACCTTGTTGTTGTTCAGTCCTGTCTGAGTCTTTGTGATCCCATTTGGGGTTTTCTTTGCAAAGGTACTGGGGTGGTTCTCCATTTCCTTCTCCATCTCATTTAACAGATGAGAAACCTGAGGCAAACAGGGTTAAGTGACTTGTCCAGGGTCATACAACTAGTAAGTATCTGACGTTGGGTTTTCAATTCAGGAAGATGAGACATCCTGACTTCAGACTGTGTAGTCTGTTCACTGTGCTACCTCACTGCCCTTAATGAGAACCTTAGAATCACAGAAAGAAAAAAGAAAGAAAACAAACAAACAAAAAGAGACCCAGAAAAAATAGACTAGACTCTGTTCACTGTGCTACCTCACTGCCCTTAATGAGAACCTTAGAATCACAGAAAGAAAAAAGAAAGAAAACAAACAAACAAAAAGAGACCCAGAAAAAATAGACTAGAAAATGCCCAGGCCCAAACACATGCTACCAAGTGATCTTGGCTCTAGAACTGTTGCTTAAAGGGGGCTTATATTTGCTCTTCCATTGTTGAAAAATTCAAGTTAAATTAAGTCATTTTAGTTGGAATGTCTTTTAATTATTTTGAGAAATTCTTTTAATTATATTTGGAGTCATCTTTTTTGAGGGTTGGAATGGGGGAAAAAATATTCTCCCCAAGCAGGACCCTTCTGAACACATTTTAACTGACTATTTGATCTCTCACAAGGAGCTGTAAATGACTGACCAACTTAAGAGAGCATCCCCTTCCTCTCTCTCCATTCCTTGTATGCTCTTGCATACCACCACCATGAAAGAAAACACTCCAAGTATACAGCCTCAAAAAAAAATCCTTCACCTTTCTTGCTAAGGCACCTGCTGCATCAGGTTAAAGGAATACCCTACTGTTAGAAAGGGCTTAGTGGGGAGCTGGGAAGACTTGAGAAAACAGTCTGTTGAAGCATTCCCACGTGGCCTTTCATTCTCCTCTGAGTGATAATGTCTGTAAGATAAAACTTGTACTTGCTGCCTATGATGCCTTTTATTTTTTTGAGGCAAATAGGGGTAAGTGACTTGCCCAGGGTCACACAAGTAGTAAATATAAAGTATCTGAGTATTTGAATTAGTTATTCATACTTTATTTAACATGTTAAATAAAATTTGTTAAGCCATTTCTATATGGAAAGCACTATGGATATTTATGCATATTCAAAAGCAAAAATAATTCCTATCCTAGAGGCACTTGTATTTTAATGGGGGAGACAATGTATGTTGGGTATTAGTGGGGGTTGGGAGGACTTTAGAAAGTTACTTGGAAGGTGAATGGGACCACAGGAGAATAGTTTGACACACCCCATCCAGGAACATTGGCAGAATTGTTTTGATCATGGTTCATGGTTCCAAAATTGGAAAAAGGAGGAGAAAGAAAAGGTAAGCCCTCTGAGGGGAGCAAGTTGTTGAGGAATCTATGAAGAAGATGGAGGTGGTAGAAGAGGAGGCAAGGTGAGTGGGGTTTTCCTGAAATGAGGCATGAGTGGAGTTTTCCTGAAACAGTGTCTGGAAAAAAAAACTTTGGGATAATCTGATGTTTCTGTTCCTCTCTAGAAACTTGTCCTATCTCCTCCCAGTCAAGACAATGTACAGTGGGAAGAATACATTGAAAGGAGGCCCATGTTATCAAGGTGTTTTCTGGGATATTTTCAGTTACAAGGAGCATATTTTGCATCATTTAAATTCTTATCAACCATGATTTAAATTGAATAACTTCCCCCTATTGCTCTTGGTTAACATCATCATCTATTTAGAAAATACATTCTTAAAACCTTTGGGGGATCTTTCAGGCAAATGGTGATGGTAGAAATGAATTCCCTCAATCCCCTTTTAATTAAAGAGAATCCAGAAGTTCATTGTGCCCTGTAGTGAAACACATTTCCTTCAGCTCCAATTCTCTCCTTTTCCAGAGGGACGTAAAAAGCCAGCTAAAATCACTCAACTGCGTCTGGAGTAGGATTCAAAGAATACTCATGGGGGAAGTGGAATTTCTGCCTTGACCATCAGAGATAAGAGAATCACCAACCACAGAAAAGAAAATGGCACAGGTGCCACCAGTTGAGGGTGCTATGCTTGTCCTTCTTATTATAAAATGGAGGCAGCCCTCTACCGCCACCCACATGTTAACTGCACTGAGGAAAGGCTGCTGGGTCCCAAGACCTGGTTCACCTCTGGGACAAGAGGCAGATGGAGTGAGCTGTCCTTGACTTTGGAGAATTGGCAGCTTCAGGATCCTGACGCTAGCTCTTCACACTCTAGCGGGCCACACATCTCCTTGAACCTAGGTTCCCCAATTCCTTTGGAGGTACCACTTTTTGATGGTTTATGAATTACAATGCTATTCAATTCTTACTTCTAACCCAGCTATGAGGCTTAGCTTTCTTTTCAACATTTGACATTTTTGGTACATGAATATGGGAAGAGTAAAAGAATAATTTTGGATATTTTCAGTGTATGGAGATTCCCAGTATGGGAACTACCCTCACTAACATAAACCAAAATGTTTCTATGACTTAGTTGAGAAATTGGCAGAAGCAAAGAGAGTTTAAGGGATTTGCCCAGGTTAATTCTTATGTGAAATGCTAATTTGGAGAGACAGATTACAATCCATAGAACCACAGAATAATGGAGTTGGAAGGGACCTCAGAGGCCATCTAGTGCAAACCAGAACTGAACAATAAATAATTGATTATAGTCTGATTTCAATGCCGAGACTGATAACTGAACAAAATATTATGTACCTTAGAAAACTGATATCTATGATACTTAATTTTTAAAGCCCATATGGGGTTTGGTTCCACCACTTCAAAGTATTCTTTAGGTGACCCAAAGGTCATAGTAGTTCTCTAGGTAAGTCACCCCTAGAGGGCAATAAAGCATAGGCATAAGTAATGCACTGATCTGTAGTAATTTGCACTTTTAGCCATCTAGGAGGAGTGGTTGGAAATGAGAAGATAGAACAACAGTGTACTAATGCGCTTAGAAACTGCATCCTAGGGTCGACTGGGAAGAGAGTGAATCCTAGAGTTTCCCTTCCCTCCGTTCCCTTCCCCTCTCCTTCCCTCCCCATATTTTCTTCCCCTCCCCTCTCTTCTTTCCTTATCTCCTCTCTCCCCCTGTGCTTAGGAAAATGGTCTGTACAAACTGTCTTCCAACTGGGTGACACAGTGGATTGAGCACTAGACTTGAACTCAGGAAGACCCGAGTTCCAATCTGCCCTCAGACACTTACTAGCAGATCCTGGGCAAATTACTTAGCTGCTGTCTGCCTCAAATTCCTCATCATAAAATAGGGATGGGGCAGCTAGGGGACACAGTGAACAGAGCCCCAACCCTGGAGTCAGGAGGACCTGAGTTCAAATCCGGCCTCAGACACTTGACACTTACCTTGGGCAACTCACTTAACCCCAATTGCCTTGCCTTCTCTCCTCCAAAAAAAATAAAATAAAATAAAATTGGGATAATAATAGCATCTGTCTCCTACGGGTCTTGTGAGGATAAAATGAGAAAATATTTGTAAAGCACTTTGGCCTTTATATAAATACTAGCTAGTATTATTATTAACAATTTGAGCAATTTCAGCCAGTCACAAAAGTAGTTGGAATAAGCACTTTCTGAGTGAAGAATTTAAAAATGAGACGGAGACTTGATCAGTCTCTCCCATTCATTTCAATTCCTTCATTTGGCCACAAATACCTCTCCAAAAGAATGATTATGTGGTAACTCCATCACCAAGCATAAGAAAGAGGAGGAAATCATGGAACTGACAGGTCCAGAAGATTTATTAAAGCATGTTCTTTATAGCTGTCTGGAGATGGGAGTGGGGGTATTGTGGACCTCTAAATCTATTAGGCTGATGGTATGGCAGTTCTCCAGACTGAGGCGGTTGTGGCAGCCCTGAAAACGTCTTCTCATCTTTCCTTTTTAGTATAGAAAAAGTTCTGTTTATGATGTATATTAGAGATTCCCTTTGGAAAGGGAAGGGAATATACATTTATACACAGTGCCTACCATGCATCAGGCACTGTTCTAAGATCTCTTTGCCAATATTATCTCATTTGATTCTCATAACAACTCTGAGAGGAAGGTGATAATTATTATCCCTACTTGACAGCTGAGGAAACTGAGGCAAATAGATTTTTATTTTTTAAGTGACTTGTCCAGGAATATAGTAAGTATCTCGGGTGGATTTGAACTCAGGTCTTCCCGACTCCAGGCTCAGCACTCTATCCAGAATACTGCCTGGCTACTTTTTGGAAAGTTTCAGGATGGTGGTTGGTGAGAAAGCAAGTTATGATCTGCTACCTCCTCTTCTACGTCTGCTCTTTTGAATTGCTTAGCAAAGTAATTAATTAGGCAAATAAGAGTAGGAAGGGAAAATGTCTCCCAGTCTGCTAATATAACCTGTGGCTTAAGCTCATTGACAGAGATTGGTTACTCTGTACTCCATAGCAGTGTGAGGGGTAGAGTTGGTGAGAGTTTGAGAGAGGGGAGATCTCTCTTCAGGCCTCTAGCTTTTCAGGGAGAGGTTCGCAGAGGGAGAAAAAAGTTTAGGAAGAAGCTGACAGGTAGAGGTACTTCTTTCTTTCCCTCCAGGGATCTCTCCTGGAAAGAATCTGAGATAGAATATATCCTTTTTTGAAGTCGGATTCCAGGAAAAGAAGAATTTCTCTTCTCCCCAACAATCACCAATTTTGCCTCTCACATGGGCATGGAGCATGGAGTATTATACCCATTTTACAGAAGAGAAAATTTAGGCTTCAAAAAGTTAGATGACTTGTATAAGGCTACCGCTCTAGTAAGTGAAAGAGATCAGGGGAACCCACAGATCACAGATTGTTAGGGCTGGAAGTGACATTGCAGATAATCTAGTCCAACCTCCTCATTTAATAGGTGAAGAAACTGAGGCCAAGAGACTTTGGCATGCGCAAGATCCCATATACTGCATATAGCTAAGTGAAAGCACTGGTACTTCCACATTTGTTTCTTCCTAGATTAGAGTACTTACTGTTGCCCTGGGCAAATCACTCAACCTTTGCCTGCCTCAGTTTCTATGTCTGTAAAATAGGGATAATAATACCATCTACCTCTCAGGGTGATTGTAAGGATAAAACTGAATATTTGTAGAGTGCCTTGCAAAGTTTAAAGTGTTATTTAAATATTAGCTATTATTTTTGTGACATCATTATGTTATTTATTCTCACTGAACCTGTCTGTGCACCAGGCATTGATTTTTGCTATCTTTTCTTTGTTAGATAAGGCATCTCTGCTAATCCCCATCGGGCATTATGTCTCTATTGGTTTGGGCTAGATGTTCTATCTCCATTGCTCTCCATCAGTCTCTCTGCTAACCACTTCTGGGCTTGAGTTTTCCAGCGTCACCTGACAACCTGCCTAGCTTCAGTGTGGTAAGATCCAGTGTGGTAAGAACACAATCTTTTAGTTATACCCAAGGTAATGTACTTAGAAATCAAGTCAAGAGCACCTAGGGAGAAAATGATTGAGTAGAATACCTCTAGGCAGAGATTGTTGATTCTTTTAATTGCCTACATCTGAACCTGAATCACAATTAATTCTACCAGGTAACCCAATTTAGGGTCATAAATTCCTCCACTCACATTCACCTCCTTTCAGGGAACCTGTGCCCCTCACCCCAAACCCATCTCTTGGAATTCTGCCAAAGTAACCCCATAAAGTTCTATAGAGGCAAAGTTTTGAATCATTCACTTCCAAGATGCTCTCCACATTGGCATGCCAATGATTTTAGGTAAGAACAAAGCTAAAATGAGGAAGCAACATCATCATCTTCCACTTTCCAGGCATACATTTCTGCTTTTATTAAGTATATCTGTTGGCAGAAACTCCCCCTCATCCTCCACCCTAAACCATCCCTAGTTTTTGTGTTGTATTCTAGCCAGAGCTAAATTTCACTGAAATTTATATGCGTAAATGTGTGTGTATATAAATAAAAATATTATACAGACAGTAAAATTTATATATATATGTATATATATATGTTCACATATTTATAACAGTTCATCTGTGCCCAACCCCTTCCACCGTTACACACCATCAGTGAAAACAAATCACAGGCATAATTCTTATCCCAATTTCATTTTTCCTTAGTTTTTCTGGCCAGACAAAAAGTGCTTTCCCCAAATTCCTCCTCATCTATCTAACAAAGTAGGGGGTAAATCTAACAGAGGTTTCCAATATGAACCTGCTTGTTTCCAAGCTTTGCCTTAGGTGGGTTTTCAGCAAACTGTTTTGAATCTTATTTACCCTCAAATTCTTCTTCCAATTGACATTTGAATGATACTTTCTAAAGCCATTTTTTAAATGCAAATTTTGTTCTTAGCTGCCTACATTTCCATGAAATGTCCTGAGTATAAGGAAATTGGCAATATTCCCATGGTGTATTAAATTCATGTGTTTAACTTAGACTTTTTTTCTTTTCCTGAAGTACCTCTCACGATGAATGGATGAGATTGACTAGCGCTCATGCTGAGTGGCAACCGTAATTATTTGTTTTTATGTAGGTCTCTTACCCAAGAAGCAAGAGCCACACCATCGTGCTCTTAGGTGAAGGGTCACTTAAAATAGCTGCTCATGAGCTTCCCATCTCTTTGAAATTATTTCAGGACAGAAGGCTGGGCAATGTACCTTAGTAGTTGTTATACCAGCAGCTTTTGGACTTACTGAATACACCACCTGCTTGCCACAAGTCAAAAGTGAGGTTCTTTTCCTTGGTACTCTGATCAGAGGTTACTCTTCAGCAAATATGGCACCAGAGTCTTCCATTTCTGTTTAGTTCAAAAAGAAACTTTTTCTTTAATAATAGCGCATTCTTGTATCATCGTTCTAGCATAGGCTATAATGCTGCCTTCTCTGTGCTACAATAATAAATGATTTCTTACAGAACATTGGTCTGGGTGAATTAGTTCATTTAGTCCTTAAAGTTTATAATTATAAAGCTAAGATTGTAGGTGTTACGCTGTATGGATTAGTGTAACAAGACCACAGACTGTAACTTGTAATTATAGTGGGGTGAATAGAGTTCTGGCTTAGGAAGATGATATCTATGTGTATGTGGAGGGAAGGGAGATATTCTTCCCCAGAAGGTGGACTTCTATGCATCTTCCCAATGGCATCTGCAATACCAGCTTCCTGTGCCTTGTGTCATGGTCCTATATAGGCACAGGGCAATTAAGAGACTTTCTGAGGATGGCTTGTCCCCTCCTAACTGTATCATATCTGTGGCGGGTTTATATTCTCTGACACTACATCTCTCCCATCCCCTTTTCCACTATTCAGACTGTCATCTGTGTTGCTGGGTCTTTTTCTCCACTCTCCACCTGAGAAACTGAATTTGCCCTAGGCAAAATTTAGGCTAATTACAACGAATTCTTCAGTGGAAGAAAAACAAAATATCTCATTTGGAATCGGGAGATCTGGGTTCAAATTTTGATCTCTATTTTACTACCTTTGTGACTTGGCACAAGCTTTGGGTTTCAGTTTCCTTACTTTAAAATAAGGAGGTTGTTTTTCTTTCCAATCACTGCAAATAGAGAGAAAACTAAACTAATTGAAACTCAATGGTATGAAACGATAATGACTGAGTTTGGCTTCAAAAGAGATATATACAAACCTATCTTTTTTCCTCTCCTCCTCCCTCCCCTTTAAAAGTTCTGGGAGGAAAATGTAGAAAGATACACATGAAATAAAATTCCCACTAATGCATTCAATGACTAGGGTGAAGAATGGGCAAATGCATTCATAGGAAGTGGCAGGGAAGTAAATGAGTGAAGAAAACTCATTTGCTTAGAGTAACTCACAACTGTGGCCTGCAGGCTTCAATATTATTGATCTATTCAGGAAATACTATACTGAACAAAACTGCTTCTCAGCTCACTGCTTGACGATTGATTCTCATCACTCTTAAAATGGGAAAATCCTCTTCTCTACTCAAATAGAGCCTTTACAAACTCAACAATCACCTTTTAAAAGGCATTTAGAAAGTGTTAACTTTTAATATATGTATAACAGTTCTCTGCAGTGAGAACTGGGAAGTTTATCTAACTGGTTATCTCTGAGATACACAGATCATCCCAACTAGCCATTCACTCATTCAGATCCTAGGGTACCGTAAAAGAACTGAACTCACAGCAATGCGGTTTAGATTTTTGTCTTCAAGCTAGTTCACCAGGATACCAAAAGCTCTAGAAAACTCCCTCTGTTTTTTTTTCTCAAGTCAGAAGTGGCAGCAGAGACTGGAGATCTTAATTGAATCAATTCTTTCTCCAACTGGTTAAGAATGACCCAGCAGATAGCCTTCTCTCAGCTTGCTACTTCTAACTGCCATAACTGAGTCACTTTAGCTCCCTTGCAGTCTTTATTTCTTCTCTTGAGTTCCTCTTTTGGTGGTTGATATGACATTCTTCTTCCTCTCCTATTATTCCTATGACTTAAATCAAAGGTTCTCATTTAGTGGTTCACAGACCCCTTAGGGGTTGTGCAATAGTCCAAGGGGATTGAGTTAAAGATCCTTAATGGAGCCTTAAACAGTAAATAACTACCATATTATGTGATAAATGTTTTTCCTCTGTAAATCAGCAAGCACATGCATGTTTGAAACTTTATGTTTTTCCTGCAGTGATTGTGATCATTGCGCACAATGATTTTGGTGTTCATGGAGTGATTATGTTAAACTGCAATGGGTTTTTCACTAATGCAAAGTGTCCTTATAGTTTTTCAATCTATCATCAAATTGCTTCCAAACCATTACAAGGGTTTAACCTGTGCGAACCCAAGTTCACGACTAATGATCAGATGCATGTACCCTCATTGCAATCTGTATACTGCACTTGAGTACCTCCTTAGTTCCCCTTGGTTATCTTGTAATCACACTTCCTTATTCAGTCATTTCAGTTGTTTGACTCTTCATGACACTATTTGGCATTTTCTTGGCAAAGATACTGGAGTGATTTGCCATTTCCTTCTTCAGCTCATTTTACAGATGAGGAAGCTGAGGAAAACAGGGTTAAGTGACTTGCCTGGGGTCACATAGCTTTTAAATGTCTGAGGTCAGATTCGAACTCATGAAGATAAATCTTTCTAACTCTAGGCCTGGCACTCTATCCACTGTCCTACCTAGCTGCCCTAATCGAACCTCATTAGCTGTGTATTCACATGATCATGGTGCTAGGATCATTTGTATTCTTATAACACAAGTGTTAGGCTGTTGAAAGTCATGGTTGCTGGGCACGCGCATTACAAATCATCTTGAAACTATCATTGACTGTCACATATGTTCTGCAGAAACAACCACTAGTTCAACTCTCACTGCAGTATAAAGACCGTTTTTCAATTTAAACTTATCCTCTACTTATCTTATTATTCTTATATCTAGTGGATTTCCAACAAACCTGTTGGTGATACTGGCCCATCATTCAGTAGAATTTTTATGAGAGTACAACTGGTATGCAAGAGGTGGAAGAGAAGATAATCATGTCTGGAGAGATGATTTCCTTGTAAACATTGGTTTATATATAAATGCTTTTTTAAATGAAAGGATATATAGAAATAAACTTTAAGTACATTTATCATTTAATATAGTACTTGCTATAAGCCAGGAGAAAAGTGAATATCTTATATAACTATTCATTTTTGTCAGTTGATTAGGCAGTTAAATAATGAATTTCCATTTCTCAGATGAGATCTTATAAAATTTCCTTTTGTAACATGTTTGTATGAGTGAGCATTTTTACTTTATTCTTGTTATAAATGAAAATATAGAAATAAACTCTATGAGGAGTCATAAGTAAGACTATCTATTTTTCTGGTGGTTAGCCATATATTGCAAAATTTGTTCAAGTGAAAAATCTGAAATTGAGACAAAATTTTTATATTATAATATTATGTTAGATGTCTTCCAAGTTATAGCTTATTTTTACTTAAAATGTTATTTATATTCAATATGATTTGAAAATAAAGAAATTTAATATGAAATCTTACAGATAGCACCA
>CM053582.1:169174410-169195641 GCA_028627135.1 Pseudochirops cupreus
TTTTTTTTTTGGAGGGGGGAAGGCAGGGCAATTGGGCTTAAGTGAGTTGCCCAGGTCACACAGCGAATAAGTGTTAAGCATCTGAGGCTGAATTTGAACTCAGGTCCTCCTGACTCCAGGGCTGGGGCTCTATTCACTGCACCACCTAGCTGCCCTAATTCTAGCTCTTCCACTTGCTACCTATGGCAATTCAAGCTTGAGCAAATCTAGATTGGAAAATCAATGAAATTCCCGGTGTCTGGGTTTCCTCATCTGTGTGTGTGTGTATGTATGTATGTATGTATGTATGTATGTATATATATATATGCATATATATATATATATATATATATATATATACGTAATTTAAAAAAGCAAATTCTGTGTAATTTCATTGGGGAGAGCAATTACAACTCAGGGGATTAGGAGAAATCTTATGTAGGAGGAAGCCCATGAGGTGACCTTTAAAAAATCTAGGTGTCCGAAATTGGTGAGCTAAGAAGACATGGGAGATAATAATAATGATGATAATATTAATAATGTGCAAAAGCACAGAAATGGGAGATGTAAACATTTCTAGGAAACAAGAAATGGGCCAGCACTGACACAAACAGACATAAGGAAATGGACTCCAATTGCAGTGAAAAGGGCTTAGGTTGGACATGAAGAACTGAAGGTTTTGAAAATTCTGATGGGTTTACTAAACAAAGTGTTAGGATCTCCTTCCATGGATCCTTTTAAAAAATTAGGATAAAAGTCCATCCCTCCAGAACAGTTTAATTGTGATTTTACCTGAAGATGAAGGAAATGAACAATGAAAATTTCTTCCTAGCTCAAAAATTCTATGAGTATACCCAGTGAGGTAGATGGGATAGGATGTGTCTCTCTTAACTCATATGGCTCCCTGGATTGTAAGTGGCTAATAGGTACAATTCTTTTTTGTATTGTTTTGTTTATTTGGTTTTTTTAAAGGAACAAAGGAGCCCCCAAACCTTATTTTTCCTCTGTAGTAAAGATTGGTGAGAATGACTATAAATCTCTTTTGAAAGAACATAATTGCTGAATGTCCACTTCCAGCCTTCCTGTTGAGGTTCCAATAGTATCATATGTATGTTTGGGCTCTAGCTTGGTTGCTTAGCAACTCTCCCGTAAAATCGTCTCTCTCTTCTGAAAAATTCCAGGCTATGCATGACTTAAATGAAGATGTTCTAGTTCATTGGAGCTCAAAGAACAATTGCTTGTAGCTATCTTTGGCATTTGTGTCATACCCATCAGAAAATAAAGCAAGGATGTTGCTGCTCACTGTGTATTCCTTGTGTCTTCATCTTGTATGCATTTGGTCCCAGGAAGCTGTGCGTCAAAGGGAGAAAGCAGTGAGGTGAAGAGTTGTTCTTCTGGTGCCTTATTGGTCTGCCCTACACACTGACAGGAACAACAGCCAGCAATGATTAAGTGCCTACTGTATATGTGTGTGCTATGATGGGCACTGGAGGGGATTTAAGCTTAATTAAGACAGTATCCTTTCCCTCATGGACAGGAAAAGAAATTATTTACCTCCTTGTAAAAATAGGAATACTTGAACCCAGAAAGTGGTGGAAAATGTATAGGGAAGTATAATTTGGAGTTCCTTATAAGGAAAAAACTTGATCAAAGACTTCCAAGGATAAAATGGACTCTCATGTGAGCTAATGAATTCCCTATTACTGGAAGTAGGGCAGCTAGGTGGTGCAGCAGGTAGTGTGCCAGACTTGGAATCAGGAAAACTCTTCTTCCCAAGTTCAAATCTGGCCTCAGACACTTACTAGCTCTGTGACTCTGGGCAAGTCACTTTAACATGTTTGCCTCAGTTTCCTCATTTGTAAAATGAGCTGGAGAAGGAAATGGTGAATCACTCTAGTATCTTTGCCAAGAAAATTCCAAATGGGGTCATGAAAAGTCTGACAAGACTGAAAAGCAACAGAATCCCTGAATTACTAAAAGTATTTGAATAGTTTGAATAACTACTCTTTAGGAATGTTACATTTGTCTTTGGAAAATTGTATTACCGGGGATCTGATTAGTCTCTCTTAGTATAGGTATGACTGCCACTTTGCCCTGTCCCTTTCCTTCATGACATCTTTGTAGCTTAGGTGGCTAACCTCAGGAAGCATTTGGACTTTGGTGTGGCAGGGAGTTGTACTGTTTTGATTTTCAGAGAGGAAGCCTCGGTATCTCAAATCCCTGAACAATGCATCTAGTAGACCAGCTTCCTGAATGTACAGCTGTTTCGGTGAGAAATGATTCTCTCACTGAGCATTATTTTCATTCACCAGACAAATCCTCCTGGCCTTCTTCTAAACCTGGCATTAAAGCCTTCCCCAATCTGACCAAATCCTACCTTCCCAGCTTTTTTTTCCACTATTCCCTTCTATATCCTCTGTGTTTTAGAGCACAAACCAGATTACACACTATGTATAGCCATCGTATTCATGAAAGTTTCAAAGACCTTTTCATTCAATGATGATCTTTTCCCTTGGATGTTAAGTTTCATTTTGTCGGTATGTCATAAGGAATTAACAAGATCAGTTCACAGTATAGTCAAATATTGGCATCTTATTTCCTTACCAGACTGTAAACTTCATGAGGGCAGGAGCCCTTGTGAGTCCCTTGGGGCCTTACACAATGCTCCGTATACAGTAGCAGCATAGCAATGTCTGTCAAAGAAAAATGGAGATTATAGACTCCCTACGGGGTTTCAGGGTTTTTTTTTTCTTTTAGTGAATGGAAAAAAGTACCTAGCCAGTGACATTTTGATATCTTTTTCATCATAAAAGCCCAGACATAAGATAAAACTAGAAGTAGGGAAGAAGGCCTAGAGTAAACCTCCAACATCATAAAAAATAAAAATAATAAAAATTGACTTTGTGCTGAGGGAACAAAAAGTGTCATGGGATTCAGAGAGAGTCTTTTGTAATACTGGTAAAGTTCCATTATAATGTTAACATTTTACTTATCCTTCAAGGCCTGGCTCAAAATCAAGTCATTTCAATAGATATTTATTAAGAAACTATTCTGTGCCAGCAACTGTTTATGTGATGCTTCCTTGAACATGTTCTTCTCTACCATCAGCACCATCTGCCAAGACTGTAAGCTTCCTGAGGACAGGGTCATTCGTTTTTGTCTTATCTTCGTACAGTGTCTGGCACGTGGTAGGTGATTTAAGTGTGTGTTAATTGACCAATAGAATAGAGTAGACAAGAGAGAATCAGAAACAATAGAACTCAATAATCCAGTGTTTGATATGGTAGAAAATGTAATTTTCCTAAGGAAAAAACTCCTCATTTGATAAAATCTGCTGGGAAAACTGGAAAGCAGTCTGGCAGACATTAAGTTTAGATCAGCATCTTATACCATATTCAACAATATAGTCTTAATTGATATGTGATTATTAAATTAATTATTAAAGAACACACTATAAAATATTAAGAACATACTATAATATTAAAGAACATACTATAAAAATTAGAAGAGAAATGTGTTTGTTGTTATTTCTTATGTTTTGTTTTGTTTTATAGAAATACTATTGATTTTGGAGGATTCTGTAGCCTGCAACTTTGCTGAAACTATTATCTCAATTAATATCTGAGCCTCTTTCATAGGATTTTCCAAGTAAATAATCACATCTTAAGCAATCGGGGAATAGTTTTATCTCCTCTTTACCTATCTTTATGCCTTTAATTTCTTTCTCTTGTTTTATTGTTGTTGCTAGCATTTCTAGAATTATATCAAATAGTTACGGGTTGAGTGAGCATCCTTGTTTCACTTCTGAATTCACTGGAAAATGTTCTAATGTTGCATAGGGTACTTTCTTTTGGATTTATATACATTCTTTTTATGATATTAAAAAAAGATTCCTCTATGCCTATACTTTGTATGGGTTTTTGTTTGTTTATTTTAGCAGAAAAGTGTTTTACTTTTTTTTTTGCCTCTATTGAGCTCATCTTGTGGTTTTGGATGTTTTGATTTTTAATATGATTAATTATGTGGATTGTTTTGCTAATGTTGAACCATACTCTCTGTTTTCTCTAGATGCCACTCTGATTCATGACCCCTATAATTATCTGGTCTCTCTTTTTTTCTGTATTATTAATGCAATCAAAACATTCAAGACAGCCATTCAAGACATCTACCCTGTAGATGGTTTCTGCAGCTGCCTTGTAGAGCTTGTCCTATGGATTCCCCTTTTCATTGTGTCTCATTCTCAGAATAATACCAATTCTTGCTGGTGTAAGAGAGACTACTGACTCAGGGCCTGTGCTTCACCCCTGATTATGCAGCCTTTTTCTCGTTATCTTTTTTTCCCCCACTACAATGGAGGTGAGCGGGGAATGCATTCTAGGCTGGGGTGCAATAAGGAGACAGATGGGCCATAGTATAATATTGATAAAGTCTGGAAATGTAAACTGGTCCCAGTTTATGAAAGTCTTTAATGGCCAAACAGAGGAGTTTTTATTTAATTCTAGAATCAATAATAATCTATTCAAGCTTCTTGAATAGGGAAGGGAAATGATCAGAGCTGTGTTTTGGGAATATCATTTGGTAGCTGTGTAGAGAATTAATTGAAGAGGGGAAAAGCATGAGGCCTGGAGACCAATTAGAAAGTATTTCAGTAATGCAGGTGAGAAGTGATGGTGTAATTTAAGGTGTACGTTGCTTGTTCCCCAGCCCTGGTCATACTCTTTGGAAACCTACTTTATCCATACCTTTTGCTTCATTGAAATCTTCTCCAGACAGCATACTATGTCTGGAAAATTCTACCAAAGAAACATATGAAACCATCTTTCTCTCTTTAAAAAAAATCATTTCTATTATGAAGGTAACAATCATGAATAAATTTCTAAAAATTCAAAATTCAAAGAAGAAGCTATCTTTCTTTGGCAATTATCATGGTACATGGCACCAAGGTTTACAGAATGCTTTTTGGTCATAGGAGTGCAGGGCTGGAGTGATAGCCGTGGGAAGGAATAAATCAAAGTTTGGTTCCTTGTCTCCTGATTTTCATACTTTATGGACTGGACACCTGTGGGTCTATACTATTGCTCACCCTTTCCTTTTATTTCTAATCTTTTCTCTGCCTAGTCTGTGAAATGAAGATATGTAATTGTACCAGAGATCTGGCTCTAGGCTAGTAGCAGCATGTGGATAGTGTCTGGACAGGCGGTTTCCTGGACCTTCAGCAACAATCTGTTCAAGTAGCAAAAGATTTTAATCTTGGCTCAAAATGCCAACTCCAATTCTATGCTACTTTTCCCATTAATCATAACTCACTCTTGCAAATAAGGATTTCTAGGAAGACCCATTTGATGTGAAGTTTCTTGATCAAAGGCAATCCCTTTCAGAAAAGTAGATCTTCCCATGGATTTCTAAAAGTCTTCTCAGAATCTAAATTTTTCTGCTTTCTGGCAGCCAATTCTTACTTTTCCAGAGTAAGTTTATTTTCTTTCAGCATCTGTTTTCCTGTCCTCTTTTTGACATTTGGTTACTCATTAGCTCACCCATCAGAAGTTAACTTTGTTTGGGGAAAATCAGTCAACAAGCATTTATTAGGTGTCTACTAAGAGCTAACCACTGTGCAAAGCCCTAGGGATACAAAGAATGGTAAAAACCCAAACCCAAACCAAACAAAATTCCTTTCTCCTAAGGAGCTCATAGTCTAATGGAAAAAGGTAGATTATAAAGTTTAAGCAGACTGCTTGACTGCCAGTAATTCTTAGAAAAGTTGATTGAGGAATGCTGGAAACAATTGGGCTAATCTAAGCTTTTTCAGTACCTTATGCCATATACACTTCTCTCCACTGACTTGAATAATGGAGGATTTGCTAGTTAATGGGTACACTGGCAATAAAGTGAGAATTATTTGCTGTGCAAAACAAAGCTTAGTAAGAACACTCAAAAGCAGCCATTGGTAATAACTAAAGGAGAAAATACTGAGACTTAAAATAAAAGAAATGTGCTTATCTTAGATGATACCTCTGAACTTTATGGTACCTTAGGACTACCTAAGTTTTAACCAAATGTTTTATTAGAAACAATGTGAAACATCAATATAAACAACTAAACTTGCTTAGGAACTATTTCTATTGAAAGTAATTAATTAGCTAAGGTGTATTACTTTTTCATTAATTCCTTTTATGTTTCCATCAATATTCTTTTTTCATTCATTTCTCCTGAAATGTTTGTAACCAAAGTATACTCTATGATTCTTATGCTTTTTTTCACTTAGAATTATTTCATAAACATCTTTTCAAATATCTTTGCTTTCCTCAAACTTGTCCGTCTTAATTACACTGTATAATTTTGCATGAGAATGTTGAACTAACTCATTGTTGAAACTCACCAACAATTAAAAATAATTGGAAACTTAAAATGTTGCTCATGTTTCCCCAAATAATGTTTGGAATAGCTGAATCTATTCTATTGGTGGAAAAATGAGATTAGCAGACGTTCATGATAATGAAGGCCATTAGAAAGCATAGTTCAATGACATGACTAACTATATATGGATAATTGAAAATGTGTCATGGAAAGAATATTTGTAGAAAGTAATGGTGATATGTTATCAGTCTGCAAACCAAAGTAGTGGTTTATAGAGAGCTTGATGAAGTGCCTATGGTAGAGTAGAGGCAGCAATCCAGTCAAATTCTTCCAATATTCCCCTCCAAACAACTTTAAAATAATTGAATTTTGGATCAGCATAACCAACAAAAGATCAGAGTGAGACATTTTTCCATAGTAAGACAGCTTAGGAGGTCAGCAGGGGAGGTCTATAATACCAGAGCAGGCAAAAGCGTGGAGCACCCAGGTCACCAGGACAATAGCAGCAGCAACAGCTTGGGGAGCTCTCAGTCCAGAGATGATAATGAAGTCAGACAACTGGTCAGAAAGAGATTACAGGGGATCTTTACTGGCTCTGGATACAGCTGGTGCTGGTAGGCAACTGTATTGCCCACATACAGTTCTGGGTTGCAGTTCCAGGGCAGAAAGGAACATTTGTGGTCAGTCACAAGGTATCAGGGGTCTTGCTCAGAGTTCCAAGGCTAAGAGAAGAACTAGTACTTGCTGCTGCAGGGGATCAGGAGTCCTTCCTAAATAAAGACCAGAGCATAGAATAGGGAAGCAGTGACCACATTTCTTCCTGTATTGTACCACTTGAAAGCACCAAAAACTTACAGACCCCCAGAACTAGGTCTGAAAACCACAGTAAGAAAAAGGACTGAAGCTTGGGACAGTGCCTCCCCACCCCCAGGTAAGCAGAGCCCAACATTACTATAAAGTTCAAAGTTAAGAAATAATCTAGAAAAATATGTAAATAACAAAAAAAGAACTTGACCACAAAAAACTACCACAATGGCAAGAAAAACCAAGACACAAACTCAAAAAAAGACAATAATATGAAACACCAACAAGCAACCCTCAAAGAAAAATGCTAATTGGATACAAACCCAACAAGATTTCCTGGAAAAGGTAAAGAAAAAGATAAGAGTGGTAGAAGAAATATTGTGAAAAGAAATGAGAGTAATACAATTAAAATATGAAAAAGAAAATTAATAGCTTGGTAAAAGAGGTACAAAAAATACTGAAGAAAATAGCATTTTAAGAAACAAAACTGGCCTAATGATAAAAGAAGGACAAAAATTCACTCAAGAAAAGAACTCATTAAAAAGTAGAACAAGCCAAATGAAAAGGAGGTTCAAAAACTCACTGAAGAAAGTAATCTCTTAAAAATTAGAATCGGACAAATGGAAGCAATCACTTTGTGAGACATCATGCAACAATAAAATAAGGTAAAAAGAATGAGAAACATAATAGAAAATGTGAAATATCTCATTAGAAAAACAACTTACCTGGAAAATAAATTGAGGAAAGACAATTTAAGAATTATTAGAATTCCTGAAAGCCATGATCAAAAAAGTCTAGACATCATATTTCAAGAAATTATAAAGGAAAATTGCCCTGATATCCTAGAACCAGAAAGTAAAATAAAAATAGAAAGAATTCACTGATCACATTTTGAAGGAAATTCCAAAATGAAAACTCCCAGTCAAATTCCAGAGTTCCAGGTCAAAGAGAAAATACAGCGAACAGTCAAAAAGAAACAATTCAAATATGAAGCCACGGTGAAGATTGCATAAGATTTAACAGCTACCACATTAAAGGAGCAGAGGACTTGGAATATATTCCAGAAGGCAAAGGAGCTAGGATTATAACCAAGATTGATCACCCAACAAAACTGAGTATAATCCTTCAGGGCAAAATTTGGATTTTTAATCAAATAGAGGACTCTCAAGCATTTCTGATGAGAGCAGGAGAGCCCTGGCCTGGGGGGAGTAGCTCTGAAGGCTCCAAGCTCTACCTGCTTTTCACCCTGCTGCCAGCCCCTGCCTCCCTCAGTTCTGTCCTTTGTATATACCCCTTTGTTGACAATAAATTATTATTTTTTATGAAAAAAAAAGAGCAAAGCTTAATAGAAAATTTGACATTCAAACACAAGACTCTAGAGAAACATGAAAAGGTAAACATGAATGAGAACTCATAAGGGACTTGATAAGGTTAAACTGTTTACATTCCTATGTGGGAATACATGTAATTCCTGAGAAGTTAACAATATTAGGACAGTCAGGAATCTACATAGACAGAAGGCATAGTTATGAGCTGATTATGTTGGGATGATCTCAAAAAAAGAGGAAGGGATGAGAAAGAGGAATGCTCTAGGAAGAAGAATGGGGGAAATTTTCTCACATAAAAGAGGTGCACAAGAAAGAGCTTTTACAGATGAGGGGAAAATGGAAGGGCGGTGATGCTCAATGCTTGAATCTCTCATCAAATCTTATCCAACAGAGAAATAGGAGGGAAAGGGAATAAGAGAAAGGGGGGAAGATAATAGGGAGGGTGGATTAAGGGAGTCAGTTGGCGAGAAACAAAATAGACTTTCAAGGAGGGACAAGATAAAAAGAGAGAAGGATAAACAGAAGAAAACGGGATGGAGGGAAATACAGAGCTAATAATTATAACTCTGAATGTAAATGGGATGAGCTCACCCCTAAAACAGAAGTGTATATAGCAGAATGGATTAGAAATTAGAATCCAACAATACGTTTTTTTATAGGAGACACACTTGAAACAAAAGACATATGCACGGAGTTAAAATAAGAGGCTGGAGTAGAATTTATTATGCTTCAGCTGAATTGAAAAAGCCAGGGTAGTAGTCATGATTTCAGATATAGCAAAAGCAAAAAACAGACCCAACTAGAAAAGATAATCAGAGAAACTACCTTTTGCTAAAATATGCCACAGCATTTCCCAAAGCAATATAAATTTTGATTGCTTTTACATGCTATTGTTCTTTTTCATGTTTGGTTTTCTTTCTTTTTTTCCCATTGTTCACTCCATTGGTTACAACCCTTCTATACAACCAGACTATCGTACAGTGTGAAAGTACTTGAAGATCCTATACCTGATAGCACACCGCCATGGGTGGGGGGAAGGGAGGGAAGAAAATTTGAAACTCAAGGGATTATGGAACTGAATCTTGTAAACTAAAAGTAAATAAACAAGTCAATGAAAAAAAAATAAATTTTGATTGCTTAAACCTTGCAAGATATCTTCAGGTTTGGGGGCTAGATTTTTTTTCCTCTTTCCTACTTATTTATTCTATACATTTTTTTAAACTGAGACAATTCTGTCCCATGTAGTTTAATTTATGAATTCTTGAAATCGCTCCAGCTTTCACTGATTGACCCATGATAGTACCCTACCTAACTTCACTTGGTCATTGTTTGGGTTTTGATGACTCAGAGTGAGTGTAAAAAATAATTGCTCCTGTTCTGGACAGAAACTATAAGGGTCTTTCCCTCCCAGATTGATTTTTTCTTTGAGTAGGCAAAGTAAGTCATGTCTTACCTAGCTTTTGTAGTAAGCCAATATATTTGATTCTTGGGGGTCAGTTTCTATGTAGATGTCCTTGATGAATGGGGTTTTGCCTGACTCCTACCCCCCTTCCCGCCCCCCCCCCCCACCCTTTGAAGCCTGGTCTCAAGAGCATCCTTTGTTATGTGAATGAGTTAACTGACTTTCCCAAAGACTTTTTGGTGCTTTGATAACAAGGCCTGATCCAGGACTCAGATGACAATCTTGACAGTGAGCCCTAATTAGAGCCCTTCTTGATGTGGCTTTGTTAAGCTGCTCCTTGGGCCCCTTTGGGCCATACTTAAAAGGACCTTTTATTTGTGATCTTGAGATCAAAGCCTTTACCCCCAGACTTTAGGCACCTAAAGAACATATTCCTTATCAAATTCTGTGTTATATAACAGACTAAAGACAATGATAACTAAAGACAATAATAACTAAAACATCTAAAGACAATGATAACACCTAGATCACATATTCCTTATCAAGTTGTGTTACTTCCAGGATACAACAGTCTAAAGACGATGATAGTAAAACTTGAGTCCTTTTATCTTTTTGTATCATTTGCTCTATAAAAACCTTGTTCAAAGAATCATTAAATGGAGTTCCTGGTTCTTCCTTGAACTACCCACATGGTCTGGTCATTTCTCATTCACATCTCTGATCATGCTTAAGTGCTGGCCACTGAGCAGCCCACAACAAGCTTTAAATCACGGAATGGATGTTGCCTCAGATAAACTGCATCTGGGGCCATCTCTAGTTGTCCTGGCTTGCCCCTGGACTTATATGACTCTGGAGGAGAGAGTGAGGCTAATAACTTTGCACAACTTTGCCTCACTTAAATCCAATTCACTTGCAGGTCAATACATCACCCTCCTGATGTCATTGGTCCTCTTTGAGAACTAAGAACTAATAACAACACCATAGACAATGAAGTAATAAAAAAAATATTTACACCAAATTTCTCTGATAAAGGCCTCATTTCTCAAATACATAGGGAACTGAGTCAAATTGAGAAAAATAAGAGCCATTCCTCACTTGATAAATGGTCAAAAGATATGAATAGTTGGTATTCAGAAGAAGAAATCAAAACTGTCTTTAGTCATATGAAAAAAAGCTCTAAACCACTACTGATTAGAGAAATGCAAATTAAAACAACTCTAATGAACCATCTCACACCTATCAGAAAAGACAAATGCTAGAGGGGATGAGGGAAAATAGGTACACTAATAAACTCTTGGTGTAGTTGTGAAATGATCCAACCATTCTGGGGAACAATTTGAAACTATGACCAAAGAGTCTATTAAAATTGTGCATACCTACCCTTTGACCTAGCACAACTACTACTAGGTCTGTACTCTAAAAAGATCAAAGAAAGAAGAAAGGGGAGGAGGGGTCACAGCTCCCCCTGATGGCTGCTGCTTGTGTGTCCAGCTCTCTCAAGATAAGCGCAGCCCCAGCAAAGCAGCCTACCTCCCCTGATCACCTCCTGGTTCCCCATTCAGGATTGGGATTAGGTTTCACTTACCAGGATATGGATGAGGCTGGCTGGTCTACCTGCAATGGATACTTAAGGACGGTCAACTGAGTGATGGGGGGTTTGTTATATGCTCACCTCCTTCCTCTCCTTCCTCCCTGGGCCTCTTCTTCCCACCTTCCTGCCCTGCCCCATAACCCAGGTAGGGTGATTGCCTTCAAAATGCCCTCAGTGGGGCTGCCAGCCACATGCCCCAGCTGACACCTGCTCCACATTCCTATGATTCCACCATCTCCAGGGCTCTGGCTGGCAGGGATGGGGAGATAGATTTGTACAGGATCCTCTGGCCAGTTGGCAGCAGCCCTCCAAGTTTTAGGAGGAATCTTGGCAGCATATCCCTCCTCCAGTGGCAGGGCAGGGGTGGCATAGTATTGGGCATGTCCTAATGTGCTCTTCCTTCAGCATGGAGAATTAGGCCTATAGCTTTGGTATAGTAGCAGATTGCTAAGTATCTTCTCAAGAGGGTACTGGATCAGGAAGCCCTTTGGCCATGAGTTACAGCCTGAGGTCATGGGGTGGGGGACATTCAGTCTGTTCAGATTCATCCTGCCCTTGGCTCTGACACAGCTGTGACTCCAGCCTTTCCAGGAGGAGCTCTAAGACTTGTGGCCCTGAACCCCATCATCTTCACCTTCTTTCAGCTTTTCTGGGATACCTCACCCCCAAAAGTAGATCTTACAAGCCAATTCACATAGCATTATTGTACTGTGAAATACCAGCCCACAGGAAACAACTTTGGGACCCCTCTGTGTGGACTGATAGTTAAGGCCATCTGGGGATCTTTAAAAAACATTCCTCTCTAGGTACTGTCATGAAATTTTAAGTCGTTCAACTCCACCCCCAGCTATGGGGGTCAATGGCAACTCTGCCTTACTCTCCTAGGAAAGACCATCTCAGGGGGCCCGCTTGGTGACATCACTGTGGTTCTTTCCTCCCTCCTTCCTGAAGGCCCATGGAGGGGGTCAATTTAGTGACCACAGAGCCCCCTTCTCCACAGAGAAGCTCACTGAGGGGGTCTTCAGGCCAGCGGCTGCTTGATGTTTCCACTTCAGAAGCCTTGAAGGTTAACAACTTCCTTTGCTTCTGCTGTCCTTGCCCTGGCTCCCTAGCCCAGCAACTTGAGTCTGTGCATCTGTGTCTGTTATATTTGAGAATAGAGATGTGGCTTAAAAAAAAAAAGGAAAGAAAAAGGAACAGGACCTTTATATTACAAAAAAAATATTTATAGCAGTTCTTTTTGTGATGGCAATGAATTGATAATTGAGAGAATGCTCACCAACTGGGGAATGGTTGACCAAGTTGTGACATATAAATGTGACAGAACACTATTGTGTTATAAGATATGAAGAACAGAATGATTTTGGAAAAACCTGGAAAGACTTAAATAAACTTATGCAAAGTAAAGTGAGAAGAACTGGGAGATCATTATGCACAATAACATAGCAATAATGTAATGATGATCAACTGTGAAAGACTTACTCACTCTAATCAATACAGTGATCCAAGAAAGTTTCAAAGGATTCATGATGAAAAAAACATACTATCTACATCCAGAAAAAGAACTGATGAACTCTGAGTGCAAAATGAAATATAATTTTCTGACTTTATTTTTCTTACTTTTTTGTGATGTGACCAACATGGAAATATTTTTTGTATGACTTCACATGTTGTGTGTGGTTGTATGGTTTGTCCTTCATACTTGAAGAGGACTATGACATCAGGGAGATGATGACATGACTTACAATTGACTTTGCTTTCAGTGAGAGAAGGCTGAGCAAAGTCACTAGCCTCACTTTCTCCTCCAGAGCCCTCTGGGTCTGTTGGTCAGATATTACTCAGGGTGACTAGAGATGGCCCAGGATGACCTTGGCCCTTTTAAGCTAAGATCTTTTCAGGTTCTCACTTTGAGTGAGGCAACACCCATTTCGTGAATAGAACTCTTTAAGAAGTGAGTCAAGCAATGGCCCCTTTAATGAAAAAAAAAATCAAACTGGAAGGGGAGGAGGACCCTCAGGGTTGCTGGCTAAAAGAAAGTTACTATTTACAGTCACTCTGAGCCGAGAGCCCCACAAATAGGGACCTATTATTGTCCAATCCAGAGATCCAGAGTGAATTGACTGTTTGCTTTCTCAGTAGTTGAGGGAGGTAGAGAATTTGAAACTTAAAATTTTTTAAAATCTTTAAAAATAAATAACAGATTTTTCAAAAGAAAAGAAAAAAAAAGAGGTTTATTGAGCAACAATTGTGCTCAAGATATTACCTGAGTGATACATATCATCAATAAGATTGGAGAAGAGGCAGGATGTGAAAGGTTTGGTACACAACTATGACCACTAAAAAACAAAACAAAAACAAAAACAAAAAAACAGCTTGGAAGAAATGGTTTTTTGATGCTAGGTAAATATCATTATCATTTACAAAGGACGGCAGACTCCAAGGAGGTGAGCCTCTGATGAGCCTTGAAGTCACATCAAACTTATGAAATGCCTTACACTCGTATCTTGTACATTATACTCCCCTGCCAATAGCAAGACCAGGTAATCAAAACCATCTGTTATAACCTATGAATAAACCACTGTAGAAACCACACTAACTGTAATGCTGATCTTTTTAGGGTTAAGCACATGTCAAGATGGAGGGTACTAGAAACTCTAAAAGTTATGTTATAAATGATCCAGGGTGAGGTGACCAAAGACAGAGCTAACAAAAAAAAAGCTTAGAAATGCTTGTTCCTCCATCCATTCATTCACTCCCTCCACAAATATTTAATTAACACCTGCTATGTACAAATCACTAGGCAGTGACGAAGATACAAAGTATCCATAATAGCTGACATTTATATAACATTTTTCATAATTCTTCTCATCTGATGCTCACAAGAACACGATAGTTATTTTTTGTCTTTCTTTTACAGGTGACAAAACTGAAATTTAGAAAGGTTGAATGAATTGTCCGTGGCCGTGCAGCTTAAAAGTGTAGGAGGCAGAATTTGAACCTAGGCCTCTTCCGATGATAAATCCAATACTCTTTCTACTATCCTAGGATGCCTTTCTGCAAAAGAAATACAAGGTATCGAACCTATCTGCCTTTAAGGAAATTGAAGTCTAGTCAAAGAGATGGGATAGACAGGCAAGAATGTATTAAGTAACAATGCAATTGCCCAAATAAGACTTCCTGGAGAATTCTTAGTAACGATAGTTATTGTGTTATCTTGTTGTGGTTCAATCATTTGGTTGTATCCAACTCTTCATGACACTGTGGACCATGTTGTCTATGGAGTTTTCTAGGTTAAAATACTGGAGTAGTTTGTCATTTCCTTCTCCAATGTAGAAAGGCAAACAGAGGTTAAGTAATTTGTTTCAGGATCACATAGCTAGTGTTTGAGAATGGATTTGAATTCAGGTCTTCCAGACTCCAGGCCCAGTGCTCTATCCACTGAGTTACCTAGCTGCCTGTGTGATCTTAAGCAAGCTCAGTTACCTTTTTACTTTTCAGTTTCCTCCTGGGAAAAATTAAGGCTTTAGACTAATCTCTAAGTTTTTGGGTACTTCTGAAATCTGATCAGTGGCAGGGGCACAAAGTTCTTTAAGAGTGCAGGTCACAGGTGTGGGGAGCCTGCGGCCTTGAGGCCACATGTGGCCATCTAGGTCCTCAAGTGTGGCCCTTTGAATCTAAACTTCATAGAACAAGTTTGGATTCAGTCAAAGGGCCACACTTGAGGACCCAGAGGACCTCATGTGGCCTTGAGGTCACAGGTTCCCCACCCCTGGTTCAGGAGATCAGTGTAGATTGAAGTAATCAAAGAAAGTCCCACAGAGGAGGTGGTAGTTGAATGAGGCAGCTAGGTGGATAGAGCACTGAACCTGAAGTCAGGAAGATCTGAGCTCAAATCCAACCTCAGGCAAGTAGCTGTGTGATCCTGAACAAATCACTTGAGTCACCCATTTTCCATCAACAACTCAGCTTGTCTTCAGTGCTACAGAACATCACTCCCTGCTGATGGATCACCCTTGGTTCCTTCTCTCTCTTTTTTAGCTTTCTTTTGTATTAGATTGTAAGCTGTTTGAAGGCAGGGACTGTCTCTTTTTTTATTTGTATCCTCAGTGTTTAGCACAGTTGTCTGACACGTAATAGGCACTCAATAAATACTAATTTATTAAATTGAATTGTATTGAACTTTACCTCTGTCTATCTCAGTTTCCTTATCTGTAAAATGGAAATAATAATAATACTTATTTTCCAGAGATGTTGTGAGGATAACATGAGAAAATATTTGTAAAGAGCTCTGTAAACCTTAAAGTTCTACATCAGTGGTTCTCAACCTTCCTAATGCCACGACCCTTAAATACTTGTATGTGGGCGTATCTGCATGTGGGCAGACCTGCCTGGAGATGGATAGAGGAGCGGTGTCTTGGTTCCTAAGACCATCTGAAATATGTGTTTTCTGATGGTCTTAGGCAACCCCTGTTACCCCTGTGAAAGGGTCATTTGACCCCTAAAGGGGTCGTGACCCACAGGTTGAGAGCTGCTGTTCTACATGCTATCCATATAGTTATCTATGTATCTATCTATCTCCCTCCCTCCCTATTATTTGTTACTACTACTACTGCTGCTGCTGCTGCTACGATTACTCCTACTCCTACTCCCTGCACCATGAAGAATGGAAAGATTTGGATTGATGTATTCCATACCAATAGAGCTCATTTTTTGAGTTCTATGTCTTTATGTAACTTTCTTCCAATTATTTTCCCATTGTTCTTTCATCACCTCAGATATCCAGTCTGCCTTTGGTCCTTGTCTGCTTGCTGTCTGACTACAAATAGCCTTCTGTTTACATCTGACCCCTTGACAATAAACCTTTCATTAATACCTTCCCCACATAGAAACTCTATAATCATAAGGGCCAAGGACTCTGACTCTAGCTGGTCAGAGCCCAGGGACAGAAATGACTTACCCCCAGCATATTGAGTAGGAAGGTGACATGTTCAGGTCTACACTTTAGGAAGATCACTTTGAAAGCTGCTTGTGCTTGGCTTTACTTTATGGTGTAGTCGGCAGGATTACAAAATATAGTGCCGCTACTTGTTCCAGGATCCATGGCCATTTTGATTGAGACTGTAAGGCCAAGGATGCTGGAGGGGTGGAATATAATGGCAAGCAAAGAAGTAAACACCTTGTTTCAGCTATTGAAGTAACACTTTGTTTCAACAATTGAATTAACATCTTGTTTCAGTTCAAGTTTCTTTTGAGCCTTGTATTCTCTGTTAAGAAACAGAACATGTGAATCCCACAACTTGTGAACTCCTAGGGAGGAGTTAATGACCATATATAAGAAAAGGTCCAGGCTAGAGACACCAGAACTGAGAAGAGAACTCTTGTAGAGTCAGAGTTGAGAAGGAGAAAACCTGTGGTATCCTGGCACTCTGTCCATTCTGTCTGTGTTGATGTTTGTTTGTGATATTCTGTACAGAAGCCTTGGTACCTTACTGGAAGCTCTGAAAAAGGACTTTCTGGTTGTCTGTTTATAGAGGTCCTGAGACTTTACTGATGATTTGTATTGACCTCTTGGACCTTGTTTGTGGGTCTCTGTTGATTTCTATGTTGATCATTTGTGTTGAGTTCTCAGACCTTGTTGGTGGGTCTATGTTGATTTCACAGGCAGATAGTGAATTGATGTTGCTGCTGGCAATTTGTATGAATGTTGTTTTGGCTCTGTTAAGCTCTGTCTTACCAGAAACAGGAACTGTGAAGGACTTGAGGTGGACTGGACACTGTGAGATTCAATATGGGATGGGAATTGGATGAAGAACTGGACAAGGAGCTGGACAAGGAGCTTGGAGCTGCCTGCCTTTGAGTCCAGGTGACAGTTGGAGCTGGGACCATGGAGGAAGAACCATGGAAGCTGAAAGGCAGCCTCAAATCAAGATGAAAGAAGACTTTACTTGGATACTGTGTACTAACTGAGATCATGATTTACTATGACCTAGGGGTGGAGAACTTTGGCCTTTGTACTTTGTAAGCCTCCTTAAGGATGATTGAATTAAGGACTTCCTAAATGCATGAATGAATGTACTTTGTTTAAAATGATGTGACCACTTTGGTGAAAACTATGTGGCCACTTTAGTGATAAGTTATTATGTCATTGTGAACATTATACCTTGATTTCTGTGAATGATTTGCTCTAATTTACTGCTGAATAAGTAGAGAGAGCACTATACTGTGTAATCAGAACCTTAAAGCTGTTCACAGCAGCAGTCCTCTGGAAAGCTGCTCATGCTTGGCTTTACAACATGTTAGGCATTTCTGAGTTTCTCAGCTTTTTTCTGTCATCTATTAGTGTTGTCTGTGGCTTTGATAAGACTCCAAAAATTTCCCATTTAATATCTTATGCTAATCTGCAATATATCAAAGCCATGATATGGAAGGGATAACTGCAGTTCATCTGGACCAAGTGACTTGAATTCATCAAGAGCAACTAGGTGATTTCTTCCTATCTCCTTACTCCTCTTAGGTATCAGTTGCTTGTTATCCACTTTTATTCTGTCACTTTCAGTGCAGTTATTCTCCTTAGCAGAGAAAACAAAACCAAAGTAAGAACTGAACAGTTCTTTCTTCTCTTTGTGGTCAGTTGTCATCATGTCATTCACAACCACCAACACTGCTCTCCCTTCTCCCCCACTCCCACCTTCAAGCAATAGTCCTGCCCCTTTCTTTGATCTTCATCTTTGCCTAAATAATGCCTAAGGTAGGGTGAAGGGGAACATTTTATTTTTGTTCTTAGCTTACCATGACAGTTTTAGCTCATTATGAGCTTTACCATTCCTTATAATATTTTTACAGGACTCTGCCAACCTTTCATATTTATCTTGTTACCTTGCCTGACTCTGGTTTTGTTTTTTTTGTTTGTCTGTTTGTTTGTTTTTATTTATAGGGAATGGGATCTGGCATCATTCTCTCTGAACAAAGCCTGATACATTTCCTCATCAGGGCTTCAGGGATTCCCTTGAAGAGTTTGGGAGTATCTCTTTTTTAATGCTATCAGCTCAGGCCCCTACTAGTTGTATTCCCCTCATTGTAAATTTGCCAATGATTAGTACTCAGTTCCATTTAGCCACTTAATATCAATTACCTTTTGCAAAGGGATATTTACTTCAGAAATATAGCAATAAAAACAATACCATATATTTCCCTTAGCACCTCAGGAGCACAATCTTCCCTACACCACTTCAACCTCTGGGAAGAATGGACTCACTCTTAAGCTCATAATTTTGATCTCACCAAGTTCATGTTGAAATGTGGCATAGCTATTGGATAAGTCCTCATCTCAATTACCGCTGGGAGGAGTCTTAAAGGTCACTCACAAAGATCAAAGCCTGTTCCTTGAGGCATTGATGCTAAGCTTGCTACAAAACCCAGACTCTCAGATGTCAGGATATTCATAATATTTCTCTCTTACTTTTCAAAACTCACAGGGTTTTTCTCTAATTTCTTCACCCAAAATGGAAAAAAAAAAACCTCATGCAGAGGCAGAAGGACAGAGGCCCATTCACTAGGCCACATCCTAGCCTCAGTATGGAGGGCCCAAGGTCTCTTTTGTCATAGATTTGTTTCTCAGAGACAGCTTCAACAAAAGAATTGAACCAAGAGAGGAGCTGAAGAGAAAATGGCTGAGGCTGTGGTCACTACAACCTTTTGGAAAATTTTTTCAGTTCTAGCTACCTAGCCAACCAAAAAGACATCTCCCAAAAACATAGTAAACCAGAACAAGTTATAGAATCTCCAGCGATGCTCAAGTCTCTCCAAGGCACTTCCATTTCAAGTCATCATGACTCTCCTATAAACAGGTTTCCCAACCTCTCCATGAGGAATAATAACATCACAGGTACTCTGTGTATGTGCCTATTCCTGTAACATGTGCATATCTTTTGAAAAACCTACATTGGCTAGATAGTTCTCTAAATATCTACATCAATACTTTTAATAATTTCTATATTTTTATGTATTCATATCTTTGGAACTGCTTCCTTTTGCATCTTCAAAGTTTCATTCTTAAGAGCTTCCCAGTTCTCCTGAGTTGATTATGCCTATACAATTTTAGTCCAAGGGATCCTGCCTATTGTTCCTCTCAACTTTTGAAATATGTTCTTCCAAATTTTAGGGTGCATGTGAGACTCTGCTTGGCCTTCATTTCCTCTATTAATTCTAGGAGGCAGAGGGTACTTCCTCCCAGGTTCCCTTTACCTCTACCCCAGTAATCAATGTATCCCTATTAGTAAGAAATCAGATTCAAACACTTCTCTGCTTTTGTCAGAGACAGAGCCCTAGCAGATAATTGGAGTCTCTTATGACTTCAATGTCATGCCCCTATGCTAGGCTTATGGAATTTTCTGAACTCATCTATTTTCTCTTTTAGTAGTTGGTCTATAGTAAAACCCAGTGACAAAAAAAATAATTTCTATTTCTCCTTCCATTGGTGTTCAACCACCACAGGTTTCTCTCCATCATACTTCCCCTCCTGGAAATCCAAAGTGGAACAGATCAGGAATACAATATATAAAAACAAAGAGGCATAGTAGCCTAGTGTTTGATAAAGCCTAATATCTCAGCCATTGGTATAAGAACTCACTATTCAACAAAAACTACCAATAAAATTGGAAAGTTGTCTGGCAGAAACTAGATACAGATGAATATCTCATATGGTATACCAAGATAAGCTCCAAATGAACTTAGACCTAAAGAGTGGTAGCATAAATTAGAGGAGCAAGAAAGAAATTTCCTTTCAGATCAATGGATAGAAGAATAATCCATAGACAAAAAGATGACTGAGAGCAATAGAGCATAAAATAGACAGTGTTGATTATATAATTTTTTTAAATTGCCCAAACAAAAACAATGTAACTAAACATTAAAAAGGAAGCAGGCTACTGGGGAAAAGTTCTTTGCAGTAAGTTTCTCTGACAGTTTCATTTATAAGATATATAAGGAATGGATTCAAATTTCTAAGACTAAAAGTCATTCTCTAATTGATAAATGATCAAAGAAAATAAATAAGAGTTTTCAAAAGAAAATATCCAAGCTATCAATGAATGGCCACATAAAAAAATTCCAAATCATTAATAATTAAAGAAATGAAAATTAAAGCAACCCCAGGATTCTACTTCAAACACATCAGATTATCAAAGTTGATGAAAAAGGAAAATGGCAACTATTGGAGAGTCTATGAAAACAAACAAACAAACCCAGGTACACTGATGCTCTGCTGATGGAGCTATGGTTTGGTCCCACCATTCTGGAAAGCAATTCGGAATTGTGCCCTCCAAAATAACTAAACTCTGCAGACCCATTGATCCAGCACTGTGGATGATGTTGAAAGGCCAACATTGAGATAAGGGCAGAAGGAAAAAGAGTCATTTTAGAAACTTAATATCTTCCTTTTAAAAAAATATACTTTATTTAGTTTAACTTTTTTTTTCATTTTGAATTCCAAATATTTTTCCTCCCTTTGCTGCTGTCCTGCTCATTGAGAAGGAAAGGAATTTGATATCAATTACGCTTATAGTCATGCAAAACATATTTCCATATGAACCATGTTGCAAGAAAAAGAAAACGAAAAAAAGTATATTTCAATCTGAACTTAGAGTTCATCAGTTCTCTCTCTCTGGAGGTGTTTAGCATTTTTCACCCTGAGGCCTTTGGTCTTTAGATCATTGCATTGATCAGGGTAGCTAAGTCTTTCCCAGTTGATCATCATTCCAATAGTGTTCTCCAGA
>CM053582.1:169196141-169224786 GCA_028627135.1 Pseudochirops cupreus
TATGAAGATAATAGAATTTATTTATTTAACGGAATGGAATATTATTATTCTTTAAGACAGAGTGAAAGAGATGATTTAAAGAATCCTGTGAATCAGAAATTATTGCAGAGTGAAGAGAGCAGAACCAGGAGAAAAATGCATACAATGACAACAACACTTTAAAGAAAAAACATCTTTTAATATTTAAGAACTATAGTCAAAGCAATGAACAACCACGTCTCCAGACAACACATGATGAATCATGTTACCCACTGGCAGAGAGACGTGATGGACACCAGGGGTAGAATGTGATCTACATTTTTGGACATGACTGCTACGTATGTGTTTTACTTGACTGTGCTTATTGTTGCAAGGTTTTTGTTTTGTTTTGTTTTACTTTCTGTTCTTAAATAGGCATGGGGTAGCAATAGTCATCCTCCCTCCCAAAAAAAGAAGAAAACAAAAAAGAGGAGGATCACTGAGATATTTCTTTAAATAATTATTAAATAATTAAATAATTATTTCTTTAAATAATTTCTTTAAATACATAAAGTAGTTCAGGAAGAAGTACAGATAAAGTAGGAGAGTTTTTAAAGTAATTGGTTGAATTTGTTCTATACTTTTTTTTTTAAAGCAAGCAGTATGGAATAGAGGTACACATACGCATTTACAATCCTTTTTTCATGTTATATTTTGTATGCGGAACTGCTCACTTTAAAAATTTACATACAATTTGAAAAACAGAAAATAAAGCAGTTTGATGGTGCAGTGGATAAAGGAAAATAGAAGGGAGGGAACAGTTGCAATCAGAACAAACTTCCTGATCCTGAAGGGAGTAATTAGACCTGGAGGCAGGATGAGCTGAGTTCAAATCTAACCTCAGTTACTTAATAATATCTGTTGTTTATTTACTGGTGACTTTCTAGCTGTGTAACCATGAGGAAGTTATTTAATCTTAATCCACCTCAGTTTTTTCTATTGTAAAATGGGAATTATAACAGCACCTGCCTACCAGAGTTGAAGGAAGGCTCAAATGAGGTAATAATTGTAAAGTGCTTAGCACAGTTGCCTGGAACATAGTAGGTACTTAATAAGTATTTGTTTCCTTCCTTTATACTCCATTGTTCCCTCCCCCTACCTTTCACAAGGTATGTGACAATCATGGATTTCATGCCACCTAATCTAAATGATACCTATGAGGTCAATTTGACTCCTTGCATTAGAATCTCTAGTGTCTTTTACTTTTGACATTTGGGGTTATGGGTTTTACTAGTGACTTTGCTCCTCAGTTTTGTCTCACAAACTTCTTATTCTTCTCACCTCATTGGAACCACTTCTGATGATGTCTGTTTTGGTGGATATACATATAAGCAGCTTTCTTCCTTCCTCTGTTCCTTTCATTTTAACACCTTTTAATTTGATTTTCAAGACATCAGGTAAATATAGTCTTACCTTTGTTAGATTCATAGGCTGTGGTCCAGAAAGCCAAATCCTATTCTTAGACACTATCTTCCTAGCCAACTATTCACTTCTCTAATAATTTTTCTCTTCAGCATCCCTTGCCACTTGTACCTCTATGTTCTTTGATTTGTTTTGCAAAACTTTGCAATCTTTGGAAACATTTTCTAGTTTTCTTCTGACAGTATCATTTGTGCCCAGGAGAGTTAACTAGAAGTGGGTAGTAGTTATCTACTTTTAAACTCTTGGGAGGTTCTCTGTTATATCCAGTATACATGTGTGAGAAAAACGATAGATTTCTCTGTTGACAGTATCAGCTGGACAAAGAGTTGCCTCAGGAACTCTGAGCAGGGAATCAGTAGCAATACCCACACTTTTCTTCTTCTTCTGAACCTTACAGATTGGTCTCTTACCTGAAATCTTCTATGGCTCTATGTTATCATTTCTGGGAGGACTAACAGTCACCTCCTTTTTCAGAGCATCCAGTCCTTTTCCAGCCCTTTGCGAAGAATTTCATATGAGAGAGAGAGAGCGAGAGCAAGAAAGAGGGAGAGACAGAAAGAGAGACAGAGACAGAGACAGAGACAGAGACAGAGAGAGAGAGAGAGAGAGAGAGAAGAGAGAGAGAGAAGAGAGACAGAGAGAGAGAGAGAGAGAGAGAGAGAGAGAGAGAGAGAGTGTGTGTGTGTGTGTGTGTGTTAGCTCCCACTACATAGTGGTTCTTTTCCTTCCCTTCCTCTTCTGTGTTATATTCTTTAACTCTCCAACCCCCTGAGAGGTTATTTCTCTTCTACTTCTCCAGTTCCAATTTTTTCCCATTGAAACTCTCTTTCTTTCTTTAAAAAAAAAAGATTAATAATAATAGGGAACATTTGTATAGCACCTTCTATGTGCCAGGCACTGTGCTAAGCACCTTACAATTATCTCATTTAATCCTCACAAAAACCCTAGGAGGTAGGTGTTATCATCCCCTTTTACAGAAGAGGAAACTGAGGGAAACAGGATAAGTGACTTGGTCAGGGTCACACAAATAGTCTTATCAGTAAAATGAGTTAAAATGAGCATGCTTGCTCACTTTCCTCGGATACAGTTTGGATTTACGAATGTTTTGGATATATTGTATGAATTATGTATGATCACAAAATAATAGGGCTGGTCCTTTTCAAATGATGCCTAATTAAAATATTAACAATTTTAGAGTTTTGGGACCAATATCAGGAAAAACTGTTTTTCTAGGTTTTCTAGAAAAACATGCATTTGACTTTTAAAAAAATATTTAGTATCCCTTGTTTTAATAACATATGCATTTCCAAAAATATCTTTTACTACCCAGTGAATCTTTTCCTGTATCAAAAACTAAAAGAAAAAAAAAAGAACAGTTCAGGAAAACCAACTAATACATCACTGACATGTGACAGTTTTTGTAATGTTAGAGAAGATTGAAGAAAAATAACTACTCTGTCATCTTGCCAATCATTTAATTTTTAAAATCTCCATGTTACTGTTACATATTCCAGCTTAGTGGAAGCACAATTTTACTTGACTCACTTACCAGTCTGGGACACTTCTTCATTTGCTTCACTAGTAACTGTAATACCCCTTCACTCTTCTAAGAATAGTTATAAATTTGACCTCTTTCCTAAAGTTCTCCCTAATAAAGTTGAAACAAATGGGCTATATTTTCCTCTCTACAACTCTTCACTTATCAATTAATTCATTAAAGCATACATTCATTCATTCATACATTTACTCATTTATTTGTTCATTAATCCATGCATTTATTCAATCATTCATTCATTCATCCAATCCACAAAGTTGTCTGCCTTAGTTTCAACTACTTCAATCCAATGTTGATCAATAAAGAGGTGTCCAGAGACTGGGACAAAAATGTTTAGCTTCACATCACTTCCTGCAATTATCTACCTATTGAAAAGCCAGTCTACTACAACACGTGAAAAGTAGGAGCTTATGCTCCTAACCTAGCTTGCAATAGGAAAAAAAAATCATATACAAAGCTGCTCTGCAAAACCAGATGATGTATAGGTAACTCAGCAGAAGGTCAGGGCTGGCAGATGTATTGGAGGCAGCCTATCATGGGAAAAAACATCGGGTGGGTTATGTAGCAAGGATGATGGATAATAACTGTACTATTCACTAATATATTATGTCCAATGGGAATGTAGTATTCCACCTGGGGTATGACTGACACGTGCTGGTAATTAGGCAAAAACTAAGCGAAGGGTAGAACTGTCTTTTTCAGAAGGTGAAATAGGAGAGAAAACATATAGAGTTGTGACTGGGGACTGAGCAAGTGTGGGCTAAAAAAACAGGTTGGGGTAACATCAGGGTTTCTTTGGAGAGCTAAAATCCATGATCATAAGATTTAGAGCTGAAATCATCTGGAAAGGATCCAGTCTCCTTAAAAATATGCATATTTTTCATCATTTTTTCTCAATTATCAAGCATTTATCTTATCCCCCTTTGACCGCTCTTTCCTGCTCCAGCCTGGGGGAAAAAAGAAATGTACAACCTTTGTAACCAATAAGCAAAGGCAAACAAAACAAATTCCTAGGTAGAACAAGTCCAGAAATTTATGTCTTATTCTACATCAGTCTGTCACCTTGCTGGCATGCATCAGTCCTCTGGAATCATGGTTTATTAGAGTTTTAAAGTCTTCCAGAATTGTACATTTTAAAAATGTTGATGTTATAGTATCAATCAATGATTATCCTAATTCTGCCCACTTTACTCCGCATCAGTTCATGCAAGTCTTCCCAAGTTTTTTTCTGAAAACCCTTTTGTTTTTAATCATTCAAAAACTAAAAGCAACAAGGAAAACTGATTTCAGAGCAGGTTCAGGATTGTTGGGTAGTGACTGGATTAGGCAATATCATACGGGATTTTGAAGTGGAGGAGACCATTTTTCTGACTCAGTCATTCCATCGACCAACAAGCATTTATTTAGTACCTGTTCTCTTCCAGGCACTGTATCAGGCACTGGAGCTACAAATACAAAACATGAAAAAATCCTCCCTTTCAGTGACCTTACATGTTGATTTTTCCTGCCTATTGTTTCTGTTTCTTGTTCTCACATTTTACCAATGTGTCAATGTGATCCTGGGTAGAGTCTACACCATGCCTCTCCTGACTCAGATCCTCCAGTAAGGCTAAGTGCTTCAACACCCTCCCTTCCTTCAGAATGTCATCCTTGACCTTGAGGCTCTGGCCTAATGGCGTAGTATTAATGGAAAGTCTAGGCCAATTCAATAGTATACCCATTGTATTCAATCTTCTATGAACTTATACCCTTGCAAATCGATTATGTGCTGAAGATGGTGAATCTGTTGTCTCCAGAAATCAAAGACCTCTTGAACAATGTGTATTATACTTTCCTCTGATCCATGCATAACAAATGGTAATGAACAAGGACTCAGGTATAGTGCAAATTGAGTACAATTGAGTACAAATTCATTACAAACAATAATGGACAATGAGGAAAATATGTTATGAGGAAGGGAACCCTATGAATCAGGCCACAGAACTTACCATTTGAGTTCTGGAAAGAACCTGCTGCTCTCTCTGTCCATTTCTAGTGAGGCTTGGGAGTATAGCCAGACCTGGTCTTTTGTACTCGAGTTCCTTGTCTTGCTTTAGGTATAATTTCATCCTTCAAGAAAAGGAGAAAACAACAAAGGGGAGTTATGTTTTGGAAGTGATTCTTAATAACAGGGAGGAACTGATTTTAAGGGTGGAAATTACAGGACTCTTGGGGGAAGTGACCACTGTTTCTTAGAATTTATTAAAGAGCAGAGGCAATGCAAGAATAATCTGACAAGCACTCTAGACCTTGTAAAAGTGGATTACAAAGGTTTTCAAGGAATTTAGGTAGGGTTCCCACAATGAAAATGCTATAGGAGATATCATCCAAGAAGGAATGAGAGATATAAAGAATGAAATGCTAGCGAAACAAAGGAGAATAATTCCCCAATAATCAAACATTACTGAGTATATATGATTCTAGAATAGTAATAATTGAAATCATGACACAGATATAACGACAATAATAACTGATAAAGTCAAGTGAGATAAACACAGACATGGCATTATGCAATAGGCAATAAAAAATAATAATATCAAATGTGTGTGCATCAAACTGAAAGGAACAAGGGAAAACTGATTTCAGAGCATGGTTCAGGATTGTTAAGTAGTGACTGGATTAGGAAATATCATAAGGGATTTTGAAGTGGAGGAGACCCTTCTACAGTGGCTACATTCTTAGAAGAATAGTTGAACTGCAAATAAGACATTGATAATAATACAATAATATAGTAGGAGATTGTAATATTCCTCTCTCAGAGTTAGATAAGCAAGAAGAAAGATATAATTTTGGCTAATGTTTCTGACTTCTGAAAGAAATATTGAAGAATACATGGTATCTTTATAAAAAGATAAAAATTATAAAAATTAACTGAAATAGGACATAAATGAAAATAAATATAAAAAGGCAGATATAATAAATATATACTTTTAAACATTTTATTATTTTTTTCCAATTAGTAAGCATTCTCTTTCTTACCACCCTATTGAACAAAAATTTTAAAAGAAAATAAATAACAAATAAACAGAGACACAAAGAAAATTCCCTCATTGGTCATTTGCAAAAAAACATGTCTCATTTTGTTGAGGGTTCTATTAGGGATGGATTTCTATTGAAATCCTTGGAGGGTTCTATTTGTCTGAAAGAATTACCAGGCATAAGCAGTCTTGGCAGTTTTAAAAGGGTTTATTCCGTTTGTCAGCGGGCAGGAGAAAGTTAAGGGAAATCCTGCGGAGGGCAGGAGATAGTGATACTGAATTTAAAGAGACAAAACTGTCAATTACAGATTCATTAGGCTAATGAGGTGTACAAAGGTGGAGTTAGGGAGGGACCAGGGAGTGGTTAATACTTAAAGGGATATGCACCCTTGACATCAACTGAGCATGTGTTTTACCCATAATTCACTGGGACAAACAGCAGGGTGCCAGGGTTTGGAGGTGTGGTTTTAGCCCTGAAACATCACAATGTCAACCAGCAGTCAGATCTGAGGTCAAATTAAATAAGATGTACCCATCCAGATCTGCAAATGGATGAGTTTTTTTTGCTGGGACAAAAGGAGGTAGTACCTTGAATGAAGAGATAATGGTTTGAGAGGAAATACCTCTAGACTGGAGCAGGGAAAGACACAGTGTGGGGAAAGGGAAGAAATAGTTAATGCTTTACAGCTGGGGTGGGGGGAGGAAACAGAATTAAACTGATTTCACAAACTGATCATACATACACAAGACTGAAGTTACAACAATGTTATAAAATTATAAAATCACCCCAAAATATATTACATAGGCCATTCAGCACCTCTTCAATTTCACATGTCAAGTCCATCATATCTCTGGCAGGATGTGGGTATAAGTGCTGTAGTGAAATTGTGGTTTGTCATTACATTGTTCAGAGTTCCAAAGTTTTTCAAAGTAAATTTTCTTAATAATACTATTATCATTGCATAAATTGGTCTGTTTCTGTTCAATTAATTCTAGATTAGTTCATGATAAATTACTGTAAAAATCTTCACAGTTTTCTCTGAAACTGTTTCATTATTTGCTATGGCACAACAATAGTTTATTACATTCATATATCATAATTATTTTGCTGTTCCCAATAGGTGGATACATCCCCTGATCCTTTTCCCCTGCCTTTAATTTTCAAGATTTTTTGTTACTATGAAAAGAGCTGCTGTCCATATAGACCTTTTCCTCTTTGATCTTTTTGGGGTATAAGTCTAGTAGTGGTATCACTGGGTCAAAGGTAATGCAAAGGTCAGTAACTTTGGGGATATATTGCACTGACAAAGTATTAGTGTACCTGTTTCCCCACAACCCATCCAACATTTTCTATTTTCTCCTTTTGTCAACTTTGTCAATCTGATGGAAATGAAGTGGAAACCCAGAGTTGCTTTAAATTGTGTTTCTTTAATTGTTTGTCATTTGGAGCCTTTTTTTCATGTGGTTATTCATGGCTTGGACATCTTCCTCTGAAAATTGCTTATTCCTATTCTTTGAACATTAACTATCAGGAAATGATTCTTAATCACATAAATTTCAATCCATTCTATATACATTTAGCATATGAGACCTTTATCAGAGAACTTGTTGCAAAGATTTTTCTTAGCTACTTTCCTTTTAATTTAAACTTCAGTGGTTTTGTTTGTGCAAAAACTTTGTAATTTTATATGATCAAAATCATCCATTTTATCTTCAGCAATTCTTGCTATCCTTTGTTTGGTCATGAACTATTTCTCTATTCATAGAACAGAAAGTAATTTCTTTCCTACTTGTATAATTTGATTATGCTATCACTTTTTTCTGTCATGAATCCATTTATACTTGTCTTTGTGTGCCATGTGAGGTATCAGTCCAAACCTAATTTCTGCCAGACTGCTTTCTAGTTTTCCCCAAATAGTGAGTCCTTATCCCAAACTCTGCTGCTATTGTCTGTATTTGTTTCTGTATATTGTGCATATAATGTGTTCCACTGATTTACCTCTCTATTTTTATTTTTTAATGAATGTCACATTATTTAGATGATTGCTTCATTGCAGTATAGTGTGAGATGTTTAGACCTCCCTCTTTCCTACTTATCTCCATTATTTTCCTTAAGATTGATGACCTTTCATTTCTTCAGATGAATTTTACCTTTTTTTTTTTTTTTTTTAGCTCTGGAAACTTATCATTTGATAGTTTGACTTCTTTGGCATTGGATGAGTAAATTAATTTAGGTAACATTGTCATTTTTATTGTATTGGCATGACCTAACCACAAGCAATTAACATTTCTCCAATTCCTTAGATCTATCTTTATTACTGTAAAGAGTAGTAATAACTGTATTCATATAGATCTCTGGTATGTGTTGGTAAATAAACTCCAAAACAGTTTGTCTACTTTGTACTTATTTCGAATGAAATTTCTCTTTCTCTTCCTACTTAGGTGTGTTGATAACATACAAGAATGAATGCTAATGATTTGTGTGGATTTATTATACGTTGAGAGAAATGATTATTAATAACCAATGTTCTCAGGATCCTCATTTCAAAATGTCAGTCTCTGAGGGTTGAGCTAACCCTCTCCTTTATTTGACCCCACTCAAACTTACAAGGATCCTCCAGTCTAAGGGGAATTCTACTCAATCAAGCTTAGGTGAAGATAAGGATAGAGGTAGTCTGGGTATAGGAAGTCTCTCTGTCCAAGAGTGACATGATGTCATTCTCAGCCCCACTTTTCTTTGTAAAGTCCACCTTTCATTAATTGTTAAACCAATAAGAGTTGATGGCTGTCTGCTGGAACACTTCTTGTCCAAGAGCATATAAACCTCAAGAAGGGCCTTCTACCTTCCTTGATCATTGAAAGGATAATGAGCCCTTTTTGCTGGCCATGGATGATAAAATCAATTATAACTTACCCAAAAATTTTGTCTCTAGAAATTATTTCATTTGCCACAATATCCTGTAAAGGTAGGGCACAAAGGAATCATAAGCAAATAAAAACTGGCAAATAAATGTGTCCTTTGTTTATCAAATACAGCAGAAATGGTAATAAAGGAAATATGAGCAAAAGATACAGACTTAAATGGAGAATGTAATTAGTAGTTCAAAGAATTATGATAAAACTAATGATAACAATTAAAGTACCAAAATACATTGAACACAACTAAAGCAGTCAGTCCTTAGAGGAAAAGATATAAATAAGTTTCCAGTTTATATTTATCATATTTGTTTATAATTTATATAATTTATAAAACTGTACTTAATAAAATGGAAAAATAGGAGATAATTCACCTTAGAAAAGAATGAAAAATAACCAATTCTAAAATAAATTTCAAAGGAGAAATTTTGAAAATTAGCACCAAAATAAACTTTAAAATAATTATAGAACTCATAAAAATAGGCACTTTAAAGAAAATTAGCAAAATTGAAAAATCATTAGCTAACCTAATAAATAAAAAGAGAAGAAAATCAAGTTGCCAAAATAGAATATTAGATGAATTTACGGATGAAAAGATAAATTTATAACAGAAAGGAAATAAAGAGTTATCAGGAATTACTGTATAATCATATGCCATCAAAACTGAGAATTCAAAGAAAGTGGATGAAATCTACAAAAATGCTAATTATTGTTGTTATTTGTCCTTCATTCTTGAAGATGACCATGACATCAAGGATGTGATGCTATGATGTGCAAATTAGTTGGATTTAAATGAAGGAGGGCTGTACAAAGTCACCAGCTAATTACCAAACTAAGAAACAAAGAAATAAACATCTTAAATAATACAACCTCAAAAAAAGAAATTGAGGGGAAAACTGGTACATGTACATTTACAACTGAATTTTAGCAAGCTGATTATGGGGTATGAAAAGTAATCTAGACTAATTGGACCTCAGCAGAAAATAATATAGATCAAGGCTGGAAAGGTTGATTGGAGAAAGATTGGGGAAAACCTTGAATGACAGGCTAAGGAGTCAGGAATTTATTTGGTAGGCTTTGGGAAGCACCCAAAAATTTTTGAGCAGTGGAATGATATGATTAGAGCTATGTGTTGGGACAAACACCCTGGCAGCTGAGCATATAATGGCAATATTGTAATGCTACAACCTGTATATGGGGCAGCTAGATGGTGGACCTGGAGTCGGGAAGACCTGAGTTCAAATATGACCTCAAACATTACTAGCTGTAGGATCTTGGGCAAGTCACTTAACCTCTGTTTGCCTTAATTTACTGGAGAAGGAAATGGCAAACCATTTAAGTATTTTTGCCCACAAAACCCCACAGGCAGTATGGTTCATGGAATTGTGAAGAGTTAGATACAACCAAACAATAACAACTTGTGTGTATGGTAAATGCCTATCCTTTATGGCTTTTGAAGGGACAATATCACATGCTCATGTCCTTTCTTATGTGATTCCAAGTCCATTATGTATTGTAAGCTCATCAGGGGCAAGCTACAGTGTGTAGAAACCAGCACGTAATCATGGGCACTCAGGATAATATCTGATAGTGAATTTAACATTAAAAAAAACCTCCAAAGGTTCTACCTTTGATGAGATTGTAGTTAATTCAAGCAGTGCAGTATAGACGATCTCCAGAAGGAAAGGAAAGGAGCCCAGCACTGGAACCCTTTTGGAAAAGCACAGTAGCTTCTCATCACTTTCAGGGGAGGCTAGTTCAATTATTTGAGGGAAGCCTTTGTTTTCAGAACGTTTCTCCTGTTTCTATAGATATAACTGCTGGCTCTACCTGCTGTCTTCACACATTCTACAGGAAAGGAAATTAACTGTTATTGGAAACAAGTAAGTATTTATTTCAGTCTTTCAATTCTTTTTTGGTGATAGTTTTCAGTAGAACATCTTACTAAGGCTCCAGGGCTAGACTGGGAGCCAATCATTTGTTTATCCTCCAGACAGCAAGGAGAAACCCCAGGATTTCTTCTCCATGACACACAAGGACTCATGAACAGTGGAGACAAAACAGGATACAGCTTTTCTCATTTGGTTACATAGGAGAGTCTTCTGAGGGGCTCCCATGTGCTGCCTCTGCTAAATAACCTGCATTGCTAAGAGGCAGCAGGCCTCTTCCCTGACCTTTCTTATGCTATATCTTGTAGGCACACTGCCAGAAGGAAGAGCTTCACATGGCCGAATTTTTGCTATTGTTTCTAATGTTGCATTAGGAGAGCAAAGAAGATGGTGATTGTTGGATGGGAAAATAGTGAAAAATATGGATATTCACAAAAGATATTTTGATTTAAGGGGAAAATGTTTTGGGTGGGTGGGTTCATCTACTCACATAGATTCTGCAATAAAATTCTCATATAGCTATATGATATACTTATGCCATATAGCTGGGGATCTCATATAATTAATATAAAGCATAAGAAATCAATTAATAAATTAGCAACCATTTATTAAGTTCTTATTATATGACAAGTGCTTTACTAAGCCCTGGGGACACACTTCTAGGTGGTGTGGTATATAGCATGGCGGCCGGGAGTCAGGAAGACTCATCTTCCTGAGTTCAAATCTGGTCTCAGACACTTACTAATTTACTAACCCTGGGCAAGTCACTTAACCTCAGTTTCCTCATCTAGAAAATGAGCTGAAGAAGGAAATGGCAAACCATCCCAGTGTCTTGGCCAGGAAAACCCCAAATGGGATCATGGAAAGTTGGACATGATAGAAACTAGTGAAAAATAAAAACATACAAAGAAAAAGCAAAATTAATCCCTGCCCCGTAAGGAACTTACTTTATAGTGGTGGACGGCTTGTATATGGATCAGAATACAAGATAAATACAAAGTAGAGAGAAGGTAACTTTAGAGAAGATGGTACTAGCAGCTAGTAGGACCAGGAAAAGATTCCTGGATCAGGTAGCACTAGGACTGAGCTTTAAAAGAAACCAGGGAATCAGAGTCAGAGGTTGGAAGGCAGAGGATGTCATTCATGAGGAATAATAGGGCAAAGGAAGATGGAGTGTTGGGCAAGAGGAGCAGCTAGTATACTAGTATGTCTGGATTGTAGACTATGTGGAAGAGAATGGAAGAACAGGAAGAATTTGGGTTACGAAGAGCAATGAATGCCAAACAAAGACTTTGTCTTTGATGATCGAGGTAATAGAGAATCCTTGGGTTCTATTGAGCAGAAAGAAGGACGTGATCTGACTTACGCTATGGGAAGATCCCTTTGGCCACTGGATGGATTAGAGAGGATAGAGCCTTGAGACACGGATACCAATGCTAAAGTGATTTCAGTTGTACAGCAAGAGGCGATGATGATTTGAAACACAGTGGTGGCTAAATGAGTAGAGAAAAGGGTTGTATGCATTTGAGAGATGTAACAAAGCAAAAAAATTACAAGATTTGAGAACTGATTTCATATATAGAGTAAGCTAGAGAGAAGAGTCAAGAATGAATCTGAGGTTGAAAACCTGGATAACTAGAGGTATAGAAGTCCCTTCAACAGTAATAGGGAGTTCAGAAGAAAAGAGGATATGGAGGTAAAGATAATGAGTTCTGTTTTGGGCATTGTCAGTTTGAGGTCCAATGGGACATCCATTTAGAGAAGTTCAATAGTCAGCTGGTGATGTAATACTGCAGCTCAGGAGAGACCTTAGACCTAGATAAGTAGGTATATATATTTGGCTTTTCTGTGTGTTTCTTTATATTTTGGGGAGTTGGACACTGTTGAAAAATGACTCAACAACAACAAGTACGGTCCTACTCTGTCTGCCTGGGGAGTGGGTACATGTGCCATCTTTCAATAGAACCTAGAGGTCTGACATTTTCATTGCCTACAGGTCTTAAGGCTCATTGTTATTCAGCTCTGCATCAGGTCCTGCAAGAAAGGGGTGTGAGAGGAGGGGAAGAGGGGAACCACTTCCAAATCCTGAGAAGACATTTGAAATTGTATTTCACATTTGTTCATGTTGTTTACCAACGGCTGCTGAACAGTAATCTGAAAAGAGAATCCCAGTATCTATCATGGATAGGCAATCAAAAGTCTTTGTCCATTAGTTGATTGGTTTCATTTGAGAAGGTGGAGGCAATGTCTACTTAGAAACATAATGCAGGAGTCAGGTTACATTCCTAGGTCTTAATTTGCATCAATGAACAGGACAATAAAGCAAATTATGCTGGTTAAATTTGTGGGTAATCCTATGGTTAGAGTGATATCCATTATCTTTAAGGGCCAGGACTCAAAGCATCATATAAATTTGACAGGGGACAGATTTAGTGTGAAACTACATACACATGGGATAGAGATTTGCTCAATAGAAAGGTTAATAAAGGTGAATGAGGGGAGTTGAGGTCAGTAGCCAGGCAGAGTCAGAAGAAAAGAAGTCAATATTCCTCCACCCACTTTTTTTCTCCTACCTACAAGATTTTGGTAGACATTAAAGTATGCAGATATTCAGCCCACATCCTCCTGACCCCAGGGGTCTGGGAGCTTGACCAGGACGGCAAGGTTGAGAGCCAGGAACTATTTTTTTTTTAAGACAGACTTGGGATTTCATTGAAATAGAGAACTCCTGGAGAGGAAAGGCCCTCTTCTGATGCAATGTCAGTGCCCTCTTTTCAATTTATAGTCTGGCAGAGTCATCTGGGGGCACTGAGAGGTTGCTCAGGATCTCACAGCCTGTGTATGGAGAGGACAGGACTTAAATTCAGGTCTTCCTTATACCAAGGCTAGCTCCTTACTCATTATGCCAGGCTTCCATTAATTTTACTGTCTTTAATCACATAGTCATTGGAACTGTGAATATTTTCCCCCTCTTGTTGCAACTGCATGGGTCTGGCAGCTATGCCAGGCAGCTAAGGGAGTTTCTGTAGCAGTTGATGGGGAAAGGTAGTCCCCATGACCCTTAGATGTTTGGTCCAGAGTTGGGAGCATGGAGGTAGAGGAGGAGAAATTTATTAAGCATCTGTTATGTGCTGGGATTACAAAGATAAATTCCACAAAACTTATACTTTTCTGGGGGGAAAATAACATGCACAAATATATTGAGATTAAAAGCCTGTAAAAAGTAAATACAAGATAACTTGCTTGGTCTGGGATTTGAAGGCTAGGGATTGTAAGAAGATGCTTCTCCTTGCTAAAAAATGCTAAAAGTCTATGACAATCTTATAAAGTCATGGTGAGTTACAAGACAATGGATTTATCTAAACCCTCTATACTAAAGCTATGGAACTCTCTCATGAAACCTGGAAGAGGTCATTGAGAAAAAAATAGAAGTGTTTCATTCACAGAAGGTAACAAATTTATGAAACTTGTTACATATTAGAGATAATAGAATTTATGGAACTTGTTGGATATTAGAGATGATAGAAGTAGAAAATATTAATAGGTTTAATATTAATAGGGTTTAGTTTAGATGCATTCACAAATAATAGGACCATGGTGTTGTTTTGAGGGAAACTGGGATGTTTTGTGAAACACTTCTCTCTATTAGGTGTTGAATTTAGACTTTCTTGCAAAGAAAACCTTGAAAATTTGAAATTAGCAGGACTCTCAACACAGAATTTTAAAACACAAACAACAGAATAGAGGGGGAAAAATTAATACAGGATCAAGAATTTCTCCAAACAATTCAAAATGGATAGGTGACTTAGATGTAAGACCATAGTATTAAAAAAAAAAAGCAGAAGAGACGTAAATCTTCTTGGGTATTAGTAGGGGTTAGATTCTCAGATAACAAGGGGGTAGGGACAATTAAAATATAATGAAAAATTTCAATGACATCAAGTTGCAAGACTTCTGCACAAACAAAATCACTGCATCTAGGATAAGAAGGGAAAGAATAAACGGGGGAGGAAATTTTGTGTCCAGTTTTATTTCTATTTCTTTATGCAAACTCTCATAAGGCTCTGTCTAATTCCACAACCAGAACAAAAATGAGAGGCAGTAATGTATAGCAGAAAGAATGCTGGAATTAGAATCAGGAGAAATCTTGGTTTGAATCTCTCCTCTGAGTCTAACTATGTCACCAGGTGCAAGTAATTTAACCTCTCTGACCCTCAGTTTCCTCATCTGTGAAATGAGTGAAAAATAATGCTGGTAGTACCCACTACCTCACAGGGTTTTGAGGAGGATCAAGTGAGACAATGTATGCAAAGCATGTTGTATACCTTTAGGCACTATATCATTGTCAGCTATTATTAATGGTTCAAGAAGACTGTTTCTTGCTCTGTCAGAAATGAATGGTGAGATATTAGATGACCACAAATGGCCAGGGTCTCTGGGGAAAATGCTTAATTAAAGTACACACATGTGCATGAGCACACATATATACCCCAGGCAACAACATAACTTGATTTGTGTTTTATAAATGCCATGTCAAATCTTCTTATTTGTTCTACAAATTCCAACTTCCCATAACTCCACAAGATGCCATTATTAAATAAATATTCAAACTTGTGCCCATGCCTCCACATAAAAGTCTAATGGCCTGCTTTATTGTGACAGGATTGTTAGTGATGATAATTAGGCTATCAATCTTTTTTCTTGCATTGCTTCCTGTGTAGCAGAATGAAGTTGATGGAATGGTCTGACATATTCATGCTGTGTGGGGAGGTAAGGGCTTGATATGGATTCAGCAGACCTTGGTTTGCATCTGAGCTCTGTTACTTACTACTTTTATTGCCTTGAATGAATCACTTAAATTCTTTGGATCTTAGTTTCTTTTCTTTTTTCTTTTTTTTGGAGAGGGGAAGGCAGGGCAATTGGGGTTAAGTTATTTGCCCAAGGTCACACAGCTAGTAAGTATTACTAGGATTAGAACTCAGGTATTTCTGACTCCAGGACCAGTACTCTATTCACTGTACAACCTAGATGCCCCATGGATCTCAGTTTCTACACCTTTAAAATAAAAAGATTGAATAAGGTGGTGTCCAGGTTCCCTGCTAGTTCTGAATCCATGGTTTTATGATCCTTTTAGTACTAGTAAAAGACAATCCCCCAGTCACTGAATATTTATCCATGTCTTCTATTAATTCATGGAATTACCTTGGGAAAGGCATAGCAGTTCTTGGAACCTTTATTTCTCATCTTTTCACACGGGGAATAAAATATCTCTGTTGTCTACCTTGCAGAGCTATTGTGGAGAGCCAATGAGATTGTGGGTGCAAAGGCATTTTATGACGAATTGTGTCAACGTATGAAATTGTTTTTATTATTTTTAGAGGAGGAGAAGTCTTTAGACAGTAAGCATTGCTAGGGAACACTGAAAGACCAGATGAGTCATTCTTCTAGCTTGTATGAAGCTCATTATTTAGCATGAGGGGCCAGAGTGCCAGTTGGCATGACTGGGAATAAATATATCCAAATGTTGTCAGCAGAACCATCCAGGCTTCTCCAACTTTGGGAACATTCAAATGCTTTACCAGATATTGTTGAAGGCAGAGATTTTGAGAACTAGACCCTGGATAGGCAAGTTAGCACATTGCCTAGGGCACAATATACCAAGAAATCTATTTTTGACAATACTTGTTATAAAGGCCGTTGTTTTTCAAGCCATGTATTTTCACTTTTCATGGCTTGTAAAAATTTACTTTGCATAGTTTGTAGAGAATGGTCAAAGTCCCTAGGGAGCAGTAACACAAAAGGGACACAGTTTTAAAGCCTTGCCTGAGGTGTTCAAAGCCCTTGTTCTAGCTCTGGCGTTGACATGATTGGAGTGAAGTGGATAGTTTTGCATGACATTATATGAGAAAAATTCCAAACTAGGATTGGTCAAAAGTCAATTTAAATAACCAGGACAATATAATACTTTCTGTTCTTCATTCTGATTCCTGCATTGTTCTCTCTTCCTGTGTGTGTATGTCTGCGTGTGTGTGTGTGTGTGTGTGTCTGTGTGTGTGTGTGTGTAAAAGAGAGATACATGTCTCTTGTACCTACAACCAGTGAAGAAAATTTATGGTGGAATATCCTAGAATAATGAATCTTAAAATTAAAAAGGACTTATCCAATCATCTAGTTCAGTATCCTGTCAGTAGCCATGTCTGTCATTATTAGCTGCATTTAACTGTGGCCCAGAAACTTGAGGTTCAGACCATGGTATAATCTGAGTTTCATTCTCTTTCTAAAGCTCCATGCTTTCCCCATGACTATCAGCTTTCAGACCTCTATCCCCTCAGCATTCAAGGCTCCATCTCCTCAGTAATTATCACATTTACTCTCGTTGCCTATGCTTTTAACTTTTTCCTAGAAGAGCTTGAGAGAATGATTCATAGAACTGTTGGAAATACACTCACCAAGAAAGGCTTGGAGAAGGGGAAAATGAGAACCTCTAATCTGGAAACAGGATCAATTTGCTTACCGCATGAACTTGTCTGTGGTTAGCCAGAATCTTTTCCCTAAACACCTGTAGTCCTGAACTTCTCTCTAAGACCTTAGCACCCTGAAGTATTTTAAAAGTTATTCCCCCTTCTAGACATATGGGGCTTTACTTTTCCAGGTACATTAGTCCTTATTCCTCCAATCAAAATTGAGTTAGAAATATCATATTTATTTCTTCTCTGACAAAATGCAACCCACATACTCATGGCAATATACTTAGAGGCTCTGTTCTTTCACCTGGGGATTCTTGAGCCTCACTCTCCAAGTGGAGCCAGATTATGGCTGGCAACAATCAATAGGGACCGTTGCTGGAACAGGCTAATAAAAATAGGATTCAAGACTCACATGTTCATGTTTATAAAGTTCTTGCCAAAAGACATTTATTGGAGAAATGTCTGTGGGCCAAGTTGTCTCATAAGACTTTGTTGACACCATCCAGCGTTCCCATGCTTACTGTTGGGAGTGATTGCTTATTTCTTCAGAGTTATTCCAGCAAGCAAGGGCACTAAACATCATGAAAATGTTTGAATTTGTTTTGTTTAAAAAACATGTGATCCATCATGGACTAATGAAAAGCTCTGTCCAAACCCCAACTTGAAGCCATCCTCTATCTGGGTCCACTTAGTCTGTGCTTCTTCCTTATTAGAGCAATGTGTTCAGGAGCTTCTTTCTAATCTCAGAAACAAGCTAGAATGTGAATCATGACAGATGTATTCCTAGAAAGCTATATATTTAGGATAGTCCCATGATATACATTTTCAAATAGCTACATAATCACCTAATGAAACCTTCAAATTCAAAACTTGGAGCTGCCTAAAAACACTGGCCATCATGTACTTCTGGAATGATGGCACTTAATAATTTCCTCCTCCTCCTTGATCTCACCTTCCTAATAAGGAGAAATATAAACAGAGCTAGCCTTGTCCACAGAATTGTAGAGTGGAACTATTAAGCTGAGAGGGGCTTTGAAGCATAAGGAGGACTGAATCTGAAATCAGATGACCTGACTTTGATTCTCAGTTATGTTACTTCCCCCTCTCTTGGTCTCAGTTTTCCCATCTGTAACATGAGGGACTTGGATCATATGGTCATCTCTAGGATCTTCTAGTTCTGAAACACTATGATCTTACTACAATCCTCAAATGATGAAATACAACTCCTCAATTTATAGATGATAAAACTGAGGCTTAGAAAACCCAAATGGATTGTGCCATAACACAAACAGACCTAGAACTGAGGGCTCCTCATTCCCAGTTCAGTGTGATTATGTGAGAGACTTTGACATGACATTCCAGTACTGGTTTCCTGAGCTAAAGGAGAGAAAGGACTTGCATAAAGTCACAGATTTACTTCTCAGCAAAGCTAGGAATTGCCCAAGGTCCTCAATACCCAATATTGTAGTCTTTCCATTAAACCATTGTTTGGGATGAAAAATACCCTTCATCATTAGTTTAGTAAAAAAAATAAATAAACATAGAGATCTCTTGGGATAAGAACAGGAATTTAGTCTCTTCCCGGGGGGGGGGGGGGGGAAGAGGGCGGTCTTCCCCATGACTCATCATGGAGAAGAGGCAAGTTACAAAAGATAGTGCAGGAATTTATAACTTAACTTAGTCAAGACCCCTCCCTGACTGTTTCCTCTCTCATTGGTGGAGAGGCATATTTACCAAATTCTTCCCCAAGAAAAGAGGGGGGAGGGTCCCACCAAGGTGGGAAAACAGACAAAGGAAGATAAAAGTGATTGACAAAAGCAATGGAGAAGGAGGAAGGGAAGGTTAACCACCCCAAATTGAGAAGTTTTCACTTATCCCGTACCCTATGGAAATGAAATTATGCTTATTAAACAATTTTATTTAGTACCAGTTTTTAATAGGCACACAATTTCACTCTTTTGTTATCTTAGCATTGGTGTCCTAAGTACTTTCTTTCTGGGTCTGTTCCTTACTATATTTTTTATCTAATTTGAGCTCAAGAAGTTATCACTTCTAGCTGGAGCAACGAATGCTACTTCATGCATGGAACAATGCCAGAGGCCAAACCTTAAAGGAAAGGGATTTTCTTGTTGATGTTCAGTCATTTTTCAGTCTTTTTTCTATCTCTAATTGATGGCTACTAAAAGATGGAACCAACATTTATATAAGATCTACTACATGCCAGGTACTTTTACAAAATTATCATATGTGATCATTGTAATGACTCTTAAAGGTAGATACTATTATTATCCCCACTTCATAGTTAAGGAAACAGAGGTCAACAAGGGATAAGTGACTTGCCCGAGGTCACATAGCCGGCAGGTATCTGAGGCCAGATGTGAACTCAAGTCTTCTCGACTCCAGACCTAGTCTTCTATCCATTGCACCATTAGTTGGCTGCCTCTATTGTTGCTCAGTCGTTTTAGTTGTACCCAATTCTTTGTGACCCCATTTGGGGTTTTCTTGGCAAAGATACTAGAGTGGTTTGCCATTTTCTTTTCCAGCTCATTTTGTAGATGAGAAACTGAGGCCAATATGGTTGAGTGACTTGCTCAGGGGGTCACATAGTTAGTAGGTGTCTGAGGTCAGATTTGAACTCAGGAAGATGAGTCTTCTTGATTTCAAACCCAGTGCTCCACTGTACCACCTAGCTGCCTCTAGAAGTCATCAAAATACTTTAGAAACAAGAAATACTTGCAGAATCTGTCAAGTCCTGTAGATCATCAGTCAGCCAGAGGACCAAAATCATACATCAGTGCTAGAAGAGGGATTTTGTTATTGTAATCAGAAGTTACCACATGAGAAAAAGAGAAATATGACATAGTGGAGAGAGTGCTGAAGTTAGTGTCAGGAGAGACCTAGGTTTGCCTCCAGTCTCTGACATGAATTATATCATCATCATAATCCCTTTAGCACTTACTCAAGACAAATTATGGCATTGTGAATAGAAGATCAGTCATGGAGTCAGAAACACCCACATTCAGGATCTGTCTCTGATACATATAATCTGGAACTCTGAGCAAGTGCCTTAACTCCACAATGTCCCAAGCAACTCTTAGACTCATTCTGGTGAAGGAAGTTTCCAATTTAGTATTTCCCAACGCAAATGAAATCAAGCTCCATATTTAGAAAAAAAAAGACATCTCGCAACAAAGATACTGAAAGGTTTCATTGAAATAAGGTATGTAGGGGGTGGAGCCAAGACAGTGGAGTAAAAGCAGGAACTTGCTTAAGCTTCCACTCCAACCACCTCTAATACCTGTAAAATATGACTCTAAACAAATTTTAGAGCTATAGAACCCACAAAGTGACAGAGAGAAACAAATCTCCTTCTAAAGGCAGCCTGGCACATCAAAAGGAAGGGTCTATCACACCAAGCTCAGAGCTGAGGGCACTCCCGAGTGAGCTGTGCTGGCCCAGATCTGGGGTGCCCTTGACCAGAGGCACAGACCTGGTGGGGGCAGACTTCACGTGAGTGAATCACTAGCAGCTGTAGGGGTATCTGGACCTCTTAACCCACAAACCCCAAAGAGAAAGTGAAAGGTCAGTAAGGAACTCTGTTGGAACTGGGTGATAGAAGAGCATGGCCCAGCCCCTGCCTCAGGGCAAGAGGTGGGTGGCTGCAGCTGCTGCCATGTGGCTGCCTCTGGAGCTCCTGGACTGCAGATCTTAGGGGGACCAAGCGACCATTCAGAGGATAATCACTCTTGCTTTGACCTGCTTGGATCTGGGTTGCAGCCTTGAGTGGTACTCCTGGGGTGAGGAACACTAGCGTGCCAGAGCTTGTGGTGGGTGTAGAGAGGGTGCCCTCCTCATAGCTCTTACAACAGCTTTGACAACAACTGCAAAACCCACAGCAATTTGCAATAAAGCTCTCTCTACTCTGGAAGCAGAGTTCTACCATGGCAAAGAGCTCAAAAGTCAAGAAATTGACTGGTAAGATGAGCAAGCAGAGGAAGCACAATCAGACCACAGAATCCTTTTTTGGGGACAAAGAGGATCAAAACATGGAACCAGAAGAAGACAACAAAGTCAAAACTCTTGCGTCAAAAGCTTCCAAGAAAAATATGAATTGTTTGCAGGCCATGGAGGAGCTCAAGAAGGATTTTGAAAATCAAGTAAGAGAAGTGGAGGAAAAATTGGGAAGAGAAATAAGAATGATGCAATAAAATCATGAAAAGTGAGTCAACAGCCTGATTGAAGAAAATAACACCTTAAAAAATAGACTAACTCAAATGGCAAAAGAGGCTCAAAAAGCCAATGTGGAGAAGAATGTCTTAAAAAGCTGAATTTGTCAGATGGAAAAGGAATTTCAAAAGCTCACTGAAGAGAATAATTCCTTCAGAATTAGATTGGAGCAAATGGAAGCTAATGACTTTATGAGAAATCAAATACTATAAAACAAATCCAAACAAATGAAAAAATAAAAGGCAATGTGAAATATCTCATTGGAAAAACCACTGACCTGGAAAATAGATCCAGGAGAGATAATTTAAAAATTACTGGACTACCCGAAAGCCATGATCAAAAAAGAGCCTAGAAATCATCCTTCAAGAAATTCTCAAGGAAAATTGCCCTGATATTCTAGAACCAGAGGGCAAAATAGAAATTGAAAGAATTCACTGATCACCTCTTGAAATAGATCCCAAAAAGAAAACTCCTAGGAATATTGTAGCCAAATTCCAGATTTCCCAGGTCAAGGAGAAAATATCTCAAGCACCCAGAAAGAAAATAATTTAAATATTGTGAAAACACAATCAGAGTAGCATAAGATTTAGCAGTTTCTATATTAAGGGATCAGAGGGCCAAGAATATGATATTCTGGAGGTCAAAGGAGGTAGGATTAAAATCAAGAATCACCTACCCAGCAAAACTGAGTATAATGCTTCAGGGAAAAATATGTTCATTCAATGAAATAGAGGACTTTCAAGCATTCTTGATGAAAAGACCAGAGCTGAACAAAAAATTTGACTTTCAAATACAAGAAGCAAGAGAAGCACAAGAAGGCAAACAGGAAAAAGAAATCATAAGGAACTTATTAAAATTGAACTATTTACATTCCTACATGGAAAAATGATAATTGTAACTCATGAGACTTTTCTCAGTATGAGGATAGTTGAAGGGAATATGTGTGTATGTATGTACATATTCATATATATGTATATATGTATGTATAGGAGGGTGTATGTGTATATAAATATATATGCGAGTGTGTGTATATGTGTGTAAAATAGACAGAGGGCACAGGATGAGTTGAATATAAAGGGATAATATCTTAAAAATAAAATTAAGAGGTGAGAGAGGAATATATTGGGAGAAGGAGAAAGGGAGGGATAGAATAGGGTAAATTATTTCATATAAAAGAGGCAAGAGAAAACTGTTACAATGGAGTGGAATAGCAGGAAGGTGAAAGGGAATGGGTCAACCTGATTCTCATTGAATTTGGCTTAAGGAGGGAATAACATACACACTCAAGTGGGTATCTTACCCTACAGAAAGTAGGGGTGGGGCGGCTAGGTGGAGCAGTGAGTAGAGCACCGGCCCTGGAGTCAGGAGGACCAGAAAGTAGGGGGGAAGGGGATAAGAGCAGGGATGATAGAAGGGAGGTCAGATTTGGGGAGAGGGTGTTAGAAGCAAACACTTTTGAAAATGGACAGGGTCAAAGTAGAAAATAGAATTAGTAGGGGGCAGAATAGGATGGAGGGAAATATAGTTAGTCTTTCACAATATAACTACCATGGAAACATTTTTTGTAACTACACATGTACAACCTATATTGAATTGCATGTCCTCCAAGTGAGGGTGGGTAAGGAGGGAAGAATGGAAAGAATCTGGAAATCAAAGTTTTATAAACAAATATTAAAAAGTTGTTTTTTACATGCAACTGGGGTATCCGTTTATCCATTTATCCATCTTGCCCTATTAGAAAGTTGGGAGGGTAGGATGGGGAAGGATATAAGAGAGAGCAGATTGGGAGAAGCGGTATGCAGTAGGATCACTATCTTGGAGTGGGGGTAGGGGAAAGATGGGGAGAAAATCTGTAACTCAAAATCTCGTGGGAATGAATGTTGAAAACTGAAAATAAATTAATTAATTAAAAAAGAAATAAGGTATATGAAACACTTTGTCAACCTTGAAGTTGTCCTTATGATACTCCTCATCAGGGAGAGATCACGGTTGGACAAATTATATTACTTTGTTAGTATTCTGATGAAAGCATAGAAAAGTGAACAAAATTCTAGTCATAGCATTTTGGAGCTGGACAGGACTTTGGCCAACACCTAATCCAACTACTTCCTTCTGCAGATATGAAAACTAAAGCCCAAAGCAGAAAAGTGATTGGCCCAGCATCACACAGTTAATTGGTGGCAGAACTTGATGGAACCCAGGCCTCCTTCCTTTCAGTTTTTCCATTACTCCCAAGCGATCAACCAGAGAAAAGAATTTAGTAAACTGTCCTTTGGAAGACTTGCAGACAAAATATGGAATAAACTACATGAAATTTTAGGTCAATTTAAAGAAGGAGATAGATCCTCTCACCATGCAGAGATGTGAGGTCTGTTTGCCTTAACAGTTAAGTGTCACCTTCATATCAAATCTAAGAACTGGAATGATTAAAAAGGTTTGAGAGACATAGTTTCTGGGTAATTTAATAGTTTTATTACTTAAGTAGACAGGTTATTATAAAAAAGATGATCATTTGACCATCTCTCTCTTAGACCAAAGGCAATCATGGAGGCAGCCTTACAGTTTATATGCCCTTTGAAGAGTAGGTGTTTAATGAGGGGCTGTAATCAACTCTGATTGGAGAACACAATGGAAAGTGAGCTATATTAAAATAAGGGGCTGAGAGTGAAGTCATGTCATCCTTGCAAAGAAAAACCATCTCTATATCAGACTACTCCTAGCCTTGGGCTATCTAGATAAAAAGATCTGTCTCCGTATAAGCTTGAGTAGAACATGGGACTTCCCCATCTTAGATTAAATTCCTTGTAAGGTTGGATGGGGTCTGACTGTAAAATGGGAATAAATTTAATAGCACTTATTTTCCAGGGTTGTTGTGAGGATCACATGAGATAGTCTGTGCAAAAGTGCTTTATAAACCTTAAGGTTCTCCATGAACACTATTACTACCTGTAGTCACTAATCATGTCAAGACTCTCACCTCATGGAAACAGGATAGGACAGAAGACTAAGAGTTAGAAGATATGGATTCTAGTCTCAGCTTTGTCATCAACCAGCTGTGTGACCCTAGATGAATCAGTTTTCCTCTTACTATGTGTCTTTTATGTGTAAAATGAAAGCATTGATCTGAATCAGAGGTATCAAAATCAAGGTCTGCTATCCAAGTAGCCCACAAAATTCCTGAGTCAGCTGAACCAGAGTAAAATGTAATTCTGAAATATTTAGCAAAATAAATAAAATACAATATGTCATAGATAATGTTAATTTGTGGTTTTTGAAGACAAATATGCAACCTACAGGGATCTATTTCTATTTGAGCTTGATACCAATGACTTTTAAGGTCCATTCCAGGTTTAATTGCCCAAGGTCACACAGGTAGGAGGTGTCTGTATTAGGATTTGAATTCATATCTTCCTGACTCCAAGTCTAGTTCTATTCACCAGAACACACAGATAGGCAACCACTCAGATAGCAAAAATGGGGGGGAGGGCAATTTTTTGTATATTTTTAATAAATGCACAATTTTAAAGCTAGAAAATCCTGATCCCCAAAACACACAAGTATTTATTTCTAAGAGGTCATCTTCACACATCACCATGAGGGCTTAAGCCTCAGGGGAGCAAAAATAAGGGTCCTATATTTTCTAAACTTGCCTGAAGAACACACATACTTTGTCCCAGCTCTAGGTCTCACTGGTGATGGAGAAGGGGCGGGGAGTGAGGAGAGCTACCAATAATGGCCATCAAGAAAGCAGATTTAACATTCTCCATGACAGATTAACTGTATGATTCTATGCTCAATTGCTAGAGACAAGCTAGGTGATGAGGTTAAAAGGAAAAGTGGTATGTGAAAAAAAATTGATAAAATTAATGTCATATAAAAGGAAGAGAAAGTCTACTGCACAGCAGATCTTGAAGAATCAAACAAATATCTCTCTGAATTTAAGCAGGATACTAAGTCTACAACCCTTCATCAAAACATTCCTTTGCAAATAAAACATCCAGCCAAAGGGGCTGACCAATAGCTCACATTAGCAATTCTATACTCCCTGGGAAAGAAAGGATTTTGAGAAATGCTTCAGCTGAAGGGATGTGAAGTTCAAAGCCAACAGTAAGAAAACAATTAGAAACAGATATCTTCTACTCAAGGACTTGGCAAAAAAAAAAAAAAGAAATGGGAAGGCTTATAAAAGTACAGTGATCCTAAAAATTAAAAATAAGCATAACTTCTAAGGGAATGTTTTGGGTAAATTCATTTTTTCTGGGAAAAAAGGAGAATAAAATATTTTAATGCACATAATGTGCAAGCATACAAAAAAACCTCACACATGTATCATATTTACATGTGTATATTTGGAGTCAAAGAAGTAACTTGGGCAAACATCTTTAAACAGGGAATGGCTGTTAGCAAATTAATTGTAGTGGTTTGCTTTTGTAGTTATATTGTGAAAGCATAATCACTTGGGAATTTAAATAGGATCTTATGCAATTGTTCTAAATTATCTTCCTGTGAAATATTAAGTGAGGCTGAGTACCGTTTGAAAATAGAAACTTACGAAATATTACCAGTTTCTAGAGCTTCAGTGCCAAAGAAATCTAGCACCTATTGGTCAATGGTCTTGCGTTAAGTGTCATTTTGACTCGGAAGAGCAAAAGACAAAGCCAAGCAGTGTCCTCCAAGAAGATATTTCCCAAGCATATGTTAAGATCATACAAGATTCCCTGATATCTATAATCTCAGAAATAACTTCATTTTGTGATCTTCTGATGATCAGCATCAAGTAAGACATAAATAAGTTAGATATGTTTACCAGGCTTATTTACTTTGCTCATGGACAATGTCAGGCAAAGCACAAAAGTAAGAAGGATTTGCTCCTACTATACTTCCCTAACTAGAGTATGAGTTCTTTGAGAGCAGACTCTTGCTTTTTCTTTATGTCCGCAGCCCTTAGCCCAGTGCTTGGCTCATAATAAGCATTTAATGAGCTTTTTTTTCATTCATTCCATCATTCTTTCCAGTTCCCCTCCTCATTTTCTAAGATCTATAATGAAAAAAAAAATCTTTAGTTCAGACAGATGACTAGAGTTATAATGGAAATATTAGCAACACTTTAATGTGTGCTGATACTGTTTTCTTGTCAAGATATGGGGGGGGAGAGGGAAGGAGAAAAGAAGGGGGAAAAAAAGAAAATTACATGATAACTTTATTATATATTTAAAAGGACTAGCAAGTTGTACATAACAGATTTGCAGTTTCATGTGCAGTCATCTTTTAAAAAAATTATACTGTTATAGAAATGCTTGTTTTATTCCATAAATTAAAAATAAAATAAAACATAAAAGTATGGGTTCTTTAATTGTATACCCATATTTCTGTATATGCATAAGAGATTAGGCTAAATGACATTGAAAAACTAGTAAACATTCAGAGAAGTAATTTTTCTCTGTCTGTGACCTCTAAGGACATTAATAACTTCAAAATTCTATGCTACTATATCAAATACATGAGTGTGGTAAAGGGCCTTGAGATAATGTTAAGTAAAGAAGCTGAGGAACTCGGGTTCCTAAGATGTTTTTTTTTTTTTTAAGGATTTAAAGATGACTTAATTGCTGTTTTTAAGTATTCAAAGGCTTATTGTATATGGAAGAGAGAGTAGACTTTGCTTGGCCCCAGAGAGCAAAACCAAGAGCAGTGGGTAGATACTGAAGAGAGATAAGTTTTAGTTTAATGTAAGGATGATTTTAAAAAAAACAAACAAACAAAACCTTTCCAAAAGTGTAATAATCTATTGTGGTCATTAGTGGCTTCCCTTTCATTGAAGGTCTTTAAGCAAAGGCTGAAAATCTACTTACTGGGATGCTGTAAAGATATACAAGCAGACAGAAAGACAGAGAGGCAGATAGATAGACACAGACATACAAATAGGCAGATGAATAGATGGAAAAACACAGACAGATAGACAGACAGGAAGATCGATACATACAGATAGACAGAGATAAAGCATTTGTCTTTTTAAAATGTTCATATTAGCCATGTTGCAAAAGAAAACACAAACTAAACAACAAAAATAAAGTTTAAAAAGGTATGCTTAAATCTGCATTCAGAGATTATCAGTTCTCTCTCTGGAGGTAGATGGCATTTTTCATCATTGGTTCTTTGGAATTGTTTTGCATAATTGTCTTGATCAGAGTAATTAAATCTTTCACAATTGATTCTTACAATATTGTTGTTACTGTGTACAATGGTTCTGCTCACTTTACTTTGCATCAATTCATGTAATTCTTCCCAGGTTTTTCTGAAAGCATCCTGCTCATCACTTTTTTATAGCACAATAGTATTGCATCACAATTATATACCACAACTTGTTCAGTCACTCCCCAATTGATGGATATCCCCTCATTTTCCACTTCTTTGCTACCACAAAAAGAGTTCCATATTTTTTATACAAATAGTTTTTTCCCCCTTTATCATTGATATCTTTGGGATATAGATCTAGTAGTGTTGTTGCTGGACCAAAGGGTATACACAATTTTATAGTGTTTGGGTATAGTTCCAAATTTCTCTACAGAACGGTCAGGCTAATTTACAAGTACATCAACAATGTATTAGTGTCTCACTTTTTCTACATCCCTTCCAGCAGTTGTAATTTTCTTTTTCTGTCCCATTAGCCAATCTAATAGGTGTGAAGTGGTATCTCAGAGTTGTTTTAAGTTGCATTTCTCTGTTCAGTGTTTAGAGCATTTTTTAAAAACATGACTATTGATAGTTTTGATTTCTTCTTTTGAAAACTACTTCTTCATATCCTTTCACAATTTATCAACTAAGGAACAGCTCTTATTTTTATAAATTTGACTCAGTTCCCCATATGTTTTAGAAATGAAGCCTTTATCAGAGAAATTTGCTGTAAAATTTTGTTTCCTGTTTTTCTTCTGATTTTGGCTGCATTAGTTTTATTTATGCAAAAGCTTTCTTAATTTCATATGATAAAAATGATCTATTTTTCCTGTGATCTCTGTCTTTTGCTTAGTCATAAATTATCTCCTTATTCATATATCTGACAAGCACATTTTCCCATGCTCCTCTTGTTTACTTGTGATGTCACCCTTGATGTGTTTTTTTAATTTTTTAATTTTAATT
>CM053582.1:169230723-169257947 GCA_028627135.1 Pseudochirops cupreus
TTTGGACAAAGGTTTGCAATATTTGTCCCAATATCAGATAAACAGAATATTTAACATGGTTCCACATTGAGTTTCCCTCGTATTTTCATTTGAAACAAGAAAAAATAAAAATGCTTGCTCACATACATAATGAAAAATGAGAGGATAATTTTAGAAGTTCTCTCTCTAAGAAATGGGAAAACATTTCCCCTCTAATTTTTAGACATCTACTTGTTGAAAATGAAGAGATGATTGTGATATAAAATATTTACTTTTCTAATGGCTAATGATATGCTCTGTAACAAAAGATTGAGGAAGGATAGAATCATTTATTAAGGGCATTGATGGAGGCCATGCCTCCCCCATCCCATTTTCTTTTTTCTCTTTTTAAAGAAAATGAGAAAATTATACTTCAATTTTCACATTATTAAGTTTGTGCTAGGCACTACATAAATTGCTTTTCAAAAATAATCTCATTTGATACAACAAAATTGGAAAGTAGGTGCTTTTTATTCCCACTTTATAGCTGAGGAAACTAAACCAGACAGAGATTAAGGGATTTGCTCAGGGTTGATACCAAGTCTTCTTTACTCTAGGGCCAGTGTTGGAGCTTGTGACACCAAACCGTCTGGTAACTGTTCTCAAAATTCAATTGTACATATTGCTTCATTTTATACAATGATTATATCTAAAGTAACCTTTGTAAGGAAAGAATCTTTTCAGACATGACTTTCTTCTCTTCCATCACTGTCACACTGGTTATAGTTTCACAGAAACTCAACAGAGTGACTGTCTAGTCTTGCCAACCAGTTTATTTGAAAATCTACCACCTACAGGAATAGTAACATATGTAGATGATAAATTTAAGTTAGAAAACAGCCTTAATACTGAATAAGAGGCAATAAAAGGTTTGTTTCTGCATAACATTTGTGATGATCCAAGATGGTTTCAAATGTCATCTAATGCACATGTCTAATGATTGTGGTTTTCAGACAGCCTGATATTTATTCTACAAGAACACAAGTTTTCATAACATCTTGGTCATATGATTACAAAGATGGTGAGGTATAATTACAGGGTAACAGATTATAATGAGAGAACTCTTCTGGTACAGTGTACAATAAAAAAATAAAGATTTACACATGTATCTTCTCATCCATTGGGAACTGATTTGTGCTCAAATGTTGAACTTGTGTGGTGGTTTGGAAATAATTTGATAACAGTTTGAGAAACTGCAAGAATACATTGCATTTAGCCATAAGTGGTCAGAGTTTCATATAATCACTACATGAAGACCAAAATTGTTATGTACATGATCAAGATAGTTTTGATTCACTGAGAAACAAACCTATAATGCTTTAAACTTGCACATACTTTTTGTCCCAGAAGAAAAATATATTTGGGGTGGCTAGGTATCAGGAGGACCTGAGTTCAAACCTGGCCTCAGACACTTAACACTTACTAGCCATGTGACCTTGGGCAAGTAACTTAACCCCAATCACTCTACTTCCCACCCTCCAAAAAGCAAAAAAAAAAAAAATAAGAGAGAGAGAGAAATATATTTGTAAGATAATTGGGCAATTATTTATTGCTGAAGATGTGATTAAAGAATTTTTAGCATAACCCCCTGGACTATAACTAGAGGACCCCAAGAGTTTGTGAACCACTACATAGGAACCACTGCCCTAATTCATTCTATGCTATTGTCCTTTTATCCCACATAAGTACTGACCACATTGTCCTTAAGGGCCCCAGGAAAAGTAAGGCTGGGATAGGATATAAGACAAAAATTCACTATCATTGCTTGCTTCTTGGCCTATAAAAAAATAGTCAGTTTCTGCCCCCTAGTCATGATGTTGTAAAGTAGTGTAAGGAAGGTTATGAAGATCTTCCCCACCCATTAATAGGCCTATGTGACTTGCTTTGGGCTCTGGCCCACCTCACAGCTGTGATACATCCTGAGTCACAGAGCCTATTGGGGGAGAGAAGCTTACTTAGGGGAAGTATGCTTATAGGAAGGCTTTCATATTTTTTGCTAATTTCTAATTAGGCACTGAGTCAGGAGGGTTGTGATGCCTTCTGGCTCTGAGAAGTGTATATACTCTGAGTTGGTAGTTTGCTTTGAGTGCTCACTTATGAGAAGTATCTTGCGATTCTCTGGTTGAGATTCTGAGTGGCTGTTTGTTCAATGCTCTCCAGCTATTCAAATGTAAAGGCTCTCTCAATCCAGGGATGTATGTAAAAGGTATAGTTGATTCAGGCAGTCAGAGCCCTGTGTGTTGGTCTTTATTTCTCTGCTTATATTCTCTCTGTTTGTATTTTCTCTGAAGTTCAGGGTGCTGACTTTTCTCCTGAACTAGTGAATGTGATTAAAAAAGATCATTGACCCCATAAACAGCTATCTTTCCTGGTAAAGCAGATCTAAGAACTTATGCTAGTGGTCATCCTGGGTATGCCAGTGTGTTTTCTGCAAGTAAGAATGGCAAGAGGGTCAATTGAATGTTTTGGGTAGAGTTTTGTTTTCCTTAGGGTCATAGTTCAGAGACAGAGGGAAACTTATAGCTTGGAAGAAACCTCAGAGGTCATATCATCTAACTTCATTTTACAGATAAGGAAAGTGAAGTCTAGAGCAATCATGTGACTGGCTGATGGTGACAGAGACAGAAAATGATAAAGTGGAGATTTGCCCCTATGTCTTCTTATTCTAAATCTAACCCTCTTTCCACTATGTCACTCAATTTTCTCTCTAATTTTGAGAAGACAGGGGGGTTATTGAATGAAGTATGAAAGCAAGAAATAGGAGTTTGACTGATGTGGCTCTTTTGTTGTGTTCCTATAGGGAAGCTGTGTGTACCTATACACACATATAATATATACACACATATGTAACACACACAACTACACACATATTATCTATATATCTGTGTATACCTATACACACATATGTAATATACAAAACTATACACATGTACTATATACACACATATGTAATATACAAAACTATACACATGTATACACACACACACACATCCTTGCATGAATCCTATTAAAGAATGAGCAAGTCCTAGTACCTAAACCTACAGAGTTTTCCCTATGGTTCACAGAGTATGGGATGGGGATAGTGGGGTTAAAATGTAAGAAGACTGGAAAGGTAGGGGAGCATCAAGTCATGAAGGGTTTTGAATACCAAACATATAGTTTTATATCTGATCCTGGAAGTGATAGAAAGCCATTGCAGTTTATTAAACAGTGTATGTGTGCTTGTGTATATGTACAGAGCAGAACTTTTAGAAGACTAATTTGACAGCTGAATGGAGAATGAACTGAAATGGGGAGAGACGAGTCAGGAAGACCAACCAACAGACTAGTGCAGTAGTTCAGGTATGAAGTGATGAGGGCCTGCACCAGGATGATGGAGTGTCAGAGAAGAGAATGATATACAAGGGATGTTACAAAGATAATATCAATAGGACTTGCCAACAGATTGTATGGCGGAGGGAGAAAGAGAGAGAGAGACAGAGAGAGAGAGAAAGTGAGGATTGCACCTAAATTGAACAGCCTGGCTAACTGAAAGGATGATGGTACTTTCAAAAATAATATGGAAATTAAGAAGGGAGGAGGGTTTGGGGAAGAAGATAAGGAATTCAATTTTTGTCTTATTGATTTTTTAAAATTAATCAATTTATTTTTAGTTTACAACATTCGGTTCCACAAGCTTTTGAGTTCCAAATTTTCTCTCTCCCCTTTCCCTCTCTCCAAGGAGGCATGCAATCCAATATACACACACATTCACACTAAACATATTTTCATATTAGTCATGTTGCAAAGAATTAGAACCAATGGAAGAAACAAAAGAAAAAAGAGAGAGCAAACAATATGTTTTGATCTGCATTCAGACTCTGTAATTCTTTCTCTGGATATGGATAGCATTTTCCATCATGAGTCTTTTGGAGTTGTCTTAGAACCTTGCATTGCTGAGAAGAGCCAAGTCTATCAAAGTTAGTCATTGCACAATGTGGTTGTAACTATGTACAATGTTCTCCTGGTTCTGCTCCCTTTACTCAGTATCAGTTCATATAAATCTTTCCAGGTTTTTCTGAAGTCTGCCTACTCATCATTTCTTATAGCACAGTAGTATTCCATTACATTTATGTACCACAGCTTGTTCAATCATTCCCCAGTTGATGGGCATTCCCTCATTTTCCAATTCCTTGCCACCATAAAAAGAGCTGCTATAAATGTTTTTTGTAAATGTGGGTCCTTTTCCCATTTGTGTGATTTCTTTGGGATAATAGTCCTAGAAGTATTATTGCTAAGTCAAAGGGTATGCACATTTTTATAGCCCTTTGCGTATAGTTCCAAGTTGCTCTCAAAAATTGTTGCATCAGTTCAAAACTCCACCAACAATGCATTAGTGTTCCAATTTTCCCACATCTTCACCATTTACAATTTTCCTGTTTTGTTGTGTTAGCCAATCTGACAGGTGCAATGTAGTGCCTAAGAGTTGTTTTGATTTGCATTTCTCTCACCAATAGTAATTTAGAGCATTTTTCATATGACTACAGATATCTTTAATTTCTTCCTCTGAAAACTGCCTGTTCATATCCTTTGACCATCTATCAATTGAGGAATTACTTGTATTCTTATAAATTTGACTCAATTCTCTGCATATTTTAGAAATGAGGCCTTTATCAGAGACACTGGTTGTAAAAATTCTTCCCCAATTTTCTGCTTCTCTCCTAATTTTGGTTGCATTGGCTTTGTTTATACAAAACCTTTTCAATTTAATGTAATGAAAATTATCCATTTTGCATTTCATAATGTTCTCTATCTCTTGTTTGGTCATAAATTCTTCCATTCTCCATAAATCTGACAGGTAAGCTATTCCTTGCTCTCCCAGATCGCTTACATTATCAACCTTTATATCTATATCGTGAACCCATTTGGATTTTATTTTGGTATATGGTTTAAGACATTGGTCTATGCCCAGTTTCTGCCATAATATTTTCCAGTTTTCATAGACATTTTTTTGACATTGATTTTAAGATGTTTATGGGATATCCCAGTTTGAGAAGTCTAATGAGGCTGGATATTAGGAGAAGGTAGGGCTAGACAAGTAGATCTGAGAATCATTAGCATGGAGATGATAATCAAAACCATGGCATCTGATGAGATGACCAAGTAAGATTGTCCCCCATTTGGGAGAATATTTTTGTAATTGTTCTTGCCATATATTTTCAATAAATATTTCTTTGTAAAAGCTAATTGATAATAATTGGTTAGGTGATATTGGGATACTAATAACTGGTGATTGATATTGGAGAGATATTCCAGATTTGGAGCATTATAAGAACCCTACCATATGTCAGAGATACCCCTAGAATCCCGAGGGGGAAATGTAGCGGCTGAACTCTGGGAACACAACCAAAGCATGTGATGGGGGAAAGGAGAGAAAGATTGTTGGGAGAGTAATTCCAAGGACTGGATACATATGCAATGGCCTAGAACCCTGGGTTTCAGGGATTTGAGTAGAAGGCATAGCTTGACAGTGGGGTGATCTTCAAATGTGGTGGGGAAAAGCATGGGCAAAGGCAAAAGAGGTGCTGTTACTACTAAGGAAATGTGTGTTAGTCAAAAGAGCCCTGGGATTCATGACAGGATGGAGAACCTGTTGTTATGAGGATCAAATGAAATAACGTCAAGTCAGAAAGGATTTATTAAGAGCTTACAATGTGCCAGGCACTATGCTAAATTTTGGGGAAACAATCAAAGAGAAAAACGGTCCCTTCTCTCAAGGAGTTTATATTCTAATAGGGGAAGACCATACATTAAAAAAAGAAAAAAACAGCTGAAAAGCTGGGAGTTGGATGGAGGACTTACCCTCCTCCATGCCTCTCATTTCCTGGTATAGGACATACTGGTGAAATCCAGAAAATGAAAGATGACTTTCTGGGTCCTTTCTCAAAATGGAAGTTTTGGGAGGAACTCACTAACAGGAAAAGGAGGGCACCAAGGTGGATGGAGAAAGCAGCTGAAACATGGAGACAAAGTCTGTAGATTCTAGTATGGCTGATCTTGAACTTTTATCAATACAGAGTGTAAAGAAAGCAATTTATAAGTGAAAAGTAATATATAAAAATAGAAAGCTCTTATTATTGCCATGGGGTGTTAGAGACTGGCAAGAAAGGATTCCTTGTCTTACAGGCAGGGATGAAGATCAGAGAACCAATGTTAGGGAACTGAATTATCAATAGATGGTAGACAAACTCCCAATTCTAGGGAGAATTCCTTCTTCCTTCTTCTGAAGGAAGAAAAGGATAGTCCTGCTTTTTTTCTTGGGAAACATCAGCCTTTTCCCTAGGGCAGAGAACCAGTCTTGTTCTTTATGGTTATTTTTAAGGTCACGACCACTCTTTCAGTAATTGGGAAAGCATGATCTATGAGAACAGGAGTCCGTAAAAGATTTTCTTCTGCTTAGGGATATTGATTTTGGGTGCACTTAATCTCTGGCCCAACTTCACTCCTTCCCAGCTTCATAATACAGTGTCATGCTTTTGGTGACCAGTGGATTAAAAATCAAGCACTCAAGCTACCAGTAGAAGCCAGTGACCTTAGTGTGTAAAATAGGTCACTTCTCCCTGCATATATAAAAACAGTTTTCACTTCACTTACTCTCAAATCCAAGAAAAATCATAAAGCACTGAGGCTTTGAAAGTTAAGATAAATATGCCTATGTTTGGATGATGATCGAGACAAACTGTGAGACCCAGTCTTCCTTCTGAATACATAAGAAATTTTCATTCTCATCTCTAAGAGAGATGAATTGCCATCACAATGAAACAGATTATTATTTATGATTGTGTCTCCAAAGATAACAAAATATGCTGATTACTTGACAAATTTCTTAAGTCAGGGGCCAGGGACCGAGGTCAAAATTTTTGCACTTGCATGATTCTGGGTCAAACTCACATTTCCTTTCTGGGCTGCAGTTTCTTTTTCTGTAAGATCAGGATGGTGGACTGCATGTTTCAGGTTCTTTGCAGCTCAGATGCCAAGAGTTCTGAACTAGTATGCTATTTTACACAAAGTCTCATAGGGAAAGTCTCCTCAACCAATTGCATTATACTTCCTGTAACACATAAGTGAAATGCTTTTGATCTTTCTGATCATCTGATTGATTCGGTGGAGATTTATGTCTTGTTCACACCTAGCTCTTAGGATTGATTCAATCCAGAAGTCCATACCCTCTGCAATAATTGAGGTAGGAGTATGGAATACATTTCTTGTTCTATCTTCCTTGAGAAGGCCATCTATGACGGGTACCTTTTTGCTTTCCTCTCACTCTCTAAACTCTCTACATTCTGATTTCCAACCTCATCATTTAATAAAACTACTGTCCAAAGTTACCAGTGGTCTCTTGAATGCAACATCAGTGAGATCCAATGACGTTTTCTCAATCATCATTCTTCTTGACTTCTCTGCAGCCTTTGATACTGTCAATCATGCTCTTTGATACTTTCTTCTCTCTAGGTTTTCATGAAAATACTCTCTTCTGATTCTCCTCCTTATCTGACTGCTCCTTCTCAGTCTCCTTTGTTGGAGTTTCATCCATATAATGACTACTAATTGTGGAAGTCCCACAGGGCTCTCTCCTGAGTCTCTTCTCCCTCTAAGTATGCCACTTGGTGATCTCATCAGTATTCATGGATTCAGTTATTATCTTGATGCTGATGATTCTCAAGTCTATTTATCCAATCATAATCTCTCTGCTGACCTCCACTACCTATCAGACATCTCAGACTGGATGTTCTTTACCAGTGCTTCTTAAATGATAACTGAATGTGGGGATTACAAAAAATTTGGCAGGAGTAAAAGGTTTCTGAATGTGCAATGACCAAAAATGAATTCAAAAGCTAGTATATAATGAATCTGAGGTGTTTCTGGCAGTGCTTGATCTGTTGCATCATGCAACCTCATTGCAGCCTTGGTTCTGAACACACAACATGCGCACTTTGCACTGCTCATGCTGTGCATGTGAATCCAACACACACTGACAGAAACACCTTGGCTCATATTTGAGATTATTGTATGTTATGAATTACAGTGTTTTTATTGTACATAAAAAGTTTTCTGCTGTTATAGCAACATAATAGTTTAATTACAGGAAATAAAGACTTTAAATATTTTCCTACTGTCATTCTTTTACATGTAAGTATCAAATTAGTATATATTTGGTTGTATTGTGTTAGAATATTTGATTTTAAAAATTGTTTTTATCTCCTTCTTTTACAGAAACATAAATGTTTAATTGCAGCAAGTAAAGAAAAAGCTCTTTAATAATATTTCTCCACCATCACTGCCATATGTGTGAAAATAAATTTTTTAACGTTAACCACAAAAAAATGGAATTTCATACAGTAAAACTAGCATTTATTTGAGAAATTATTAGCAATATTTATTTATATTTTAGGACAAAAATATTTTTGCTTATGGATAAATGGCTAAATTTATATAGAAGAGTTAAAAATACTGATGATAATATGGCAGAGTCTTTGCTATCAGGTTGTAGTACATCTAAATTGATAAGAAGAAGAAAATATGTCAAATCATTTTTGCAATATGGATTTACTTCTACTTTTGCTCACTCATGATTCATTGAGAGGCACTTGTGGCCAAAAAAATATCACCAGAGACAGACATTGTGCTTGATAATACTATCAAAATCATTAATTCCATTAAAAACCATGCCCTTAACCGTCATTTTGTTTTTAAACCTTTGGAAAGACTTGAATTCCCTTTACAAAAACTTATTACTACAGGGAGAGGTAAAGTGGTTCTCAAGAGGGCCAGTGGTAGAGAGTTCCATGCTGTATCGATCTGATCAGTCAGAGCCAAGCAGACTATACCTTGATTCCAACCTTGTGAGGTCATTTTGGTCCTCTTCAAGAAGGACAACAACCACCCAACCAACACTCCAGTGACATGGGCCTCCTTGATGTTCCCCAAACAAGAGTCTCCCTCTCTTGACCCTGGACATTTCCACTGACTGTCCTCCACAGCTGGAATATTTTCTTTCCTCATCGATGTCTCCCAGCTTCCTTGGCTTCCTTCAAGTCCCAGTTAAAATCATATCTCCTACAGGAAGCTTTTTCCTATCTCTCTTATTTCTGTTGTGTTCCCCCTATTGATTCCTAATTATCACTTATCTAACTTGTTTACACATAATTGTTTGCATATTGTGTCCCCCATTAGGTTATGAGCTCCTCATGGGCAGGGACTTAGTTTTTGCCTTTTTTGGCATCCCCAGTGCTGGTCACATTGCCTTACACACAGGTGGTGCTTAATAAATGCATACTGACTGATTCACTTTCACTGTTATACCATTACTTCCCTCCATACATTTTGATCTAGACCACTCTGGGTTTTTTGTTTGTTTGTTTGTTTTTGCTATATATTACAGAGGATACCTTAATATGTGGAAACTATGAGTCAGGAACAGGAAGCAGAGGGCAAAGACCTATACAACAGAGGTATCAAGCACTGGTAGGCTATATGGGGCAGGGCTTCCAGGGCTGTCTGAGCCAGATTAGAATGTAATTGGGAAATATTTTACAAAATTAAAAAATACAATAGGACATAATAAATGTTAATATGTGGTTTTCAAAGTCACAGAGATCCTTATGTACTCTCTGTTTCTATATGAGTTTGATGTCACTGCTATAGAGTACACAGAAACCTCAATACCTATAAATCATGAATAGTTTTAAGCAAAGTAGTGTTAAGTGCTAGATGTGGAGAAAATGGTATAACATCACTGTAATAGATCTGGGATTCCCCTGGCAAAAGACATTGGTTTTCCCTAAAAGGCAACAAAACTATCTCTGGGACTTGATTGGTCCTTATCTTCACTGAGCAGCTTCCTGGTCACTTAAGGACATAAAAAATCCCATTCACATGGAGTAGGGTCCCCTCTGATTTGTTGGATTTCTAAAGACCATGTTGAGTCATACACTGCTATGGTCACTTTAGGAGTATCAGTATGGAGAAAAGGAGGGCCTATAAAGAGAACATAAATGCACTCTTTCCTTATAGCATATCTTTTCTGTGTTAAGATAAAGTAACCTCCCTTTTGTTAACTATTTGATGACTCTCAAGTGTTTCATTTTGTCCCAACATTGACCTGAACTAACAGGATACTAGTATTACGCCAACCCTACATAATCATCATCATCATCATCATCATCATCATCATCATCACCATCATCATCATCATCATCATCATCCACACACAAAAGAAATTAATTATATTTCAAATGATAAGAAATGACATTACTGAAGGGAGGTTCTGAATCAGCTATCTGTGTGCATTGTCCACTAGCTAAAGAAAGCAAAGATCAAAACTAGAAGTCAGAATAAAAAAATGAAAATATAGCATGAAGTTTCAATTATTCCATGCCACCTATTTTTAAACAAGGAATGACAAAAAATGGGATATGAATGGGAGAAAAGACATAGACAGTGAATATAACCCTATATTGACCAACTTAAATTTAAATGATATAAATTGTTATGAAAAGAGCTGAAAATGTGCCTTAGTCAGCAAACACTTGACTTATAGCAGAAGGATATGATATCCAAGGGCAGCATAAGTTTAGAAATACCCTTATCTGTAATAGGTTCAGGAGAAGAATAGAGGAAGATGACATTCAGTATCACTTCATAATACAGGGAGAAGTAGGATACACAGGATAAAACCAATTTAAATAAAGTTTGTCATGATAAAGTCAATCTATGCAAGATAAATGCTCTTACTCATTTTGCCTTGTCCAATTAGTGGGAGTTCCTTGAGAGTTAGAACTGTCTGACTTTTCCATTTGTATCCCCAGCATCCAACAAAGGGCTTAGCAAACAATAAGCACTTAAATTATTTTTTCATTCATTCATTTTTTTGAGAAAGGTTGAATGAAGGGGAATACTGCTGCAGCAACTCTTGCTGCTCATCTGCTTGCCAAAAGAATTAAGAAGACAAGACTTATATGAACTGATACTGAGTGAAGTGAGCAGAACTAGGAGAACATTGCACACAGTAACAACCACACTGTGTGATGGCTGACTTTGATAGACTTAGCCCTTCTCAGCAATGCAAGGTCCTAAAACTCATGATGGAAAATGCCATCCACCTTCAGAGAAAGAACTATGGAGTCTGAATGCAGAGTAAAGCAGATAATTTTCTTTTTTTGTTTGTTTTGTTTTTTTCTTTCTCATGGTTCTTCCCCATTCATTCTAATTCTGTGCAGCATGACTAATGTGAAAATATGTTTAATAAGAATGTATATATAGAGCCTATATCAGATTGCATGCCATCTGGGGGAGGGGGAGAAAATTTAAAACTTATTGAAGTGAATGTCGAAAACTAAAAATGAATAAATTAACTTAAAAAAAAAAGAAATAAGAAGACAAACAGAAACAAGTTACCAATTCCTCATCCAGATGCCATAGAAGAGAGCCAAGAGTCAAAGGGGAGAGTGGAAATGCTAGGCATCTCTTTGTCTTCTTCTTCTTCTTAGACCACAAGTAATTACCTGTCTTCTTAGAGTATTCATAGCTTGCTCCTCATCATCCCTGGAGAGATAAGGACATAATCAGAGCTTCAATTAAAACTTTGAAATTCTTGGTGTAATCTGAGTACCACAGAGGATGCTTCTGGGGTCTAAGTGAATAGGTCAGTTTTGAATCACAGGCCCAAACCTGATAAGAGTAGAAAGCTACTTCCTCAATCCATTCTTGTGGCTCATTGTTGCCCCTTTTTTCCGAGACCTGTTGTTTTGACTGAGGCCATGTGGGAGAGGCATGCATTTACTTTGATTCTTTCCATTTTCCCATTTTGAAATATCTAGAAGGTTGTGAGGCAGTTAGTAGTACAGTGAATAGAGTGCTGGATCTGAAAGTCTTCCTGGATTCAAAGCTGTCCTCAGACAATTCCTTGTTGTGTAACCCTGGGCAAATAACTGCCTCAGCTCCTCATTTGTAAAAATGAGCTGGAGAAGGAAATGGCAAACCACTTTAGTATCTTGCCAAGAAAACCCCAAATGGGGTCATAAAGAGTCAGATATGACTGAACAACAATAACAAAGTGGGGTTTTAATGAATAATCCCTTCCCTTCCCTTCTGTTCCCTTTGGTTCTTCATGTTAGAAGAGGTTGAATAAATTAGAGAAGTGAGTGTAGCAGCTCTCTGTATCTTGGCAGCTTTGCTCTCTGAGAAGGGGAGAGAATGAATAGAAGGAATACATTAGAGAGGATGAAAAATAGAAACTATAGGTTGTAGGATCACAGATTTAGAACTGGGAAGGACCTTGAAGATCACCTAGTCTAACGCCCTCATTTAAGGGGGAAGAAAACTGAGGCCAGATAACTTTCCCAAGGTCACAAAAGTAGTGACCTCTATAGCAGAGGAAGAATTTGAACTGAGAGCCTCTGAGTCTACAACCCAGTACTCTTTCCATAATACCACATAACAGACTTTTATAAAGCGTGAATTAAAAATAACTGATGAAAGCAGGTCCCTTTTGTTTGTCTTTGCCATTAAAAACTGTATGAAGTGCTTTGGGTTGGGAGAGGGAGCATCCAAAGGATTTTGTGGATTTAAAAATAGAAAGATGGTTATTTTTTATTTCTTTTATTTTGGTTTTAACCTTATCATTAGTGTTGTGGGATATTAATCATGAGACCATCTTGGGAAACATTTTGAACTCAGATCCTAATTTAATATGAAAAGCAACTTAGTCAGAGAGAACAATGGAGGCTCATAAATGAAGACCAATAAATAAATGATGCAATAAGTTAACAGTGGAAACTACAATTAAATGTGGTTGACCCCCAAGATCAAGCTGTTCGCTCAGGTCCCAGCAATAAAGAGGGCTACGCAGACCAGTTCATGTATTTGGAAAGACTTCTCTACTGTGACCAGCACAATTGTGTGGCCTAGCAACCAGCTGATTAAAGAGAGAGTTGGGGATGTATTTGATAGTCTATTTATTCCAGAACCATTTCATACAGAGCTGAAGATTCAAGGAACTTACAAGGTTTATATTCCCTTTAGCAGAAATTCTTATGTAACCAGAATGCAAGGACCTCCTTTGGTCTCTACCACTCCCTACCCCAGCTCAAGGCTAATTATTCATTAAGACTTCATCCCAGGACCAAGTCCAGAGGCACAAACAAACAGGGAGTCACAAATAAAACTTGCTAATTAACTACCCTGAATTTTCCTTAGTTATTCATAGCACCAATGGAGGCATCAGCAAACAAGATTATACTCTTCCTGCATATCTGCCTAGCGACCTCATAGAAGAGGGGAGCATTTTCTTAACCCCCGAAAGTCTAGTCTACTACACTTCTCCAAGGCAAAGACTTGGTCAATTTTAGAAATCTTTCTAGCAAGAGCTGATGTTCTTCCAAATCTAAGATCTGGAGTATGGGAAATTGTTGACTCTGTTGTATGATTTTTTGAAAGAGGAGAAACCAAATTTGACTGGTCTCACTCTAACTAACTTGAATGAGTTTGGGTTGGGATGGATCCAATCAATCCCAGATTTGTAGCCCTTTAGAATTGAAATGGATCTTACAGCTCTTCTACCTCAGTGTTTCCAAATTAGGGTCTGTGGAAACAGAATGTACAGGAAAAATTTGGATGTTAGTAATATAATTCTCTTTAAAATATATGTTATTATTTTAAAATATGCTTACTGAATTGAACTGAATTGTCCAATCTGGCCTAGAAGTCATCGGTCTCTCCCCATTTCCTACCTCTCCCCATTCCTCTCACCTGACTTCTCATGTCTTATTTCTTGATCCTTGTCTTATCCCCAATCAATGAATCAATAGATATTTATGAAATGCCTACTGAATATCAAGCTCTGTACTTGGTATATAGTAAATGAAGCAGTCTCTGCCCTCTAGGAGCTTATATTCCCTTAGGTGAGACAACAGGATCCAGTAGGCCCTAGCTCCAAAAAAGTTGTCAACTCAACTGAAAAAGCTTTTTTCTGATCCTCCCATATTTTAGGGTTTTTTCCTCTAAAGCTACCTTGTACTCCTTTCATCTACGCACACACACACACACGCATACATATATGAGTACATATATGTATATTTATATGTATATGTGTGTATGTATACACACACATGCATGTATGTAGGGTGTCCCAAAAACTTTAGTAGTATAAACCTTCACTAAGACTTTTGAGATACCTTCTCCCAACTCTCTCCCCCCCCTCCGTCTCTCCCTCTCTCCCTCTCGTTCTCTCTTTCTCTCTTTCTTCATATATATGTATGATATATGTACATAAATAAATTCAATTACACAAATACACAATACATGTGTATTTACATATACATATTGTTCAGTTTTCAGTTATATCCAACTCTTTGTGATCCCATTTGGGGCTTTCTTGGCAAAGATATTGGAGGGGTTTGCCATTGCCTTCTCCAGCTTTTACAGATGAGGAAACTGAGGCAAACAGGGTTAAGTGACTTGCCCAGGGTCATACAGCTAGTAAGTGTCTGAGGTCAGATTTGAACTCAGGAAGATGAGTCTTCCTGACTCCAGTCCTGGTACTCCATCCACTTCACCAATTAGTTGCCTCATGTACATATGCCACACTATTAAAGCTTTAGGCTGCACTGTGATTTTTGGGACATCCTGTCAATGTGTGTATATGTACATACATATAAATATACATGTTTGTATATTGTATATGTACATATATAGATATAAATATGCACATTACACACACACATATATGTACACACACACACACACACACATTGAGTGTAAGGTAGCTTTGACACTAGTATCTATTGGGATCAGGAAAGGTTCTTTTCCGAGTGCCTATTTTAGAACCACAGCCAACTGGGTCTTGTTGTTATAGGAGATTTAAGATAATAGTAAAGGTTTTCAGAGTTCCTACCTGCTGCTCAGTCCAGGCAGCCCATAGCTTCAAACCTCACTTCTCTTTCCCTACAGTTCATGACTTAACTTACCTCCTCGAATTATGTATATTTTAAAATTCAAGGATAAGAGTTTGTGTCTTACCCAATAGGCAATGGGGAGCCAGGGAATATCTTTAAACAGAAGAATGATGAAGCCAGACTTGTACTTTGCAAACATTATGGGCAGCCATATGAAGGATTATTGGTGATGGGAGAGACCAGAGGCAGGAAAATCAGCTAAGAGGCTGTTATTATAGAAACAAGAAGGACCAGAACTGGGTTGGTTGCAACAGGAATGGAAAGTAGGAGATATGTGTAAAAGATATTGTAAAGAAAGAACTGATAAGACTTGGCACTGATTGGTTACAGCTAGCTGGGCAACTGGAAGGATGGTAGTGCCATAAACAAACACAGAGACTTAGAATGAAGGAAGATGATGACTTTCATTTTGGACATGCTACATCTGAGATACTGGTGGAACTTCCAGGTTGTTTTCATGGCAACCTGGGAGACCCAACAGAACTAACTGAAATGGGTCACTGCCAGGGAGCTCTGGGTTTTAAATAGTGATGGTAAGAAGAAAGAGAGACCTCTGCTTTGCTCATCTATAATAACAGCTAACATTAACATCACACTTTAACATTTAGGAAGCATTGTACATATATTGTGTCACTTGAGTTTCACAACCACTGTTTCTTCACTTTATGGATGAGAAAACTGAGGCTAAGAGGGTAAATGATTTGCTCATGTTCATACAGCTATTAAATGTCAGAGGCAGTATTTGAACTGAAGTCTTCTTGACTTAAAGCAGGGCCTTTGTCCATTCTGCCCCAACCAAACATTTAGGCAGCTGGGTGGCTCAGTGAATAGAGCCCTTGACCTGGAGTCACTGAATGTATCTCTGTCTTAGTTTCCTTATCTGTAAAATGGGAATGATAGCACCCACCTCCCAGTGTTGTGAAGACAAAATGGGAAAATACATATAAAGTTCTCTATAAATGCTTGCTATTAATACCATCATTTAAGAAAAAAAATTAGACTAAAAGAGCCACTTATATTTACTTATAGTAAGTGTCCTTACAAGCCAGGTGTTGTCAATTTTTATTGCATAAAGAACCATGGAAGGGCCAGGCAAAGGTTAGATCCATTTCTCTACTAGGACAGTTGGATATCATGAGTCCCCAGATGAAAATTCCTCTCACTTCAATTACAAGATGAGGAAAAATCAATAGCTTGTTGGTGGGTCTGCTTACCTCCCTCCCTCCACCCTCCACTCAGCCACTAAAATGATTTTCCTAAAGCATAAATCTGAGTATATAAAACTCCTCCCCCCTCCCCCCAAATCTCCAGTGCCACCTTATTGTCTCCAGGAGCAAATACAAAGTTATTTATTTGGCATTCGAAGGCCCTTCATGACCTAGCCCCCTCTTACCTTTCCAGACTTCTTACACCTTGATCCCCTACACACATTCTTCTGTCCAATGACACTGGCCTCCTGGCTGTTCCACAAACAAGACACTCCTGCCTTGACCTTGGGTATTCTCTCTGGCTTGTCCCCTATGACTGGAATGTTCTTTCTATCTCTGACTACTGACCTTTCTGGCTTCCTTTAAGTCCCAACTAAAATCCCACCTTCTACAGTAAACCTTCCCCAACTCTTACTAATTCTAGTGCCCTCCTCCCTGTTAATTATTTCTTATTTATCCTGTATATAGCTTTATATATATATATATATGTATTTGTTCACGTGTTGTCTACCCCATTAGATTGCAAGCTCGTTGAGGGAAGGCAGCATCTTTCACCTCTTTTCAAATCCTGAGCACTTATCACAGTGCTTGGAACATGATAGGGGCTAAACAACTTTATTGATTGATTGCTAACTCTTTGGGGCATTAGTACTGGTGTTATTGTTTCCATTTTATCCATGATAAGTCTTTGGCTTAGAGAGTTTGTGTGACTTGCCACTGGTCTGGTAGTTAGTGTCAGTAGAAGGATTTAACCCCAGGGTTTCCAAACTCCAAATCCTTTATTCTGGGCCACATCTCAAGAAAGAAACCTTGATGGTTATAGATTTAGAGCTGATGGGATCTTATCTACCCCAATCCCCTCATTTTACAGATGAAGAAACTGAGTTCCAGAGAGAGAAGTGACTTTTCAAAGGTCACACCGGAAAATAGAAAAGCCAATAGCTCTGATTCAAATCCAGTGCTCTTTCCATGTCATCATATTTATTGAACCTTGACTACGTACAAACTGCTATGTTGGGCACTGAGAAAGAAGTAAAGGAAAATGAGACATAATTTTCACTGGAATTTATTATTTTGGAGGAGAATAATGTCTTATGTTCATAAATCTCTGTGATATAGAATAGAACACAGTGTGTGCATAAATAAGATAAAATTCTTGTGATCTATTAATCAATAAACATTAATTAAGTACCTACTATGTGCTAGGCACTATGCTAAGTGCTAGAGATACAAAAAGAGGCAAAAGACAGTCCCTGTCCTCAAAGAGCTTACAGCATGGTTAGACAGAAGACAAGTAGGAGAAGGTAATTTTTGATTACAAAGTAGCACAAACCGTTCTGAGGGCAAGTTTAGTTAACTGTAGGAAGACAGAAAGCCTAAGAAACCAACCTAAGGCCCTTGCATGGAGGCCATCACCAGTCATCTTGACTTTTGTCCTGCCACTGGGCATTAATGGCTCTGGAGGAGAGAGTAAGGCTGATGACTTTGCGCAGCTCTGCCTCACTTAAGTCCAATTCATGCACAAGTCAAGACTTCAGACCCTTAGATGTCATTGGTCCTCTTCAAAAATGAAGGATGAGCAACAAGACCCTTCCAGGGAATCAGGAAAGGCTGATAAACTGGACACAGGAGAGCAAGGCATAAAGGGGAAGTGCCCCGTCCCTGCTGACCATCTAGTAATTTCCTATTTTAACTTTGAACTAATTGTTCTTCCTAACTCAACATGAAACTCTTTTGTTCTATGCTATAGAAGGACTGCCAATGCTATTAGTATCCTCAGAATGGAAATCTCGTTACCTCACCTCACCCTTTTTATAGCTCTGAGGCTGGAGCATCTGTAGATCTGGTCTGACAGAGGGTATCAGGGAAGGGTTCATGGAGAAGGTGGGTCTAAGAAGAGCTGGTAGAATTTCATTAAATATAGAGAGAAAAAGTGCATTCCTGGCATTGAGAACATTACATGCAAAGGTGAAGAGGCAACCAGGAAAGAGAATTGGCATAGGAATAAGGGAAATGGGAGGGTAAATCCCATCTTCTGTCATTGACTGTCAATCAGCAGCAGATGATACTATTATCTATTATTTTAATACAAGAAGAAGGTCCTAGGCAGGGTTCTGAGGATGTGAAGTATTTGCTGCTGGTTCCTAAAAGCCAGAGCAATAGCAGACTGTTGAATCCTCAGAGTGCTGCTCAGTGTCTCCCTCACCGACTCAAAAATAAAAAGATAGAGGAGTGGGGACTTAAAACTGCACCCCAGGCTCAGCCAGCAATGAATTGGTTGCAAGTTGTAGAGGGTACATACTGTATAGATTAGCACACATACTCTACTCATGTATATTTTTTATTTGCCCCATAATGAAGCTCTAATAATATAAAATTTTAATGTATGGTCTTGGCAGAGAAAGAGTGTACACACATGGCTTGAATCCATAAAATTCTCTAATGGGAGACACAACTGGAGACACATTGATGCACAAACCTTTCCTTCTTCCCCCAGCATGGTGCTCTAGAGCAATAATGTGGGCCAAAGTTGGCCAGTAGAGGGAAAATGAAGAGAAACAAAAGGCTGAGATAATCTACCTATTGGATAACCACCTCCTGGGCAACTGAGAATTGGGTCTGCCTATCCAAAGTGGTAATTGGTCAGGACAGCAGGTGTGCTGGTTGGTAGGAGTGCTACATTTGGCTGCCTAGGATGAGAAAATGGCAGCAAAACACATTAGAGTGATTCAATGCAAACCAAGCCTTCCAAGGCTCCTAGCAGGAGTTTTTAATCTCTGCTACATCAAAATGAGATCTGATAAGGCTTGCATAACTCATAAAGGGACATCAAGCCAAGTGGTTCCTATATTTAAAATTGAAAAAAAAGATATGGATGCAGATGTTTTGATGCAGAGTAAACTTCCCTCTTTCCCTTTTTCTCCCATCCCTGGCAGCTGTTGTGATCATAAACCAAGTGTTTTTGTAACTGTGTTTCATAAAAATAAGTCCCTGGAAAGTGGGTGTGGGGAGGGGGATGGAGGAGGTTATGAAGTGAACGAGTCGTTTGATGGATTTCAGACTACACACTGAGCAGCAGGTGGCTCTCTAGAACCCGCCTAAGAAAACACTCAGCCAGACTGCCCTAGGATGGTCTGGCTCTTTGTCATTCTTTGCAGATTCAGGGCAAACTTGAATGAGGAGAGATGGAGTGGAATTGGAAGGGTCTCTGGACCTCTGAATTCCAGGGTCCTGAAACTGATGATGCACCCCCAATGTTGTCCAGCAGACAGTTGTCAATGATGTAGTGACCCAGGGTCATTGCAGCCCAGCCCTTTGGTGTTATTTATGCCTAAAACCCCGGGCACCCTGCAGTACAGCCCAGCTCACAACTTCTCTACCAAAATCTATGACACTGAGGATTGCAAAAGGTCACCTGGGAAGTACCAGATGACTCTGGAGGCCTCCATAAGAGGTGTCACTTGACTGCCTTGTGCTCCCTCTTGTCAAAAACAATCAACTGTACAGACAGGACAAAGTATTAAGGCACAGATTAGGAATAATAGCCCAGAGATTCAGAGGCTCCCTGTGGTAATTGCTTCTATCTATGCCTTAAAGCAGGAGAGAAATAGATGCCCTTGTCAGGGATGGGGGAAGTTGTTTCTACCTTTTGGCTTCCATAGCTCAATTGCCCTCCCTCCATGACTGTACTAATAGAAGTAAAAGTGTCTGAGGCAGGACTTAAGGGATGACAGCATTTCCAGGGAGCTGGATGTCTACTGAGAGGGCCATGAGGTGAGCAATAAAATGTAACGAGAGCCTGAATGCACCATGCAGCTTTATGGAGCAATATTCCAGGCAATTAGATGGGTCAAACTGATGAAAATGACTCATGAAATTTGTGCTGCAGAATAAGGCTTTGGAAAATAATCTGGCAGCTCAATCAAGACGCCAAGCATGTAGAAGAAAAGACAGACTCCTACCACTGGAAACTTTATTTACGATATTGTTTCGACACAAAGGGGAAGAGTTGCTGGACAATTTAGTCTATGCTACATTTTGGAAGGGGAGTAGTGTTTATTTTTAATTTTGTTTTTGGATATATCTTAAAAGGAGAAGTCATTGATTTCAAGTTTTTATTGCCTCATCTCTTGAATGTTTTGAAAAACTATAAAATTTCAGTTTGTATTCTCTGCCTTTGGGGAATATAGTTCAGTATAGTCATGTCCAGAGAAATAGCATGCTACAGTGAGGAATGCACTGAATTTGGAGTTAAAAACACCTGGACTAGAACGCACTCACACTATTGCTAGCAGTGTGCCCCTGGGCAAGTTGCTTAATTTGTTTATGGTAAACTCAATAAATTTTTCTAGGTCCAAATTTGCAATGTATGTCTACTCTGATCAAATTTATTGGGAACAAAATTCACAGAACTGGAAATCAGAAGATCTGTGTTCTATGGAAGATTGTCCTATCAGAGATGAAAGCACTAAGGGATCTGCTGAAGGAACTGTTAGTCAATGTACTTTGTAGTCTGTATGTAGTGTCCGTAGTGGTGGCACAGAAAGTTATTGGGAATATTCAAATGTATGTAGACTAATGAACTTGGAACAAGAGAACTAAAGTGGACTGATATACCAGGTCCTGAGTGCCCTGAATTGTTTGTTAGGCAGTAACCACTGGATTTCAATCTTAGATTAGAGGTTTATACTGTGGGATGTCATTGCAAAAGGAAAATAAGGGGAAAAAGGGTGGCTAGGCAGCGCAATGAATAGAGCACTGGCCCTGGAGTCAGGAGGACCTGAGTTAAAATCCAGCCTCACACACTTAACAGTTATTACCCATGTGACCTTGGGCAAGTCACTTAACCCCAACTGCCCTTCCAAAAAGCAAAAAAGAAGGAAAGAAGGAAGGAAGGAAGGAAGGAAGGAAGGAAGGAAGGAAGAAAGAAAGGCAAGCAAAACGCTGTGTTTGCCCAAAAGGATTCTGCCAATTTGAGCATATATCCACCAAGGATTCTCAAGTACACTGTCTACATTTCAGTGGCTCATGGAGAAGGTGTCTGGAGATTTATAGTACTTAGAAGTACTATAAATATATATACATAAGTGTGCCTGACTGATCTCCTCCTCATTTGAAAGACTTTGGAACAGTGACCTAGGCAGGTCACTGAATCTCTTTTAATGTCTGTTTGCTAATCTATCAGATGAGAATGATAGATTTTGTTCAATTGGCCTATGTTATTTGGGGAATCATACAAGACATTAGATATTTGAAGACAGTTTGGAAAGTTAGAAGGTCTGAGTAAATATAAAGTATTGTTATATTATTATTTAAAATCTAGGACAAAGTCTAGCTGCTTTAATTACCTCAATTCAACAACCAGAAGGCCCTGATATCATAGTGTTAGCAACACAAAATCAGTCGGCCACTTACATGTGGGGTTGGAAAGACAACAGTAACTCTGAGAAATATTCCAATCTCTTTCTCATACTGGAGCTACCTGAAGCCACCATATAAATACAGGAAGCAATAGGAAATTGTTGCTCAGACTAGCCCTCATGAGTGAGGATTCTATATGTAAAGACCTATATAATGTCAGAAAGAGAAAGGAGACAACTAGGTCATTGTAGCTGAACAGTCTAGGTTGTGGTTGAAATATTCCTTGCTGTCTATGGCTGTATTATTTTTGTACTGTGAGAATTCCTTGGGGTAGGATGGAAATGTTTTATGCGGGGGCAGAATGGATGTGTCTTACATGCCAGGCCATGCTGCCAAGCTGCCCAGGGTCTGAGGTACAAAGAATGCCTGAGGGATTGTCATTGATATATCTGTACCACGCAATTTCAAAGGCTCTGTCTTTGACTTTACCATTGGAATTGTTTCCTCTCCCTCTGTGTCAGAAATTTGAAAACTTCCAGTTAGAGGTCAAAGGACCCTGACACGAGGTACAGTTGAGGGCTGCAAAAATCAGTGGCCACTCATTCACTCAATTGTCTGTGCCTTCCCTCAGAGATTTAGGCAGACTCTGCATTGGTTAGCATACATCTTGGTATTCACAGACCTCCAAGTACCCATGGGTAGATCTCCGTGGTTCCTTGAAGTTGGAAGGGGAAAAGAACTGCTTATTTATTTCTACTAATCTCTAATTGAAGATTGGCATTCCCTTTGATTATTTAAAAACCTTATTCTGAGAAACATTCTGTACAGGCTTCACCAGATTGCCAAAGGGGTCCATGTCACAATAAAAGGTTAAGAGCCCCTGACATAGAGGAAAAGAATTTGTTATTGGGCCCAACAAAATGTTTTTTCTTTACTTGTTTATTCAAATGTGGGAAGAAATGATATATTACGGAAAAGGAGTTTTCTCATTAGTCCAAGGAAGATAAACATTCATCTCATCGGCCACAGTCTAGTTAGTTTTTTTTATTTTCACTAAAGCTTTTCAAAACAGTTTCTCTAGAAAGTTCTAGGCTTTGATAGAATGAATGAAACACATTTGTTACACGCTTATTGTGTGAAAGCTTGTCTTGTTTAGTTATTTAAGCTATGTTTAACTCGGCATGACCCCATTTGGGGTTTTTTTGGCAAAGATATTGGAGCGCTTTGCCATTTCCTACTCTAATTCGTTTTATAGATGAGGAAACTGGAGCAAACAGGGTTAAGTGACTTACTTAGGGTCACACAGCTAGTAAATGTCTGAGACTGGATTTGAACTCAGGTCTATCCTGTCTCCAGACCCAGCACTCTCTATATTGTACCTTCTACCTGCCCCAGTAACTATATACAAAGCATTGTGCTAAGGGCTTGGAAATAACAAATAAAAAAGCAAGACAGTCCTTACTCTCAAGGAGATCACAATCTAATGAAGAGGGAAAACACACAAATTAGGTTTTAGCTGCAATTCAGATGTAAAGGTCTCATGATTCTCAGGGTTGAGTGACAAAGAAGATAGCAATAAATCTTTAATATCACTTCAACTGATAAAAAAAATCATCTTTTTTTCTGATGGCGAGCCCTTTGATAGTGCCAAGGACTTTGGTGGAGAGAACCTTGGTGGTTGAACTCGAAGAAAGTAGGACTAGTGGTCTGGGAGGCACTGCTATCCCTTGGAGCCTTTGGTTCAAGTTCCTACAATACCTTCACTGGGAATGGAAGCGATAGTGATGATTTTACTTGCTTAATACATGTGTCTTCACCTGCTTCTCCCTATGATGAATAAAAAACCCTAATTTAAAACCCCTTCTGGTAATTAATAATAAATTTATTAATTAGACTAGCGAGTAATCAATAAATTGATGGTCAGTGGTTACTTTTACTAACTAAAGAAACTCCAGTGGAGACCCTGAGAGCCTTAGATACCTTTCTGAAAGGGAATGTCCCTGACAAATGAAAATCAGCCCTGACTGGGAAAAAAAAACCAACTAAAAAAACAAAATGAAAAAAACTAAATGAGAAAGTGGGTTGGAAGTTCTCAGCCCCTCCTGCTAAGAGCCTGGCTTCATCATGAGACTCAGCAGCCCCCCATAATCTGGACAGAGGAATCCATCTCCATCTAAACCTCTCTGGTTGGGCTTCTCTTTCATGAGGTGGGTCACCCTTAACTCTCTTGAAGGGGTAAAAGGACAGGGACTCCTTTCCCAAAGTGTACGGACTCTCCCAGATCAGATTCTAATTATATTCTAAACCAAAGTTCTGTGTCCTAGTTGGGTGGAACTCCATCCAAGATTAAAGATCTTGTCCCTTGAGGCTTGGGAATCTTATCAGCCACAGCCTTCGGAGACTAACTTTAACAAAAGCTGGGCCTTAATGAGGAAACAGCAGAAAAGCCTGCATCCCAACATAATAATTGGTTATTAATGAATTGTATAATAACAATTACTCTCATCTCTTGCTGCTTGCTGCTCCCCCCTCTCCCCCCATGGCAGCTTGCAATCAAGTGTAGGATCTGCAAATACTTTCACACTGGACATTAGTCAGGTTGTATAGAAGGGTTGTAACCAATGGAATGAACAATGGGAAAGAAGAAACAAAACCAAACAAGGAAAAGAATGAGAGCATGTAGTTTGCTTCAGTCTCCATTTAAACTCTGTTCTTTCTAGACCTTTCTCTGAATATAGACATCTCCTTCCATCTGAGACTTTTAGTGATGTCTTATGATTGAGCTGAGAAGAGTCCAGTTTATCAAAGTTGGTCCTCTGCTTTGGTTTCTTAATCACTGCAGATAAGGTAAGAAAGGAGCTGGGATGACCACTTTACTATCCATCAGAGCAGCAGTAGTCCCTGGGGACATAAAGGGGATGAGCCAGAGCTCAGAAATCCTTTGTCTGACTAAGGGATCCCTTAGTGGTCCGGCGTCCTGGGCTTTTCGGGAGGCCATTTATAAGTGGAAGCATACTTCAACTTGATGAGATGCTTCTCGGGCCCAGAATTACTCAGGGTTGTCAATCACTTGAACAACAACAATAATTATAACAACAGTTAGCTTTTATACAGCACTTGAAGGCTTGCAAAAAGCTTTATATAGGTTATCTCATTTGTTCTTCATTACTCTCCAGCAAGGTGGTTAACCCTGTACTGTTGTTATACTATTCTTTACAAATGATGATATTGTGCTTGAATGAGATTAAGGGGCTTTCCCACAGCTCATGCCTGTTTGAGGTAGAATTCAAACTCAGTTCTTCCAGACCCTAAGTCCACCTAAGCTATCCAATCTCAATGGGTACCAGACTGACCACCCTACCCAGCACCCTTCCATCTGGCATTTGCACTGCCATGACTACCCAAAATGCTGTTCTGAGCCTTCCCCTGCTCTTCATCTCATTCATGACCCCGTTATAAATTCCCTATGTCTCCATCATGTCTTTCTTGTATAACTGAGAGAGTCATATAAGACATGCTTTCCCCTAAGGCCCTGCATATCTGGCTCATTCTTTCATTTTTTCTCTGACTACTTAGACCTTAACATCCACCCGGAATGTCATATTAAAAGTGCTAAAAAAAATTTGTTCTCACCAATCCATTCTGAATTCTGGCATTCTCTATACTCATTTCTGCCTCTTTCTCGCCTCTTCTCAATCCTCTGTAATCAGGCACAATTCCATCAGAACTATTCACTCTGAGGTAGTGATCTCCTGAGGGATAAACCCAATGACCATTTTTCAGCCTCTACACTTATTGATCCTTCTTCAGTCACTGTCACCGTTGACCATTCTTCCTTCCTAGACACTTTCTCTTTTCTGAGTTTTTATGATGCTATTATTTCCCGGCTTTTTCCTCCCTGATCTGACTTCAGGCTCAGACCCTGCCATCCATGTCCCAACCTCTTTGAAAGGGTACGTAGTCCAGGACCGTGTCCTGGGAGCTCTTTATTTCTCTGCATTCTTTCTCAATGATCTCATTGTTCTCCCATAGATTCAATTATCACCTTTATGCAGATGACTTTCAAGTCCATATACCTAGCCTTAATATCTCTCCTGAGCTCCAGATCCCCTATCATCAGCTGCATCAAACTCAGTGTGTCCAAAAAGGAATTCATTGTCTCCATAAAATGTAACCCTTATGCCAACTTCCCTTTTGCTTTCAAGGGTACTACTGTCCTTCCAGACCCCCAGGTCCACAACATTGGAGTCAGCCTTGACTCTTCACTCTTCCTCATCCTACGTATCTAAATCCAGTAAATTCTACCTTCATATCATCTCTCTTATCCTTTCCATTCTTTCGACATTCATGATCCCCATCGTACTTGAGGCCCTTTTCACCTCTCGACTGGACTTTTGCAAGAACTGCCAAAGAAGCAAGAACTGTGGTATTTGCAAAGCACAGGGTTGACTGTCACTGTGCTGCTCAAGAAATTTCAGTGACTCCTTCTTGCTGGTAGGATAAAATAATAATAGCTGAGGGGTGGCTCAGTGGTGCAGTGAATAGAGCACCGGCCCTGGAGTTAGGAGGACCTGAGTTCAAATCCAACCTCAGATGCTTAACGCTTACTAGCCATGTGACCTTGGGCAAGTCACTTAACCCCAATTGCCCAGTCTTCCCCCTGCAAAAAAACAAAAAAGAAAAATAATAATAATAATAGCTGATATTTCTATAGTGCTTACTCTGTGCCTGGTATTGTGCTAAGAGCTTTACAATTATTTCATTTGATCTTCACAATGTAAAAAGTGGGTGCTATTATTATCCCCATTTTACAGATGAGACAACCAAGGCAAATGGAGGTTAGGTGACTTGCCTAGAGTCACACAGAGAGTAAGTCCCTGAGGTTGGGTTTGAACTCAGGTCTTCCTGACTCCAGGCCCAGCACTCTACCCCATGAGCTACTTAGTAACTCCATCTAGTTGGTAATTGCACATCTTTGCATCTGGCTCCAAATTGCCTTTCCATACTAAAACCTATTACTCTCCCTCATGCACGCTACATTCCCGTCAAACTGGCATACTTGCCACTCTGCGTGCCTGATATTCTCTGTCCTGCTCCGCTTCATAGAGCCCATAGTTTTCTCTGAAGCACAGTCTAAACTGCTCTGGCCTCAGGTGGCCTTCCTTGAGCCCTCCCAATGGCTGGTGCCTTCCCAGTCAAGAATTACCTGGTGATTTCTTTGAGCACATTTTGTATTTATACATTTGCCAGCCATTTGCCCTGAAAGAATGCGAGCTCTTTGAGAACATAGACTTTCATTTCTATCTTGTTTCAGGACTCAGCTCAAATCTTGCCTTCTGCCTGTGTCTGTCTCACCACCCTCTTCCTACCTGCCATTCACCTGCTACTGCCTTCCCTTTGAGATCCTCTCCAACAATTTGTCCCGTATAGATCTTGGTTGTTTGCATGTTGTCTCCCCCATTAGACTGTGTGCTCCTAGAGGGCAAGGATTGGTTCTGGTTTGGTTTGGTTTTTTTCTTTCTCCAGCATTTAGTACCTAGCATACAAAAAGGACCCAATAAATGGTTTTTGGCTGATTGGCTTTCTCCAGTTGTATCAGCAATGCAGTATTCACAATGCCTACAGTAACTATAAATATGCTGAT
>CM053582.1:169258447-169285673 GCA_028627135.1 Pseudochirops cupreus
GTGTGTGTGTGTGTGTGTGTGTGTGTGTGTGTGTGGTCTGACTACTTCAGGTTTCCACCTGTTTCTCTGGGCTGCTTCTCAGGCAGGCTCACTGTAGTAGAAGGGCAGGGCTGTAGTTTGCTGCTTGGCCAGGTAGTTCTAAAGCACACCTGGGCTTTTGTTGTTAGAGCTTGCTGGCTCCACCCACCTGGGCTTAGGCTCTGTATAATCTCCCTTCCCCCTTCCTCAGTGATTTCCAACACTGGGGCTGTTTACACTTATGCAAGAATGTACTCTAGATGGGGCTTTTATGTCTTGACTTTTCTGGGTCACGAGGGGGATCAGAGCACCTAGATTTCATTTTTCCATCCCGACTCCTGGAAGTCTGGATATGTAGTTTCAAAAATCCAGGCCGCGGGTTGCTAGCCCCAGGAAAAACCACTGACCCTGCTATGTGCCCCACATTCCCTCCTACCCAGTTCCATTGGTCCTCTGTTCTGCTGTGAGATGGCTGCAGAAGCCTCTGGCTGGGTGAGTCTCATGGGGGGCTTCTCAGTCTGCCGCACTCCGCTGTCAGGTCCGTACTGGTGCCACTCCTGTGTGTTCCACGTTCTCCCTGCCCCAACCTGAGTAGGCACTTTTCTGGGCTGGGAATCTGTCACTCTCCGTCTCCCAATGGGTTCTGTCACTCTTAAATCCACTCAAATTTACTTTTTAGCTTTTAACTATGAAATTCTTGGGGAGCTTAGAGAAGCTACTGCTTATTTCCTGCCATCTTAGCTCTGCCCTCTGAGACTTAATAAGTGTTTATAGATCAGTGGTTCAGAGTACTAACTGGGGGAAGGGATCACAAGTTCAGGGGAATCTCCAGATTGAGAACTGAAGCCAGGAAAGCAATAAAGAAGATACTAGGACAGAAATCAGGACAGAGATTAGGGCTCACAAATCAGGACTGACAAAATCAAAAAATTGAGTAGTCAAATTAGAACATGTGATAGACAATTTCTCCCAAGTAACAGAGGCTCTTAAAAAGAAAATGACAACTTTGGAACCAAAAAATAGAATAGTAGAAGAAGATTTGGCAGAAGAGAACCAGAAAAAAGTTTTTTGAAAAGATTCACGAATGTTATACAAAGTAATATGATTGACCTGCTGGGCATCTGATTTGAGATGTCTGAAAGGCAGCTGGACTTGTAAAATTGGAGGTCAGCAGAGAGTTTGGGGCAGGACACGTAGATTTAAGAATTATCAACATAGAGATTGTAATTAAATAAACAGGACCTGATGGGATCATCAAGTGAAGCAGTATAGAGGGAGAAGAGAATAAAGCCTAGGACAGAAAACCCTGAGAGACACTCATGGTGAAATGACACGATCTGGAGTAGGATCCAGTAAAGGAAACAGAAAGGGAGCAGTCAGACTAGAGGTGGGAGGAGAAGCAGTACAGAAAATGCAAAGATCAGAGGCCTCTTCCCACTCCCATCCCCAGAAAGCTATGATCAATGTGAACACCTGAATATCATATTGTAGTAAATAATTAAAGCTTTGAATGTAAATGATAATGTAGTGATTAACTAAATCCACAAATCACCAATAAGTTAACAAATATTCATTAAGTGACTATTATGTGCCAGGAAATGTGCTAAGTTCTAGAGATAGAAGGAGCTCACTGTCTAATAAGGGAGACAGAAAACATGCAAAGAACTCTGTATGATCAAGCTATATAGAGAATAAGCATTCATATATTGGCCTACTAAATGTTAGGCACTGGGTTAATCGCTTCTTTATTACAAATAATATTTCATTTGATCCTCACAACAACCCTGAGAGGTAGGTACTGTTATTAACCCAATTTTGCAATTGTGGAAATGGAGGAAGAAAGAAATTAAGTGACTTGCCCAGGGTCACACAACTAGTAAGTGTCTGAGACTGGATTTGAACTAAGGCCTTCCACAGATAATATCTATAGGATACATTGGAAATAACTGAGGAGTGGGAGGGTGGAAGAGAAGGTTGGAGCCAAGATGGTGAAGTAGAAGACAGCAACCAAGTTGAACTCTCTCAACATTCTCCTTCAAATAATTTTAAAATAATGCATAAAACCAAATTCTGGAGTGATAGAGTCAACAAAAGGTCAAGGTGAGACATTTTTCCATTCCAAGACAACTTAGGAGGTGGCAGGAGAAGTTTGTGACAATGGGATTGTGGCCAGTCTGGAATACCTGCTGGCAGCAGCACCAGCAGCGGGCTTTGGAGGCATCTGCAACAAGCAGCTTTGAGATTTCTTAGTCCAGAGACATAAAGGATCAGAAAGAGATAACAGGGGACCCTTTGATGACAAATGGGTGCAGGACTTGGCACTATTTAGTGCCTCTATTGCTTATACATATTTCTGGGTTGCAATTCCTGGTCAGAGTGCCAGGGCAGATAGGAATACTTTATGGTCTGTCACAAAGGAGCAGAGGATCTCATCACAGTTCCAGGATTGAGAGGACTGCTAGTTCTTGTGGCTGCAGGGGAACAGGGGCTCTTCCTGGGTAAAGACCAGAGCATAGATGAAGAGAAAACACAAGGATCAGAGGCACTATCCAGTGACCACACCTCTCCCTGGATCACACCTCCTTGGAAACACTGAAAACTTGCAAAATCTCTAAGCTCTGAAAACAGAAACACAAAAAAGCCTGAAGTTTAGGACAGTGCCTCCAAACCCCCAGGTGAGCAAAGCCAATTTTAATATAAAGTTAAAATTGAAGAACAGGTCCAGAAAATGAACAAACAACAAAAAAAGAACTTGACCACAAAATACTACTAGAGTGGCAGGGAAGGCTCAAGAGACAAACTCAGAAGAAAACAACAACATGAAAATAGCAAAAAGCAAAGTCTCAAATGGAAGAAAAATACTAATTTGACACAAGTCTCTCACAAATTCCTGGAAAAGTTAAAGAAAGATATTGGAATAGTAGAGGAAAAATAAAGAAAAGAAATTAGAATGATGAAAGAAAATTATAAAAAGACAATGAACAGTTTGGTAAAAGTGGCACAAAAAAATACTGAAGAAAATAGCACTTAGAAAAAAAAACTTGGCCAAAAAGTAAAAGAGGCACAAAAATTAACTTAAGAATTCCCGGAGGCGGCTAGGTGGCACAGTGAATAGAGTACTGGCCCTGGAGTCAGGAGGACATGAGTTCAAATATGGGCTCAGACACCTGACACACTTCCTAGCCATGTGACTTTGGGCAAGTCACTTAACCCCAATTACCCTCCAAAAAGCAAAAAAAAAAAAAAAAATCCTTAAAAACTGGAATTGGGCAAGTAGAAACTAATGACTCCATTAGACATCAAGAAAAAATAAAACAAAGGCCAGAAATGAAGAAAAAATAGAAGAAAATGTGAAATCTCTCATTGGAAAAACAATTTACCGGGAAAATAGATCAAAAAGAGATAATTTAAGAATTATTGAACTACCTGAAAGTCATGATAAAAAAAAAAGAGCCAAGTCAACATATTTCAAGAAATTATAAAGTAAAATGGGCTCAATAGCTTAGCCCTAGGGGGTAAATAAAAATTGAAAAACTTCATTGATCATCTCCTGAAAGAGATCCCAAAATGAAAACTCCTAGGAATATTCAAGTCAAATTCTAGAACTCCCATGTCAAGGAGAAAATGATGCAGAGTTGGAAAGAAACTATTTAGATACTGTGTAGTCACAGTCAAAAGAACACAAGGTTTAGCAGTTTCTGCAATAAAGGAACAGAAGGTTTGCAATATGATATTCCAAAGTGCAAAGGAGCTAGTATTACAGACAAGAACAACCTACCCAGCAAAGAAATGGAAATAATCCTTCAGGGAAAAAAATGGTCATTTAATGAAATAGAAGACTTTCAAGCATTCCTGATGAAAAGATGAGAACTGAATAAAAAAATTGATATTCAAACACAAGATTTAAGAGAAGTATAAAAAGGTAAACATAGAAGAGTACACATAAGGGGCTTAATAAGATTAAAATATCTATATTTCTCAGAGAGAGAAAGAAAGAAAGAGAGAGAGAGAGAAAGAGAAAGAGAGAGAGAGAGAGGAGAAGAAGGAGAAGGAGGAAGGGAGGAAGGATATGCAGAAGACAATAGGGTGGAAAGAAATGCCCAGTAAGTAATCATACCTGTGAATGCAAATGGCATAAGCTCACCCATAAAACAGAAGCTGATAGCACAATGGATTCAAAATTAGAATCCTGAGGTGGCTAGGTGGTGCAGTGAGTAGAGTCAGGAGGACTTGAGTTCAAATCTAGCCTCAGACACTTAACACAAAACTAGCCATGTGACCTTGGGCAAGTCACTTAACCCCAACTGACCTGCCTTCCCCTCTCCACAAAGCAAAAAAAACAAAAACAAAAACAAAACTAGAATCCCGTAATATATTGTTAACAAGAGACACACTGGAAGTAGAAAGATATACACAGTTAAAATAAGGGCCTAGACCTAGAGCAAACTTTATTATATTTCAATTGATGTAAAAAAGCCAGGGGTAGTGATCATGATCTCAGACAAAGTAACAGAATAAATAGACCTAATTCAAAGAGATAACTAAAGAAACTACATTTTGCTAAAAGGTATCACAGACAATAAAGCAACACAAAATAATTTTATAGCAAAATTTCTCTGATAAAGGCCTTGTTTTTCAAATATATAATGAATTCAAACGAATAAAAATAAGAACTATCTCCCAATTGATAAAAGATCAAAGGATATGAATAGGCAATTTTTAGGAGAAGAAATCAAAGCTATCTATGGTCATATAAAAATGCTTTAATTCACTATTAATCAGAGAAATGCAAATCAAAACAACTCTAATGTACCACCTCATACCTATCAGAAATGACAGATACTGGAGGGGATGTGGGAAAACAGGTACACTAATGACCTGTTGGTAGAATTATGAACTGGTCAAACTATTCTGGAAAACTACTCGGAATTATGTTCAAAGGTCTGGTTATAAAACTATGCATACCCTTTGACCAAGGATGTTAACTGTAGCCCCTTATTTTGGTTATAAATAAATCATTAATATGGCTCATGTCTGACCCAAGGAATCTAATAATCTCTCTACCTTCATTGATGTTGGTGGTATAATAAAGGGCATCCTTGAGGGGATCTCTCTCTGCACAGCCTTTAAACCAGCAATACCACTACTAGTTATCCCAAAGAAATCAAAGAAAAAGGAAAAGGATCCATATTACAAAAGCATTTATGGTAGCTCTTTGTGTAGTGGCAAGGAACTGGACATTGAATGGATGCCCATCATTTGGAGATTGGCTGAACAAGTTGTGGCATATGATCATGATGGAATACTATTGTATTATATTGTGTTGTGTTGTGTTGTATTGAAATGATGAGGGGGATGATTTCAGAAAAAAAAACCTGGGAAGACTTATATGAACTGATACAAAGTAAAATGAGCAAAACAAGGAGATCGTTGTACACAATTTGTTACTGTTAAGTCATTTTTTAGTTGTATCTGACTTTTCATGACTCCATTTGCAGTTTTCTTGGCAAAGGTACTGGCATGGTTTGCCATTTCCTTCTCCAGTTCATTCTATAGATGAAGAAACTGAGACAAACAGGGTTAAGTGACTTGCCCAGGGTCACACAGCTAGAAAGTGTCTGAGGTCAGATTTGAACTAATGAAGATAAGTCTTCCTGACTCCAGGCCTGGAGCTCTACCCATTGTGCCCCCTAGATACCTCAAAACAGTAATAAGAGTAATAAAAACAGTAATGATCAACTATGAAAGACTTAGCTACTTTAATCAGTGCAATGATCCAAGATAATTCCAAGAGATTCAAGATGCTAGCCATCTCCAGAGAAAAAACTGATTAACTTTGAGTACCAGTTGAAGTATCATTTTCTCAATTTATTTTTCTTGTTTTTTTTCTGTTCTATGGCTAACATGGAAATATGTTTTGTATGATTCCATATGTTATAATTGATATCACATTGCTTCCCTTCTCAGTGAGTTGGGGGAAGGCTGCAGAAAAGGAGAGCATTTGGAACTCAAATTTATTGTTAAAGAATAAAGAATAATTTTTTAAGCTGACAAACAAAAGAAACAAACAAAAACCAGTGGGAAGACATTAGAATTAAAGGCTATTGGGATTCTTGTACAAGGTGAAATTTTAGCTGATTTTAAAGAAGACAAAGGAGACAAGACATGGAGATGAGGAGAGAAAACAGAAAACATTCTAGGCATAGAATTCCAGACCAGTGCAAATGCCTGGAATCAAGATAGGGAGTGTCTTGTTTTGGGAACTTCAAGGATGCTAGTGCTACTGGGTTTCAGAATATGTGAGGGAGTGAGGTTCAAGGTGTAAGAAGACTGGAATGGTAGGGGTATGGTACAAATTGTGAAGGGTTTTGAACACCGAACAGAAGGTTTTGCATCTGATCTTAGATGTGATAGGGAGATTCTGAAGTTTATAGAGTGGGGTGGTGACATGGTCAGACATGCACTTTAGGAAAATCACTTTGATAGAGCTGGAATGGAGATAGGCAGACTAACCAGCAGGCTATAGCAATACTAGAGGCATGAGGTGATGAGGCCCTGCATCAAGATAGGGGCAGTGTCAGAGCAGAGAAGGGGGCGTAAAAACAGATATTACAAAGGTAAAATTGACAGGCTTTGGAAAAAGGTTTTATGTGGGAGGACAGAGAGAGGAGAGAAGAATGGCCACTTTGGTGGTACCTTTAACAGTTATAGAGAGTTAGGAAGAAGGGAAGGTTTGGGGGCAAAGATAATGAGCTCCATTTTGGACATGTTGAGATTAAGATGTCTACAGGACATCCAATTCAAGATGTCTAATAGGCACTTGGAGGTCTACAAAGAGGTTAGAGCTGACTAAATAGATTTGAGAATAATTAACATAGGAATGATAATTGAATTATGGGAACAAATGAGGTCACCAAGTTGTAATGCCAAGCAAAGGCAACTTTCCAAGGTAATCCAAGGATTACCAGCATAGTGAACCCCATTTATTTAGCAAACATTCACAGAACAGAGGAAGTCAAAATACAGCATAACTTGTTCCTTTAGCAAGTTCCCAATTCAATCCAGGTACTACTCCACCCCTAGACAGTACATTCATTTAGTCAATCAAAGTCTCTTCTCAAATGGAAATTGGTCTCCAACCATAAACAAAGTACATTCATTTGGTCAATCACAGAGCACCAAGAAAAATCAAAGACTTCCCATCCCTGAATCTCAAAAGGTGCAGGAGAACACAAAAGGCCATCCACACTTAAGTTACAAGGTTAAACTCAGCATTGAATACCCAAAGAAAGGTCCTTCTTTCATCTTCACTTGAGGCAAGCCCTCAGCAATCTCATTTCCTGGGGAGACAAAGCTCAACAAAGCCATAGCCAGTGTCCTCATCAAGTCACTCTCTGCCTGTAGAACAGTCCCAGAACCCCTGAAAACATCAGCAAGGCCCTCTTCCAGGATTTCTGTGCAGGTACCACAAGAAAATCCTCCTTCAGGGCTTCTGAACCAACAGCCAGGTTCCAGGACCTCTACAACAGCATCACTGTCCTTCACCCTCAGGTGAATCTGGCAAAACAACATCAAAAGAGACAGACAAAATATCGGCGTCACAGCCATGCCTCCTCAGTCCTTGGCAGTTCTGGGTGGCAGTTCCAGGTGGCAGTTGCAACAGGCTCTTAGCAGTCTTACTCTCAGCAACTCAAGCTCCACGATACTGGATACTGCTCTCCCAAAGTCCCTCTGGCCTTCTCTAGGCTTGGGCCTCTCTCCCAATTCACGGCTCCTCCCAGTTCAGCCCTCTTTCTTCATGTCAACAAGTCCATCCCACAAGTGGGATTCACAAGCTCTGGATTTTAACACTCAACCCAAAAACCAAGCCAATACAGGGCCATCTCCAAATTCCATTACCAATACACAAGTGAAACAGAGAACAAGAGAAATAGACCTAGGACACAGACCTGTGGGACACCCAGAATTGGTGAGTATTACCTAAATAAAGCTCCAGTGAAGGAGACTGAGAAGGAACAGATGGGTAGAACGAAAACCAAGAGAGAGCAATGTTAAAAAAATTTGGAGCAAAGAGGGATAATTGATAGTGTCACAGGCTGCAAGGACTTCAATCAGTGTGTGGATTGAGAAAAGGTCATTAGATTTGGCATTAAGAAATCATTGCTGTTATTAGTCCTTCATGCTCAAAGAAGACCAAAATAACAGCACAAGGTCAGGATCAATGTACAGTGTGTCTGGCTGTGGTTAATCATACCAACACGAACTTGGAAGGTTCTATCACAGATTGGGCACAAATAGTCTGTAAGAACATTTGAGATAGACATGTCTCTAAATTTGTGCATCTTTCATTTCTTTTGAGCTGCTGAAATTCTGCTTTGCTCATAAAGCATAGCACCTTCTTTGATATGGGCATGACATGCCATCCAGGGTCTTCCATGTCTCACAATCAAATCCAAAGTTCTTCAGAGAGACCTTGAGAGCATCCTCGTATTGCTTCTTCTGACCTCCATATAAGAGACTGCATTGTGTGAATTCTCCATAAAATTGTCTTTTAGGCAAACATACATTTGGCATTTGAACAACATCATCAACCTGTCTGAGTTGCATTCTCTGTAATAGAGCTTGAATGCTTGGCAGTTTGGCTCCAGAAAGAACCTGAATATCTGGTACCTTATCTTACCAAGAGATTTTCACAATAAAATTCAAATGGAAGTGATTCAATTTCCTGGCATGGGACTGGTATACTGTTCAGCTTTCATAGGCATTCAACAATGAGATCAGCACAATAATTCTGCAAATCTTCAATATGATATGCAGCCTAATAATACCTCTTCCCTCCACTCTTTCTTTTGGAGCCTCCCAAACACTAAACTAGCTCTGGCAATGCATGTCAACCTCAACATCTATGTGTACATCCCTGGAAAGTATACTGCCAAGGTTAGTGAACTTATCCACAGCATTCAAAATTTTTCCATTTACTATAACCACTGACTCCATGTATGAATGGTGTGGTGCTGGCTGGTAGAGAACTTCTGTTTTCTTGGTGTTAATTTTTAGGTCCAAATTAGCACAAGCAGCAGAGAATCACTCCATACTTTGATGCATCTCATCCTCAGAGGTTGCACTGAGTTCACAATCATCTGCAAACAAAATGTCACACACCAACTCTTCCTCACTTTAGTCTTGGCTTGTAGATTTTTCAAGCTAAATAATTTGCCATTAGTGCAGTACTTGATCTTGATGCCATTTTGATCCTCATTGAAGGTGTCTGATGATATTGCTGAAAAGATAATGTTAAAAAGCATAGGAACAAGCACACAGTCCTGCTTCACTCCTTTGGTGACCAGGAAGTGTAAGAGCAGTGTCCATTTTCAGAACCTGGGCAAGCACATCATGGAACTGGCATACAATACTGATGAACTTCTCCAGGAAACCATATTTTGCTATGATTTTCCACAGTCCCTCATGACTGACTGTATCAAAGGCCTTGGTTAGATAGATGAATATTGTGTACAGACCTTTATTATGTTCCTGGCATTTCTCCTAGAGTTGTCAGGCTGCAAACACCACACTGACCATTCCTTGGTACTTTCTGGAACAACACTGGCTCTCAGGTAGATGACCATCTTCCATATGACTAGCCTATTAAGGAGGGTTCTGATAAGAATCTTTTCAGCAAAGACTAAGAGAAAGAAGCACTATTCCTCTCCCTGGTTGTCCTTTTACTTTATAGAAATGGACAATGGAAGCATTATCCATCTCCTGGGCAATAATCTCCTCTTGCTATCGAACCCAGAAGGTTTCTGTCAGCTTTTGTAAGACTAGTAGACCCTCTGCCTTGTAGATGTCTGCTGGAATGGATTCAGTATCAGCAACTCTGCCACACAAGAGGAGCTTAATGGCAGTCAAAACATCTTTCTCAGTTGGAAGTTCAGCTAGAGAGTTCCCTTCAACTTGAGGGAAATGGTCAATGACTTCAGCATTGGTTCATGACAGTCTGTTGAGAACACTATGGGAAGTATTCAACCCATCTCTCTAGGATCATGTCATTATCCCTAATCAATGTGACTCCATCAGTGCTGAGTAGCTGAGATGCACCATAGACCCTTGGCCCATAAATAGCCTTCAAGGCTTCATAAAAGTGCTTTGAATTGTTACTGTTAGCATAAAGCTGAATCTTACCTGCCTTCATACTGAGCCAAGAATCCTTTACTTCTCTAAGTGTCACTTGAACTTTACTTTTGATGGAGTTAAGCTCTTTTTAGAGACAGATGAACTATCCTGCTGGCAAATCCCGTGGAGTTCTCATTTTTAACTTAGCAGCTTCTGAATTTCTTTATCATTTTCATCAAATCAATCCTGATGTTTGTTAGTGTTCTGGTCCAGATGAGTAAATGTAGTGAATTACACCAGTTATTTCTGAAAGTTGACAACTTCTTTTCTGCTCCATTGTTACCAACCATGTGTTAACTCAGCTTTCTCTCCAAGTTAGCAATAAACTGTTTACACATTTTACACATGGAGAAATGCTCTAATCTGTTGATGTTAAGTTGTCTGATGGTCATCATGCCTTGTGGCCACCACTTTTGTCGAATGCGAATGTTTAGCTTGGAGAGGATAAGTCTATGATTGGTCCAGCATTCTGTACCACACATTACCTTTATCACTCTCATATCCTGTCTCTTCTCTTTACAATTACATAGTCTATTAAATGCCAAAGTTTGCTGTGAGGGTGCATCCCTGAAGTTTTGTTGTGTTTAGGTAAATGGAGGATGGCGTTGGTGATGAGGTCATGAGATAATAAGTGACTATTGGGATAGCTGTTTCCACTCCATTCTTCCCAAGGACTACCTGCCATGTCTGATAGTCTGTGCCTACTCTAGTGTGAAAGCCACACCATTCTGCTAGGAAAGTGTTCACATGCTTGGAATAGACACCCCCCACCCCAACTCACCACCTGGTTTGAAGCCCATGGTTACTCTCAATCTGCTTTAACCTGTCTACCAAGACAGTTTTATCACAGTGTGGCTGCTACTCATGCTACAGCTTCTTGGAGCCAGAAGTGAGAGTTGAGTGAAAGGTGGACACCAAAGGTGGATGAACAGCCTTGAAAACAGCTCAGTAGCCCCCACATCAGAGGTACTAGCCCTCCATGAACACCTAATATATCTCAAAAGGTCATTATTATCTTTGGAGAGGGTAGTTTCAGTTGACTGATGAAATCATTAGCCAGATTAGACAGTTTTGTCTGGTTTTGAACTCAGTTCCTGTGACTCCAAATTCAGAGTTTTTATTTGTTGGGCTGCATGGGGTGGCAGAATGAGGTGGTTAGGAGTGGGAATATGATCAAGAATATAAAATCTAGAGAGTTCTATCTTTTGGTTAAAAAGAGAGGCATTGAGTCAATTACATATATAATGTTATCCTCACATTTTTAATCTGGTAGTGGTAGATGTAATGGGATTATGAAGAGAGGTTACTCCCTCTTTCACCTTTGAAATAATATAATGACATTTGAGAAGCTTGTGGAGTAAAGTTTCCTCAAACCTGCACATGGACACCTGAGTAGAAAGACTACCATGGAAAAGGAAAGAGCTTGTATAAGAAGAATACATGATGGGTAAGGAGAGCCTAATTCACCACCTTGTCAAGAACTGCCTCAATTCCAAATATGGGGCAGTACATTGGGCAGGCCACCTAGCCCGAACCTTGAGACTAGATATCCTAGGACAGAAGTAAGGAGGCTGGGACTGGAAAGCTTTTTATAATGTGACCCCTTACTCACCAGTTCTTTCCTCAGGATCAGAAGTCATCACTTAATTAGTACACCTGCATTTACATTGCTTCTTTTCTACACTGGTATCTCTTTGGAATTTCTCACACTGAGGTTAGCAAGGATCAGGAGGTAAGGGAAGATGCCAGGAGACTTTGGCTCTGTCTCGAAGGAAGTGAGATCACTAGTGGGAAGTGGGAGCAATAAGATAGCTGAGTGGAAAACTGTCTTACTTTGAGATACTTATCTGTCCATCTCTGTCTCACCCTGCAATGGGAGGTTATCAGTAATTACCCTATTACTGAGATAGCATTAGCCTGTGCTACAGGATGCCTGCTATATTTTTGTCACCTTGTCAGAAAGTTTTTCTCCTTGGGTAAACCCGACCCTTGGATAATTGAGGCCCTACTGAGCTCTGAATGTAAGCACACAGCCATCTGCTGTAAATACACAACTAAGGTTAAAAATAGCAACCACTTCCCGATTCAGAAGGCATTCGATTGTCATTTTTACACACCTCCTCTCTTTTCTGTAGCATCTTCCCTCCTTTTAATAAGTAGTGGTTTGTTGGTTGTCTTCTTGCCCCTCCACCCATACACACATAAACACCACCCCCTCCCAAGGAAGGTTGTATCCTATATTGCAAATCTATAAAGAAAACACAAGAGCACCCAGTGGAAGGAGGAATCTAATCATGGATCTGGCATCTGAACACAGTTTGGGCTCAGTGCAACATGCTTAGAGCCAACTGGAAACAAAACCAGCACCCAAACCTGTCGCAATGTGGGCTGTGGCAGTCAGTTTAAATTGGGTGGAAATGTTCAGGCTTAATGAAACAGAACTGTTGATATGGATATGTATGGATTTAGACAATAGACTTTCCAAGGGCATTGTGATGTCAAACACATTTGGCAGGATCTGTTCCTTTTGCTCAGGCCTCTCTGCACTGCTCTTGAGACATTGAGTGATTTGAAGCATATGTGCTCACAGTACCGAAACCCAACTGGGCAAATGCAGGAAGGGAGAGAGCTTAGGGAGGCAGTGTGATGTGGTGGGAAGGATCTGGCACTTAGAGCCTGATAGACCTGGGTTCAGGGTCTTTTGTTGTTGTTCGGTTCTTTTCCAGTTGTATCAGACTCTTCAGGACTCCAGTTGGGGTTTTGTGGCAGAGATATTGGAGTGGTTTGTCATTTCCTTTTCCAGTTCATCTCATAGGTGAGGAGCTAGGGTAGACAAGGTTAAGTGACTTGCCCAGGGTCACACAACTAGAAAGTGTCTGGAGCCAGATTTGAGCTCAGTGAGATAATTCTTCCTGACTTCAGGCCTGGCACTCTATCCACTATGCCACCTAGTTGCCCTCAAGGGTCACCTTTTCTATTTACTGGCTATGCAACCTCAGACAAGCTATCTCTGAGCCTTGGTTTCCTCATCTGTAGATGAGGATAATATTACATAGGTGACTGATGAGGGGAATTCCTGTATCGGTGGGATCAGTTCACAGGAAGTTCAACCTTTGTGATTGCCCATATCGACTAGCTGTGAAGGGTATGAAAGCATGTTCCTTAACTTCTCATAAAGATGGGCCTCACTGATTGGGCATGGATTGTCTAGGTTGCACTATTGTGGACCAAAGTCACTGGCCTGTTTTTAAGGAGATCATTTATAAGCTTTATCCTTCTTTTAATTTTTTCTTTTTCTGAGCAGAAATCAAATACCAAAGCAGACTAGTTTTATCTATAGGTAGGATGGCAAAGGAGGCACTTTGGCAAAGCACCCAGGGACTGGTTGGCCATTTCCCATGCCAATCCACTCAGCCTCCAAAATGTCAACAGTCAGAGCAGTAATGGAGTATCTTGAATACCTACTCTTTGAGGATCTAGACCCATGCCTGGAGGGTCAGGCTCAGAGGTATACAGGTTCTCATGAAAGCCCTGGATTGTGGAAGAAGTGGCAATGAGGAGGTCAGGGGCAATTTGGGGGTGGCATGAGACATGACATTTGGGTTTGTGGAGAGAAAACCGGAGTTCCCAGAGTTGCCCTGCTAGCAAATTTAAATTCAGGAGTTTCTGGGCAGTCCTAAACCATAAGAATGAGAAGAAGACTCTAGAAGCCATTCTTCCAAATAGTGGAGAGCTTTCAAGCAGTGTTAGCTGCTTGGAGAAAGAAGAAAATTACTCATGTGAATCCCAAAGCTGTAAAGGAATTTACAGAGCAGAATACTTGGATTGTTCCCTCCACTATTACCCTGGATTATTCAGATAATGAAATGCTAATGGGAAGGAGGCTGTTTGTCCAAGTGTTAATGGAAGTGCCATGAGTATGGGATACTGACCTGAATATTGAGGTTTAGCAACCCCAAGTTTGTTTCCTTCTGAGGAGAATCCAAATGACAGGGTGAGCCTGGAAAAGTACATAGACTCTGGGAAGAAGATAGAACTTCCTGGAAAAGGAAAGAAATATTGACTATTTTTTAGGTTACCATGAATCTTTTATGTTGTTTATGCATTTTCTGTGGGATGGAATCAAGGTTGTTCTATAGTGAATTTATGCATTGTTGCCTTGACTGCTTGTATGGTAGTTAGGGACCTGACCCACATAAGTGGAAACCTAGATATGAAACACATTTACATTACATTCTGAAATTTCCCAGGGACAACTTTACAAGAGGATAATAAGACTGACTTTGTCTGACATCTTCGAGATTACACTAAACCCATTCACGTAAGCGCATAGCTGGAGACTCTGGCAACTGGTTACAAATATTTGGGCTGTCACAGAATCAGAACGTTAGAATGTACCTTGCTGGTCAGCTAGTCCAACACACACCTAAAAAAGACTTTCTTCTACAATATGCCCAACAAAGGGGTATGCAACCAGTCTTTTCCTGAATAACTCCAAAGAGAGGAAGGAAACACATTTGTAAAGCGCTTACTATGTGCCAGGCACTGTGCTAAGTGCCTTTTAAAATTATTTATTAAAATTGTTGTCTCATTTATTTATTTATTAAAATGATTATCTCATTTGATCTTCACAACAACCTTGTTGATATAAGTGCTATTATCTCATTGTACAGTTGAGGAACTGAAACAGAAAGAGGTTAAACTACCAATGTCATACATTTAGTATCTAAAGTAGGATTTGAACTCAGATCTTCTTTTCTCCAGGCCCAGCTCTCTATTTGGTCCTCCTACCACCACCCCAGCCCACTTGCCGCTGGTAGAGAGAATTTACTACTACATAAGCCAGGTAACCCACAAGAGTACTACAAAAAACAAATGATATAATGTATCAAAATATTTTGTAACTGTAAAAACTAGAATTTGAAACATATTAGAAATTAGAAAATTAATTAGAAATCAGGTAGAAAAAATTAGAAATCAGAAAATTAAAAAGTGGTAAAATTAGAAACATAATATATGAATATTTTTCAAGCCAATTCAACTTAACAGACATTTATCCAGTGTTTACAATGGCAGGGAACTGTTCTAGACTCTGGTGACATAAATGAAAAAAATGAAGTCATCTTTTCCCTCAAGGAACCTTTATTTTCCTGAGGAGTTCCAACCTGCTTACAGACAGATAAATATTTGTCATTGTTCAGTTACATCCAACTCTCTCTAACTCCATTTGGGGTTTTCTTGACAAAAATACTGGAGTGGCTTGCCATTTCCTTCTGCAGCTCATTTTACAAATGAGGAAACTGAGTTAAACAGGACTTGTTCAGGGTCACACAATTAGCATCTGAAATCAGATTTGAACTTATGAAGATAGGTCTTCCTGTCTTTAGATCTGGAACTCTATCCTGCCCCATAAATATTAGGTGTGTGCAAAGTAATTTTAAGAGGAAGAAAGCACAGACTGGGAGCTCAGGAAAGGTCTCACATAGGAGAAGGCACCTGAGTTATGCCTTGAAGGGAGGTAGGGACTTTTGTGGTTCTTTCTAGGTTAATTCTTTCTCTGATTTTCAGGAGGACTGGAAGGATTGGGATAGGCAGTAAACTGTCCCATTAGAAAAGCATGTTAGTTTCAGCCTTTCCATTTGGCTGACATGAACCAACAACATGCCAACATCAACAAATGTTGGGGAGAGAACTTGAGTCCTGTCTTCTGCTCTGACCAACAGCTATTGAAAATAAATGCGTGTGGGGGAAACAGAATGATGTGCTGATGGTGACAGAAGAAGAATAACTTTGTTTTCAGATGAAAAGGACCCACAGACCCTAATGAGTACATTAAAATTCGAGAATTGTGAACTCTGGCTGCAGAAGGAAGTGATGGGAAACCCTGAAAGCTAATGACATTGTGTACTGGGATTTTGTACCAAAGCAGGAGTTATATTGCCTCCTCCAGCACAGAGACATGGGGAATAGATAGCATAGATCCATTGAGTAGTATGTACGCAAGATGGCCCCAGCTGGGATGCCAGGAGAGATGGCTATTGGTTACATGCACAGACAAAAGGGCAAGGGCATCTGAGGTTAGGCTGGAGACCATGATGAAATGACCCTTTTCATTTACTGGAGAGGTGGTGAGAATATATTGATATTCTAATTTGCTCACAAATTCCTATTTGTAATTTTGGCAATAGCATGTCATTTTTTTTTGAGATCCAGTCCCCAAAGGAGAGTTCCTAAGCAGGATCAGGGGTAGTTACCCTTAGAGGGTGATGAGATTGAATTCCTAGGGTAGGATTATGGAAAGAGATTAAGTCTCTACTGGTCTTTGAGTGCATTTGTTAGTTTGGTTTAGCCAAGAGTTGTTGTTCATCCTTTGCTCTTGAAGAGGATCAAGGACACCCTCCTGGGTGATGTCTTGACTTGCAAGTGAACTGGATTTAAGTGAGGCAGGAATGTGCACTCACCAACCTCAAGATCTCCTCCAGAGTCATCAGAGTCCAGTGGCAAGGCATAGATCAGGCCTGACAATGGCTCCCTTAGCTAAGAGTAGGGACTTAGGAACTGAGTCACCTGAGAGTGCAGGTCCAGAATGAGGGAACCAATTAGTCCCTGGGAGATGGCCACATAGTGAAGAAGTACAGACTCAAGGGGACCTGGTCAGGCCAGTGTCATAGACCCATTGTATGTGGGTCTATTCACACCCCAACTTCCAGGCGCACTTCTCTCTGACCCATTTTTCTTTTTTCCTATGTCAAGATTAGAAAGAACTGATAAATAGATGTATAGAATGATTTTACACACACACACACACACACACATACATGCATATATTTATACATATATAAATATAACATACATATGTATATATATACGCACACATATTTGTGCCTAATAATAGCTATCTTCAGGAGGCGGGGAGGGAGAAGGAAGAAAAAAGAAAAAAAGTTACATGAAAATTGTATTATATATTTAAAACGAACAGCAAATTATACATAATAGATTAGTACTTTCATGGACAATCATTTTTTTTCTATTCAACTATGTTATGGAAATGCTTATGTTAAGTTCAGAATAAAATAACTTTTTCAAAAATCTAAAAAAAAAGAAAATTATAGGCATTTCAGACACTTGTTATTTCCTAACATAGAGTTTGATTAGGAGGCAGGCAATGTAGCACAGGGGAAAGAATGCTGACTCTGGAATCAGAATCTGGAGGTAGGGTCAAATTCCACTTCTAATGCCCACTACATGTGAGACCTTGGGCCAATCATTTAACCTGAGCCTCAGTTTTCTCATTTATAAAATAAATGAGTTGGTCCACATATTCTCTGAGTTCATTTCCAGCTCTAGATCAAACTATGGTCCTATGTTTGGGCCTTCTCATTATCCCCAATAATGCAGAGCTAGGTGACACAGTGGCTGGAACACTTGACCTGTAGTCAGTAAGATCTGAGTTCCAGTCTGGCTTCAGACAAGTACTAGTTGTGAGACCTTGGGCAAGTCACGTAATTGTTGTCTGCCTCAGTTTCCTCAAGTGTAAATTGGGAATAATAATAGCATCTACTGAACAGGGCTGTTTTCTTGTGTGGCTCAAATGACATAATACTTGTAAAGTGTTTGTCATAGTGCCTGGCAAATAGTAGGTGCTATATAAATGCGAACTATTAATAAAATAATAATAATAATAGCACTATTGAATGGTGGTGATTGGTGAAGGATGGTGGAGTTAGATAGAGATGTAGAAATTAGAATTCTGTCTAGCCCCCACCAGCCACTCTCAATTCATTTCTAGTCCCAAGGTTCTCAGACACTCTCATTCTCTTTCTCATAAAGAAACAGATTCCCTTTACTCTTTGCCTATGGACAAACACTGGAGCTCCTAAATGCCTGACACATCCTGACATAAGCTGATTCTTATTTGCAGTGTTTTATTTTTCTCATTCATTTACATTACAACAACAACTACTACTATTCTATTACTACTATTACCACCACCACCACCATTACCCCCACCATTACTGCTACCACACCACTATGATGACCCCCCATACCCCATCTACTACAACTACTACTACCACCACCACCACCACTCCTACTATTTAGGTAGTGTCTACTATTTGCCTTGCATTATTAAAGTGAAACCATACTTTTCTTCACTCTTAATTTTTTCTAATTGGTATCAAGGCTATGTTTCCTAATTAGCTAGTATAGGCAGCTATATATACCTCTATACACATAGCCAAATTTCCTTCTAATTCTATCTCCCAGATCATGCTATATAGTTTGAATGGCATGAGTGGAAAGAATAACTAGTCAATGGCCTGGGCACAGTGAGAAGTTGAGTAGCTTCAAACGGGGCAAAAGTAAATGGGCATCCAACATGGGTGGAGGAAAATGTCAGTCTCTAAAATCTGGGATTGGAGAGATGGTAGCTTTGGGACACAGATAGGGAAGAGTCATTTCTTATTGGGGGTTGAGCTAATAGACCTTGACCAGAAGAGTAAGGATAAAGTTAACTAAGATGACTGAGCTGGTGGGGGTAAGGGCAGTAGGACTGAAATCTCTGCGTAGACCTAGCCCCTCCAAGGGCCAGATTAGGGCTAGAGAAGCCCATTCTAGACTTGGCAAAACAATCCCATAACCATGAAACTAGAAGTTCATTAATTTCAAGGTCCAGAAAATTGAGAACTAGGAAAAAGCCACCGCTAACTGTGAGATGTTTATTTTTATTTATTACTCCTTCTGTTCATCACCTTGTATGTTCCCCTTTAGGACTTCATAGTAAATCCTCTTTAAATATTGAAGAGGTTAATATGCTCTTATAAAGTTTTAATCTAGAATCTATGAATTTGTTTTTCTTTTTCTTTTTAATTTTGATTTTTCAATATAATTTGATTTTATTATAATATATTTCATAATGTAACATACTTTTTCAGTATAATTGATTTCCTTTTTAATACTATATATTTTATTTTATGCATTTAGCAAAGTCCACAGTTTTCACCAGGCCACCAAAGCGTTTCATTCCATACTGAAAAGGTTAAGAACCCCTGTATTATCCATCAACCAATCAGCAAGCCTTCATTAATAATATCTACCATGTATTTATTAAGCATTTTGAATAGGTGCTGGAAATATAAGGACAAAAATGGAATGGACCTTGCCTTCACCTTCATGAAACTCATTATCTGGGAACAGAGGAATGGAGGTGGCAATAGAAACGTTGAGGACTTCTCCTGTAGAGGACTTGGGTGTGAGGGATACTGATATAGAAGGGGAGTAGGGGTGGCTAGGTGGTACAATGAATAGAGCACTGGCCCTGGAGTCAGGAGGACCTGCGTTCAAATCTGGCCTCAGACACTTAACACTTACTAGCCATGTGACCTTGGGCAAGTCACTTGACCCCAATTGCCCTGACTTTCCCCCTCCAAAAACAAAAAAAAAGAAAAGAAAAAAGAAAAAAAAGAAGAAGGAAGGGTGGGGTAGCTTAAAACCTGAAGGTCTCATTGGTAGCCAAAGACATGAGCCTGGGGAATAGAACAAGTAAAATAATGAGCAGGAAATGCAGGTGTCATTTGCCCCCGTGCTACCACAGATAAAGGTCAGATTACCACAGTAAAGCTTTTGCCTGAATCTTTAAAACACATGGGTACATACATGCATGCTTGCACACAGACATAAACACATGTGTACCTACTCCTCTGACAAGTACCCATTATGAGCTATATGCCAAGTTATAGAATTATATCTCTTCTTGACTTCTCAGTGTGGAGTTAGCATTTGACTTGTCTATTGCCCTGGGAATATGTTGTCATAGAGCAAGCTGCTAATTCAACCTTCTTTCTCAATAACAGTCATAATAGTTTGCATTTATACAGAGTGTTAAGGTTTGCAAAATGCTATACAAATATTGTCTTATTTTATCTTCACAGAAACCCTGGGAGGTAGGTATCATCTTTTTACAGATAAGGAAACTGAGGCAAACAGAGTCACTTGTCAAGGATTACACAGCTAATAAGTGTTAGGAAAGATTTGAACTCAGATTTTCTTGACTCAAGGTCCAACATTCAATACCATGTGCCGCCCAGCTGAATAATCTTATACAATAAGTAACAGAAGTGACTGATTTAAATATTAGCTCACCTTTTGTTTCTGCTCAAGTCTCATCATTTGGAAGTAGTATGAGATGAAAAGGCATTACAGAAGTGACTGATTAGGGCAGCTAGGCACAGTGGATAGAGCACCAGCCCTGGAGTCAGGAAGACCTGAGTTCAAATCTAGCCTCCAGCACTAGCTAGCTGTGTCACCCTAGGCAAGTCACTTAATCCTGATTGCCTGATGAAGTAGTAGCAACAATAACAACAAAAGAAGAATGATTTGAGGGAGGGGAGGTGTTACAAGATAAATAACCTTATATAGCATGATCTGCCCCAGAGACTCATAGAATATTAGAATCAGAAAGTGCTTTAGAGATTTTTCCTCCCAGATTCCTTATTTTACTGTTGAAGAAATTGAGACTCAGAATGCAAATTGACTTTTCCAAGGTCACACAGCTGATCAGTGGAGGAACCGAGGTTAGAATCCATGTCCTTGATTCTTAATCCTCTGCATTTCCTACTAAACCTCTCCTGAAGACTGTCAGAAGATCTCAGAGGGTCTAAATTATAATAATTATACTTAATTATAATTGCATGATATATTAGATATATAGTAATATATTATATAATGTTTCTATTATATAATATACAATTATACTTAATTATAATTAAATATACTTATTCAATATTATAAATATCCATGATTTCCTTAATAAAAAGGACTCTTGATAGCTTTCTCCCTGTGCCTAAATAGATTGTTTTCATGAATTGCTGTGACTAAAAAAAATGTTATCTGGTAGTCATCCTTTTGGGAACAAGTGCTCTGTGCTTAACTAGATGGATGTTCAGATGGCAGGCGTACAGTCAGCCAGCAGGATTGCACTTGAAGGTTTTCTAATTTGGTAAGAATCACAAGAGTGAGTGTACTGGCAGAAAACTGAAGAGCCCAGGGTCACCTACATTTAACGATAATAAATCAAAGTAGTGGAGTAACTTCGCCACAGTGACAGAACTTCCCCCTGTAAAATCCCCCATTGGCAGCTCAAATTGTATCTTTAAGCAAGCACCTTCTTTGTTAATCCTAAACTATGTTTGAGTCATATCAGTCAGGCCTAAGTGCTGACTTTATTTGGATAAGTGTTTGGAAACCTCGATTGTCATCAGGGGCTGAGAACTGGGCCATGCGTCTTATTTGTTCTGTTTATCAGAGCAGTATCTAGGATGACCAAGTAAACAGGCATTTGTGAAGCACCTGCACTGTCAGGCATTGTGCTAATGAGACATTAATTAGCCCTGTTGCCTATTGAATAGCTTTTCTAGAGGTTCAGAAGAGATCTGTTCAATCGGCCAACAAATATTTATGAAGCACGTACAAAGAAAAAATAAAAACACGTTACCTGTCCTCAAGGAGCTTACATTCTAATGGGTGAAAGAGAGAGCATGTATATATGTAAAAGTGTTTGCCCTACATAGGCCCAGATTACCCCACATGGAGGCACCCCACATCCTGCTTTTTCCACCGAGTGAGGGGGGATATCTTCTTTTTATTGGCTACGGAACTGGAATAGGTTGCATGTCTAGAGGAAGTTGTGTCCTTAACACTAGCCAGGTATAGGACAGTCTTCTCTCTTTCCTGTAACTTCCAGCGGGTGAAGATCACAGTTCACCCACACAATGGAGGCCATGAACTGAACAGGAAGGGAATGAGACTTTCCCCAAGCTACCCTCTCTTTTTTCTCTGGCTCTAGCTCTGAGAAATGGACCTGACATCTCTCTTCAGTGTTTACCCTTCTCAGTTTTAGATGTTTGACAATGATACCCCACTGAACCCAAGAATTCAACCCATGGTAAGCCTCTGGAGCTAGGATTGAAGGAAGGATGTTGCAATCAGGCAGGCAGGCAGGGAAAGAAGCCCTGAGAAGCCAAGGTGCCTGAGACTTGAGCCCAAGGAGGGTTTTCTGCTTGGAACTGAGACTGCACGCTGTAGAAACCAAGTTAAGCTGTTTGTATGTTTGTCATCACACCTTTTGAAATAAATATTCCTTTATAAAAACTATTCTAACTCAGTGGTGAAATGGAGTTGGGGACCTCCCATAAACTTGGAGGAATACTATCATTGGGGGACAGATATTTGTAGAGAGCCTACATACCTCAAAACTCCTTAAGAGGAGGGAAGAACCCTGGGGAAGGAGTACAAGGAAATCTACCTGGCCTTTAGGCAGTGAGGGCCAGGATAGTTAATGTTACATACACATTTTTACATAAAATTATCGTGTTGTTACATAAAAATGTTGCATATTAATAGGTTGGTTGATTGTTGCTCTCCATTTTTGAAGAAGACCAAAATAACATCACTTTCTTAGAGTCAGTGTGTCCAACTGTGGCTGATAAGACCAACTTGAGCATGAAATGTTCCACCACAGGTTGGGCACATATGGTCCCCATGAACATTTGGGGTGGATTCTCTAAAATTACGCATTTGTCTTTCTTTTGATCTACTTCAGTTCTGCTCTGCTCATAGAGCACATCACCTTCTCTGATGTGGGCGCGCCATGCTGGGTGGTCTTTTGCCAGTGTCATTCATGTCATGCAATCAATTCCAAAGTTCTTCAAAGAGACCATGAGAGTGTCCTTGTATCAATTCCTCTGACCACCATGTAAGCACCTTCCTTGCATGAGTTTTCTGTAAAATAGTCTTTTAGGCAGGCATATGTTTGACATTCAAACAATGTAGCCAGCCCACCAGAGTTGTGCTCTCTGCAGTAGAGTTTGAACACTGCAGTTGTGCTCTCTGCAGTAGAGTTAGGCCCCAGAAAGAACCTCGGTATCTGCTATCTTATCCTGTCAGGTGTTCTTCAAAACCTTCCTAAGACAATTTACATGGAAGTGGTTCAGTTTCCTGGCCTGCTGCTGGTATAGTAAGGAGATGGAAAGCAGTCATGTTGGGGCTGGCAAAAGAAGCCAAGGGGACCGAGAAAGGCTTCTTATAGAAGGTCATATTTTACCCGAGTTGCAGACAGCCAAGGATGCTAAGAAAGTGAGGAGAGAGAGCATTCCAGACATAGAATAGAGCTAACATAAAGGCACTGAGGTAAGAAAATACCACCTGAGAAGATCAGCAAGGTCGGTATGACCGGAGAGCAGAACATATGGAGGGGAGAGCTGGGAAGAACTCTGGAAAGATAAGAAGCAGCCAGGTGGTAAATAGCTTTAAATGACAAACCGGGAAGATTACATTAGAGCCAAAAGTTAATAAGGAACAACTGAAGTTTATTGAATAAAAGGGTTACACAATCAGACCTGTACTTTAGTAAAAATCCCTATGGCAGCTGTGAAGAGGACAGTTTGGAATGGAGAGAGATGTAAAACAAGAAGGCTGATGAGGAGGCTGTTGCTATAGTCTACGTGAGTAGTGATGGCAGGGACAGGCCTGGGGAGATCCTGTGTGAATGGTGAGTCATGAAACTTGATTCAGGAGCCTGGGCTCATGGGAGCCCACATAGCCTGCTATATGGAGATCATCTAGGAAAAGAAGAAACTCTTTTCCACATAATCATAGAATTTCAGAGTTGGGAGAGACATCAAAAGCCACGTCTGACCAAGAATACCCTCCACAACATCTTGGAGAAAATGCCATCTACACTCCTCTTAAGAGCTTGAAGTAGGGGCAGCTAGGTGGTGCAGTGAATAGAGCACTGGCCCTAGAGTCAGGAGGACCCAAGTTCAAATCCAACCTCAGACACTTGACACTTACTAGCTGTATGATCTTGGGCAAATCACTTACCCCCAAATGTGCTGCCTTCCTCCCTCCAAAAAGACAAAAAAAAAAAAGAACTTGAAGTGAAGGGAAATCTGACTACTGCTTGCCAAGGCAACACCTTTGATTTTTGCACAGCTCTGATGGGGAGAAAGATTTCTCTGTACGTTGAACAAAAATGTGTCTCTATAACAATCTCTCATTCCTTCTAGTTCTTTCCTCTAGAACCAAACAGGGGCAGCTAGATGGTGCACTGGGCTTGGAAGGAGGAAGGAAAGGACTCATCTTCCTGAACTAAGTCCAGTCTCACACACTTACTAGCTGTGTGATGCTGGGAAAGTCACCTAACCTTGTTTGTCTCAGTTTCCTCATCCGTAAAATGAGCTGGAGAAGGAAATGGCAAACCGCCCCAGTATCTTTGCCAAGAAAACCCCAAATGGGGTCATGGACATGACTGAAAGTGACTAAACAATACACAAAAACGGCCAAACAGAACACGTTTTCTATCTTTCCTACATGCCAGGGCTTTAAGTTTTTGAAGACAGCTGTAATGTTTCCTCCTAGAGCCTTTTCTTCACCAGGCTCACCATTGCCACCTCATTCAACTAATCTTTGTACAGCATGGCCTCCAGTCCCCTCCTCTTTTTGTAAGCCACAATTCTCTGGGCCTACTGTTGCTGAGGATCTTAGCTGGAAGAAATCTTAGAAGTCGTCTAGTTCAACTTCATCATTTTACAAATAAGGAAACCAAGACTTCAAGTGCTTCAATTACGGCATCTTGGGGGTGTAGTGAAGACTAAAGTTCAAGTCCTTCCTCAGACACTTACTAGCTACATGTCCCTGGGCAAGTCACATAATGGCTTTCAGTCTAATTTTCTTCATCTATAAAATGTGGGGGTTGAACCAGCTCACTTCCAGGAAGGACATCTGCAGGTCTGAATATATGTGACTCGTCCAAGGTCACACTGATACTAAATAGCAGAGGTAGGATTTTAGCATGAGTCCCCTGACAAGAAATTCAGTGTTCTTTCCATTGGACCAGTCTTGTTAATGGAAATGTGATGACCAGAAATGAACAAAATACTCAAGATTTGCTCTGACCAGGGCAGAGGACTGTGGAACTAGCAGCTTCCTCATTCCAGACACTAGCTTCTCAATGCAGCCTAGGCCAGCATTAGCTCTTGTGACTGTCTTGTTATTTGACTCAGACAAAACCTTAAATTCATTTGAAATCACTGGATCCCATTCAAGTAAACTATTGATTATCCAGTCATGACTTATCCCCCATTCTCTATGAGAGAGGTCATTCAGAGGTCAAGAGCAGAACCTGGCATGTACATATGTATATGTGTGTATGTATGTACAGATTATATGTGCATGTATATATAAACATGTGTATAATCTATATATTTATATATATATGCTACACAGCCATATATAGTATATATAGAAACACACACACATATTGTTGTTTCCTGTCTTTCTGTCTGTTTTTCCCTCTCTCTACATCTCTTTGTTATTGCTCTCTCTCTCTCAATTCTCTTTCACCATTCCTCTCTTACTCTCCCTTCTCCCACCCCCATCTCTGTTTCTTCCCCTCTCTCTGTCTCTTTCTCTCTCCATCTCTCTGTCTTTCTGTCTCTATCTCTGTCTCTCCCTCTGTGTATGTGTCTGTCTCTGTCTCTCGCTCTCCTTCTCTCCTTCCTTTCCTCTTTCCCTTTTCTCCTTCCCTCCCTTCCTCTTTTCCTCCCTCCTCTTTCTTTTTCTCTTTCATCCCTCTTATCTATGCCTTAGGAAGTGCTCTTTAGTGATCAGTAGCAGCTCTCCCTCCTCTGCAGGCTGAAAGCATGTTCTATTGACCTGCAAAGGACACCAACCTGAGAACAAGGACACTTGATTTGGAATAGGATGGAAATAGTAAGAGATTTGAGTCAGAATTCCTGAGTTCAAATTCCAGCTCTTCCACCTGTGTGAACTTGGGCAAGTCTCTTCCTCTTCCTGGGCATCTGGTCCCCTTTTTGGAAAATGAGGGGTTTGGGCTAGATGGCCTTGGATAACCCTCCCAGCTCTATTTCTAGGGTGTTATGATCTTATGGTATCAGGTCCCTTGTAGCTTATGAAGTGATACAATGAATAAAGTATTGAAGATGGAATCAGGAAAATTCAAATTCAAACCCTGCTTCTGACACTAATTTACTTTGGGACCATAGACTATCACTTCATTTTTCTGAAGCTCAGTTTTATCATCCATAAAACGGAACAATGATATCTGTAATAACAACCTGCCAGGGTAATTGATAAATTCACTTTAGATAATGTAAATAAAGTGCCTGCAAATTGTAAACACTATACAAACATCAGTTGTTATTGTGGGTCTATGAGTTCTAGTCTTGTCACTAACAAACCATGAAACACTAGAGCACAGCTAGGTGATATTATATCCCAGGGACCACATCAGTAAAAGAAAAAGTTGGACTAAATCAGGGGTTATTAGTCTTTTGTGCCCTTTGTCAGTCTGGTGGAGCCTATGAACCCATTCTCAAAAAAATGTTTTTAAATACAAAAAATAAAATATATAGTATAAAGGAAGCAAATTATATTCAAATATAGCTATAAAATATTTTTAAAATACTGGTTCGTGGATCTCAGGTTAAGAGGCCCCCACAGTGTGTATATGCACACAAATATGTATATATACATATTTGATGCCTTCTATCTCTTTAACTCTATGATACAATAAAAGTCAGGGTAGTACTGAAAGCAAGACTTCTGGTTTAGCTCTGTGTAGCTGGTATGAGGGAGGGTAGCATAGTTTGACTTGGGTTTTAGTGTCCTACGTCATTTTCTTAATCCTAGCTGACATTTCTGGCTAGGGACACTGTCCTCAGCTGAAAGCAGCAACCTTGGTAACAGGAGCTCTCAAAGACGAAGATCAGAGGAGTATGGCAAACCCATTTCTAGCCGGCTCTTCATTCTTTCTGACTTCAGAAAGGGTAGCGTTAGCATTTAATATTTAAAGCAAATGTTTCACATATAATAAACTCCTGTTGATGTTAAACCAGGATTAACATTGTCAGGAAACCGATCAAAAACAATCTCATTGTGGAGTTTCCCTGGCTCCTGGGTTCTCAGGTGATTGTACCTCTTTAGAAGAAGATGGCATTTTGCAAAGGCAAAGCATTAT
>CM053582.1:169285773-169354704 GCA_028627135.1 Pseudochirops cupreus
ATGTATATATATATATATATATATATATATATATATACATATATACACACTTATATTCCTAAAAACCATTATATGTAAGGTTCTTTTACAACAATTCTCATTTTCTCCCAGACTTCTATTGTAATTTGTCATGTTTTTCTATGGAAACAATTTTGGCTGCAATATAAAATGACTCACACTGGTTGATAGAATTTTATATCACATTCTCTGGTGATATAATTCCCAGCCATCCTGTGTGGCGAGCAGTATGTGTACTTATTATTAGCCCCATTTTACAGATGAAGAAACTTAAGCTCAGATAAGTTAACAGAACTAGGATTTAGGAGGCAATGTGATAGAGGGCACTCCTTAGAATCAGGGAGATTTAGGTTCAAGTCTAGCCTAATGTGCCACAAGTGGGTCAAGGGAAGGCCCCTTTAATTAGAAAAAAAGAAGAAAAATCCAGCTTGGGGTGGGGGTGGGGGTGGGGGGCGGAGAAGACCCTCAGGGTTGCTGTTCCAAAGAGAAACAGTTACCATTGACTTTCACTCTAAGCCAGGAGGGCCCAGAATACAACCAGTAAATGGAACCTATTTTTTTCTAATTAAAGGGGCCATCCCTTGGCTCACTTCTTAAAGAGGCCTATTCACTTACTGGGTGCTACGTCACTCAAAGTGAGAACCTGAAAAGGCCTTAGCCTAAAAGAGCCAGGGTCTCCCACTGCATCCTGGATCCTCTCCAGCCATCCTGATGAATATCTGGTTACTGGACTCAGATGGCTCTGGAGGAGAAAGTAAGGCTGGTGACTTTGCCCAGCCCTCTCTTACTTAAATTCAAGTCAACTGCAAGTCATGTCATCATTCCCCTGATGCCATGGTCTTCTTTGAGAATGAAGGACAAACATATCAATGTACCACATCTTGATTGTACACAGCTGAGCAAGTGACTTGGCTTCTTTCAGCGCCCCAGACACCTCTAAGACTATAAGAAGCAGGAAAGGTTTGCACTTGCATTGGTAGAGGAAGGCTCCTCATCCTCAAGTTCCTTGAACCAATGAAATCTCTAGTGTGACTCTAGTCAGAGGATTTGGGCTCAAATTCTACTGGTGACCTGAGATAAGTGACTTAAACCTCACTGGGTCTTAATTTTCTCAACTGTACAAAGAGGGAGAGTGGACTAACCAGCCTCTGTATTTCCTTCCAGTTATCCCTCTATGAAAGCATGAAATCTATGTCATCTGACTCCTTGTCTGGTTCTATTTTCATTTTATCATGCTATTTCTCACACTTAAGAATCTCAACATTCACTCTAAGGTTATCTGCCTTCAACAATGTGATCCAAGAGCATTTAAATCTTCTATATAATACTTTAGAGGACTGGATTTGGAGTCAGAGGGACTAGGGTTACTCTTTCACCTATTACTCATCTGGTTTTGGGCAAGTCACAAAATTATTTGTGCCTCCGTTTCCTAATTTGTAATTTAAGGGATTAGACTCAATAACCTCAAAGATTTTACTAAGCTCTAAATCTGTGGTTCTTTAAGATGGTAGTAGAAAGGACAATGAATCACAAGACTATGTGCATTTATGTATAAGCATAGGACAGAGGACTCCCATTTTATCAGGAGTTTTCACTAACTTTCTGATACCTTGATGGTTGGAAAGCTATGTTGTCAGGGCCATTGCTTCCATTCCACTGACTTAGCAGAATGTACTCATCAAAAGGGCTTCAAGCTGATATGTGGATTGTTTGTTTTTTCCCCCAATCAAATAGAAATAGTACTTGATCTCTAATGACCAGGGTCTTAATATCCCCTTAAGTGAGAAGTTAGCCCTGTTGTCAATAATGAAGGTCTCCTGACTCACAAATTGATAGCAAAGAGACATGAGGTGCACTACTTGGTACTTTATCCAAAGAACAGCTTTAACGATATTTTTGTTGTTCGTTTCCATAGCTTGATGACAGATATATAGGGGACTACTGTCAGAGGTGTTGGGAAATAACAGATATGCAAATTGGGAAATAACACTTATGCAAACTGTCTGGCTGCTGGCCTTCTCAAAGGCATAGTGAGTGTGTAGAAGGCAAGGTTGACATGTAATCCTTGGTAAGCTGCAACACGAATAAACAAAAGGATTTCAACCTGAAAATATGTTTTTCAAATAACATTTTAATATCTTATTTTCCCCAATTACATGTAAAACAATTTTTAACATTCATTTAAAAAAAAGATTTGAATTTCAAATTCTCTCCCTTCCTCTCTCTATTACTCCCTCCCAGAGTTAGTAAGCAATTTTATATAGGTTATACATGTTCAGTCATGTAAAACATACTTCCATATTAGTCATATTGTAAAATAAAATACAGACCAAGAAAAAAACCATGAAAAAATTAATAAAATAAAAATACTATGTCTTGCTCTGCATTCAGACTCCATCAGTTCTTTCTCTGGAAATGGATAGCATTTTTCATGGAATCCTCTGTAATTGTCTTGGGTCATTATGTTGCTGAGAATAATTAAGTAATTCACATTACCTCATCATACAATATTGCTGTTATTATGTACAATGTTCTACTGCTTTTGCTCACTTCACTTTGCATCAGTTCATGTAAGTTTTTTCAGGTTTTTCTGAAAGCATCATACTCATCATTTCTTATAGCGCAATAGTATTCTTTTATAAGCATATACAACATGTTCAACCATTCCCCAATTGATGAACATCCCCTTAATTTCCAATTATTTGTCACCACAAAAAGAGCTGTTATAAATATTTTTGTGCGGATATGTCCTTTTCTCTTTGTACTTTTAATCTCTTTGGGATACAGGCCTAGTAGTGGTATTCCTGGATCAAAGGGTATGTACAGTTTTCTAGCCCTTTGGGCATAGTTCCAAACTGCCCTGCAGAATGGTCAGACAAGTTCAAAGCTCTACCAACAGTGCATTAACGTTCCAATTCTTCTACATTCCCTTTAGCATTTATCATTTTTCTTTTCTGTCATATTAGTCAATTTGATATCAACCTGTAAATATGAATCCAGTTATGATATTTGTCTACTATGGGGATGATCCAAACCACTGATTCCTGGCTCTTTAAACCTAGTCACTTATATAGACTACTAGCGTGAGGAATATTCTCATCACGAATTCTTTGGTCTTTCTCTTTTCACAAACCCTTCCTTCCCCGTCTTCTCACCTTGCTCTGCAAACAGACATATGCACACATACACACGCACACACACACACACACACACACACACATGCACATACACACACACAAGCACAGTACACACCCATGTGCATACACACGCATGCACTTGTACACACACATACACACATGTACACACATGCCCATACACATGCATGCACTTGTGCACTTGCACACACACACACACACCACATTCCTCACACATAAAGTTCAGCTTTTTATAACTTTTTTTAATAGCTCTTATAAACTTATATCTGCTCAGACTCAGCCTCAAGGGTAAACTTGCAGACATCAACTGACCAACAGCCCTTGATCATTTGCATTTGTTTCGGGTAAGATTCTAACACTGTTCTGTGTCCCATCACCCACTACCACTTTGGCAGGATTAAGTCCATGAAAAATAAAGAATTCATCGAAAGGAGATACCTTTTTCTTCAGGTACATAAGGAAGAATATGAGGTGATCCTATTAAATCTTTCATCAAAAAATGTTCATTCCGCAGCTCTGCTATGGTTACATCTGTCCGCTTGAGTAGGCAACGTAGCAATGAAAATAAGTATCAGCCTGGAGCCTAAGGAAGTTCAGTGTGAGCCCTGTGGAATTGGTTGTACAATTCATTGCTCTTTTCTCAGATTTTCTTAGAGTTTTTTTATTTCTTTTTCTTTTTGGGGGGAGGGGCATTTAGGGGAGCCTGTGAAGATTTCAATATGGGGCTACCAGAGGAGATGCTTTTCTTGAAAAATAGCCTTAAACTAGTCCAAAAATGGGATGAATGATTCTTTCCCACCAAATTGGTGTGTGTATGTCTTAGCCTAGTGGTTCTTAATCTATGGGTTATGTTCAATTTGTAATAATGAAAATACATTCTGCATATCAGAACAGTAGCAAAATTACAGTTATGAAGTAGCAATGAAAATAATTTTATGGTTGGGGGTCACCACAACATGAGGACCTGTATTAAAGAGCTGCAGCATTAGGAATGTTGAGAACCACTGTGTTAGCCAAATTAATCAGTTATTTTGCTATCTTGTGTGTCAACCAGACCCTTGGTATATTACATGAAAAGAGTTTATACAGAACCACAGAGCTATAAATGACTTGAAAGAATATTGCTAAATTTTCTGTTACTGGGACAACCATATCCCCAGATGTCCCCATCTTTAAGACTTTTGTGATTTGATTATTGTGGGGAATTGTGGCAAGATGGATGTATGATAGGGCCTACAGGAGCCCAAATCCTCCTTAAATTCCCCCTCTGAATCTCTAACAATGCATTAAAAGAAACAATGATAAAGTGAAAGCTATAAATTCTTCTATCCAATCCCACACTGCACAAGAACACTAATAGAATCTTGTAGAAGTAGAAAACAGAGACAAAGTACAGTAGGTAGAAAATAAGAGACAAAAAGGACCAGAGTGGCTACTAGTACAGGCAGCCCAAGAACTCAAGATGTGGCAGGAGACAGAACAGCACTCATGGACAATATGAGGTGACTTGGATGGTCCCATCTGAGGAAGGAGACAGAACCAGACCACTGTCCAGCATGGGTGACCAAGAACCCTCATCTCTATTCTGTAAAATTCAAGGTCAGACAAGCAACTAATGCTGGGAGTTGGAGGGACCCAATCTGTGGCAAAAGACAGCTAGACCAGCACCCTGGAAGCTTGGACCTGAACCAAGCAAGAGAAATGTTCAGGTAATTCCTTCAGTTGGCAGGACCCAGTTTTAGTCACCAAATTAGTGATTAAGTAGTATCTACCCATACCATCCAAGAGTTCAGGAAGAGAGTTTGACCCAAGCACAACACCCCATCTAGAAACCAAGGATGGAGATATGAGCAAACAAAAGAAAATGTTGAGTACTTTGAACTGAAAGAAACCAGATGGGTAGACCTAGATGGAAAGAGTAACTCTACAACTCCAAAAAGACTCTCAGAAAAAAAAAAACATTTTGCCACAAGGACTTGAATAATACTTGGAAGAAATGAAACAAGAAAAACAAAATGAAAATAGAAGTAGAAATATTTTAAGGAGAATTAATACCTTTGAACAGATGGTGGTAAACCTTAATAAAGAATTAAACAGAAAACAATGACTCCATGAGATAAGAATGCCAAAAAAAAATTAAAAGAAAATGTTTATACACACACACACACACACACACACACTGCGTGTGTGCATGCACGTGTGCAAGTGTACTTTTTTTTTTCAAAACAACTGGTGTGGAAAACAGGTCAAGGGAAAGATCAGACTGTTGTAAAAGGCTCTCAGATAGTATGCCCACCCCTAGGCTCACCCCTAGCTAATTTATTCTGCTCACTGCTGCCAAGAAAATCTCCCTGTAATGGACAGATCTGATCATGTCTTTCTCATCTCTTTCCTAACATGAATAGATGGTTTTATATCCCTTTCACACCATTATGATCAAAAGTCCTTTTCTCTCAACCCTAAAATCCTAATACCACCATTCTGAATAACTGCAACGAAGTCATTAACATGTTTAGAGACATGAAGTCAGAACCAAAAACTAAACTAGGTCTCTGATTTCAGTGTGGTCAAATAGAAAGAACACCTTTCTTATGCTATTTATGTCCTTCATGGTCTGCGGAAAGTCACTTTATTCTAGACTCTGCAAAATGGCTATATCCTCTTTAAGGTCTCTTCCAGCTCTAAATCCTAGAGAATTATGAACATATACATTGTGGCACACAAATTTGTGAACTCTTCTGGTTTCAGATATCAAGGAACAAGGAAAAAATTTCTATACTCTATTGATAACTGCTAGATTAATGGGTAATATACAAGTTGACATAAAATTATTTGAGATTAATTAATTCAATTCTAGCCGTTCAACCAGGGTCAAGTCCATCTAAGTCTCTCTACTAGACTCCTCTATCACTTCTATAGGAATAGTATGAGAGGCTTTGTCAAATGCTTTACTGAAATCTAGGTAACAGACTTTCCCTGATCTGAAAAGGAAACAAGGTTACTCTACCATGACCTGTTCTTGACAGGTCTGTGGACCTCTTCTCAGAATTATGCTTTATAATAATTTAAAGAAATGCTTAATTTCAGTTGGACATTAGCAGTGATTTTTTCCCCATTCAAGTTCACAGACCCTTTGAATTCTAGCCATTCCTTGGACACCAGGTTAAGAATGCTTGCTTGAGAGGTACTTCCCAGTTCCGTGTATTTTTTGGATGTGACCTATTTGGTCCTGAAATAAATCTCCAAAATGTCACCCAAACCTAATTTTAAAGGGTAATTTGTCCAATTTACAATACAGATTATGGTGCTAACTTGGCTAACACTTCCCTTACTTGTCTTGGTGTAGGTATAACAAAATGTCACCAATGCTAATGATGACAAATTGTTTCAGAAAGTCAATGAGAGCATCATTAATTGCATGTTGAAATGTTGTTGGGTCATTGACCAACCCAGGAGATATTTATAGTATTCTTATGACTTTAGGTATCTGAGATTTATGGCATCCCACATGATTTAAATTGATTTAAAGCTGTCCACAATCTGACTTCCTTCTACTTTCCCAGGTTTATTTCATATTTCTCCCTTTCACACTCTGTGTTCAAGGCAAACTGTCCTACTGGCTGTTACTTGTACACAGCATTCCATCTCCTGTCCATTCCTTTGCATGAGTGTTTGCTCATGTCTTGAATGTATTACCTTTTCACCTCTACCTCTTACATTCCTAGTTTCCATCCCTACATAGCTAATCTCATCTCCTACATGAGATCTTTCCAATGCCCCTCTTCCTTTCTGTTGAGTTCTAATCTCTTTGAAATTACTTTGAATTCCTTATTGTATTCACTTATTTGTATACATGCTGCATTCCTCAGTGGAATGTGAGCTTGAGGAAAGAAATTATTTCACTGTTGTCTTCATATTACCATTATGTAGCACAGAGCTTTACATATAGTAGATATTTGATAATGCTTTCAAGAAACTTCTATTATACTTCATTTCAATTAAAGTCTTGTGGCTAATACAGGACCATATTTCACCTTGACTTCTTAAGGCCACAGAATGGGGACACCCTTGCCGGCAATTGAGATGGTCTAACAAACCACTTATTCACATTTGAGAGAGAGAGAGAGAGAGAGAGAGAGAGAGAGAGAGAGAGGAGAGATAAAGAGGCGAGAGAGAGAGAGAGACAAAGAAATAGAGAGAGAGGGAAGAGATAGAGAGGAGATACACACACACAGAAAGAGGAGAGAGATGTGTGTGTATATAGCTCTATGTATATATATATATATACATATATATACATACATACATAGAGCTATATACACACACATATATGATACATATATACATATACAATACATATATACGTATATAATACATATATACATATATATGTATTGTATATGTATGCTTGTGTGTACAAATAAACACAGAGAAAGTTTACTTTTAAGCCATAAATCCCCTGATGAGACAGTAATATCCTTTGAAGCATCTTAATTGGGCAATTATAATCCCTGTTGGATGGCCACTGAACTGGTCTTTCTTTGGCAATCCAAAGAAGTTTGAGTCTCTTGGTCTTTAATTGCCTCTGGCAGTTCTATTATGCCTGACTCTGACTGAGATCATTATTGCACGGGGAAACTCTACCCATGGCCTGATGAATATGGTGACCGTGTTGTAATAACCATGGCAATCCAAATGTATTAGTTATCCTCCTTCAAACTCTTACTCTTCTACAATCCTCTGCCTTGCCAGTTAAGCTGAATGGTTTCATACCACATCAGACCACCTCTGCCCATCTACCCACTTGCCCTAGTCACCATTGTGAAAGTGTTACCTTACTGAAAGCAACACCATTTCCTTATCAAGTTCCTAGCACTGTAGCTCCCTGATACCCCAGAATCTCTCAACCTGCTTTGCTTATAGTAGTCTGTCCTCTACTTGGGACCCCAAAACTTCTCTAACAACAGGGCAAGAATAGTAAGGAAGCCCTTATGTTCCTTTAAATTTCTTTTCAATTGCTTGGGGCTCTGTTCAGAAGAAAGTCTTTCCAAAAATACCTGCTTTATTCATGCACAATTTTGGTTCGCTGTCCTTGTATCAATTCCATCTACTTATGGAGGCTTTGTCCTGTGGTGGTCCTGTTGGGGGACTGTGTTCAACACACCTTAAAATAAAGTCTGTACCTGGACTGATTCTTTTGAAGCCCAAGTGGCCGGGGAGGCCTCTGCTGTTTCCCATTTTCATTAGATCCAGGTTGTCTTGCTCATCCTCTTAATTCCTTTGAGTATCTCTGGTAAAACTCTAACACCATTTCCATTCTTCCAACTTGGCACTCAGTTGTTGTACCATCAACTCCATAATGTTTGCTATGACTACAGATAAGTCTTGGCATCCTACTAACCCTGCTTTTTGATCCTTAAGATTACTGCTTTATCTTCTCCTGAAAATCTCAATCAGTTTGGCTTCTTTCCACTTCAAATGGACCACTAACTCACTAACATAGTCTAATAATGGCCTAGTATGTTGTCATATCCTCCCTTTTCTACAACTGTTGATAAATTCTTAGTAGCTCAGTTTTTATGTAGTAATAGTTCACCATCAAGAGATGTTTCTCCTCCATTAGTGGTACCCCTTGATTAAATGTACAGATATCTAGTTTCTCAATGTCAATGGTAGTTCACAACCAATTAGTTCCAAAGATGTTGGATTAGGTATCTAAGGCTGGCCAGAAAAAGGACATTTCTTCAATCCATTGGTTGGAATGGAAATTGACCAAAGGTTGAGGGGAGGGTGGGTTACTGCCATTGGAGGAAAAGATAAGATTCTCATGATTGTGTATATGGGATGAGACACAACATTTACAGTTAATACTTTCAACTCTTATAATTTTTCCCCAAATTTATTTGTATATATCTTATTTGTACATAGTTATTTACACGCTGTCTCCCCCATTAGATTATGAGTTCTTGAATACCAGGGATTTTTTCTGAGGGGTAGGTTACTTTCCTTTGTCATCCTACTGTTTAACACTGTGCCTGGCACATAGCAGGTACTTGATAAAAGTTTGTTGACTCAAATCAACTTGTTCTTCTGACCTGTTCAACATCTACACTACTCCTTCCAAGGTGAGCTATATACGAAGAAGGTTACATAAAGCCTGGTATGTTTGCCATATTAAAATGCCCACAAAAATGTTCCACTTTTGGAGAGACAGAGGACTGAGGTCAGTTGTAGGTATGTGGACTCTAGTCAAAATCTATAGGACATGATCCCGTTACTCAGATCTCCTCACTGATGTCCTTTGTGAGTGAGCTATATGGGGCAGCATAGAACCTGCCCCCAGGTTACATGCAGACAACCAAATATAGACATCCTAGATGATCTCTTTACTGTCACACAGAACACTGGAGAAAGTTCTACTACAGTAGAACCATCCTAAGAGTCTTGGAGTCTTACCTGAGCAATCAAACCCACCTGACCTGCATCGTAAAATTTACAGAAAATAAGCTGTCTTAACAATGATATTCCAGCACTAATTTCAGGATCGAACTTTGCCTGGATACTTTTCTTCTTCTCAGGTACTGGTGGAGTCCCTAAAGTTCATTCCTGGGTATAGCTCAAGGTGTGTCTCTCAGTCCTTATACCCATAACATAACATTGGTTTCTTTCTCATTTTTCCTGGTGTGATTAATGGAGAAAGAGCAGTGGTCTGAGTCCCCAGAAAATCTTCTTGGTGGATGGACATCACAGGGGTGGTCTGGTCCTGCATTACAGAAAATGTGAGAGCCAAAACAAAAGTCACAGGGTGTTAATTTGTGTGATAGCCCCAGCGCTTCTTTCTACAGCCATCAGACATCTGCAATTGCTTAGATGTGAGGCGCACATGGACGAAAGCCTTTCTCTGTAGGAATGCCTCAATTCCTGCCCATTTGGCACCATGTTATTGTGTGTAGCTTGTTTTGAAAAATCTTGGCAGAGATTCCCTAACGAAAAGCAGAGTCTGCTGTCGTGACTCCCTCTGCAGCAGGGAGCTCCAATGCCAGCTGTCAAACTGAATTTCCAAAGACAAGCCCTCTTTTTTCACTGACCTCCTTCTCTTTCCTGATTGCTCCACTTCCGCTGACGCTCTCATGGCCTTGGCATTAACCAAGCAAAATCCCTTCTGAATAGTTCCAATGCAAACTGTTCCAAATAGAAAGAAGACTAATAATGCTGAAGCCAGTTAGGTTTAGAGGTGGGATTGACAAATCTGTATTCTCACAGCAGTCATTTTGTCCATAACCAAGTAGGCCCACCAATAAACCTCTCCACAGTGACAACTGTGTATCCCATTAAAAAAAAAAGTCTCAAGTGAAAGAAGCAAAACAGAGAGAATACACAAAGTAGGAAATGGAAAGAGTTGTGACGCAAACTGGAAATAACTGTAATGCAAAAACAAAAAGTATCAGATTTTGAAAAATCTCAGAAGGAGATTCCTTTATCCATTGTATCAGCAAGCACCCCAGCATACCCAGGATGGCTGCTAGCACAGTTTCTTAGATCTGCTTTTCTAAAGGAAAGCAATTTAAAATGAGTTAACAATCTTACTTTAATCAATCAAACATATATCATTTACTTAGTTCAGGGGGAAAAGTCAACTCCCTGGACTTCAGAGAATACAAACAGAAGTTATAAGCAGACAAACAGATCAGCAGACAGGCTTCCAGCTGTCTGACCATTACATCCGTACCTAGTCAGTTCCCAGAGAGGGAAGCACCAACATCTGGGTTTTCAAAGCGGGGGTGGGGGGGGGGGGGCTCAACAGTTTCTCAGAGTCTCGTCTGGCCAAATCACACAACTTTTCTCAAAGTGAGCCCCAAAGCAAAAGCTCACATCAGGGTATATATAGCCTTCTCCTGGATCAGAGAACATCACAACCCTCTTGACCCACTGCCCAATCACAAGGTAATAAGGTGCGGGCATTCCTGAAGAACAAGCCTCCTGCCACAGACTCCATGTGACCACATTCAGCCTATTAGGGGGCAGAATATATTTTCAAATCAGGGAAGGTTCTCAGAGCCACTTAAGCCTATCAAAGGGCCTGGGGGCAGGGAAGATCTTCAGATTCCCATAACATCCATTCACTATAATTTCCCATCATCCCAGCAGGTATACTTACAAACTTCAAGTTTATTTTCCTAAACTTACTTGTGTGAGTAAAGTTAGCACTTTGGTTTACCTCAGCCAGAAAAATTCCTACTTCCCTCTCTAGGTGGAGGGATTGAAGCTGAAACAGGAAACAACTTTCATCATTTACTGGATTTTGCTGAATTACATTACGAAGTCAAATATGGTAAGAGTCAAACCATGTTAAGAAACAATTGAAGAACAATGGGGAAGCTTGAGGCAATTCTCCACCACATTAAGAGAACCAAAGCTTTGATTTAGAATGAGACTGTCTTTATAGACAGCCCTACTTGAACCCTAATCTACTCATAATCTCAATATCATTTGAGTGAATGGGAAACATTTTTTTCTATGCATTAAATGCTTTTGTTTCAAGTGAGTATAAATAAGTCAATATTTTCATTGATTCTGGGATCTCTGACAAAGGAATCCCTTCCAATGGAACAAATTATGATCCAATCTCTACCTTTTCTTTTAAAATAAATTTTTTTATTTTTGGTTCCAAATTCTCTCCCTTCCTCTAATCTTCCTCCAGCCATTTGTGAAGGCAAGAAATATGATACTTATTCTACATATGAAGTATGTAAAATATGCAAAACATATTTCCACATAAGCTATTCAAGTTCATACGTTTTCATCCTGTGTGACTCTTGCCTATGTCTTCTCATGCATCTGACACAGGAGACTCACCCGACATGCTGAGAATCTTTCCCTAAGTGTCTTGACACTCCCTTCCTACCAGGGTAGCACACAAGCCATCCATGGTAATCTTAATGATGACAACAGCCTTAAAGTTTACTCCATGATACCAATGGAACTTCCCATCAACCCTATAAGAGCAGTACTATTATTATCCTAATTTTACAGGTCCAGAAATTGCACCTAAGAGAGGTTGACAGATTTGTCCACATTCATGTAGATACTATGTGCATGAGGCTTTTTTTTTTTACGATAATAGCGAACATTTATGTGGTGCTTTAAAGTTTGCAAAACCCTATACAGATGTTTTCTTGTTTGGTCCTCACAAAAACTCTGGGAGATATCATTTTACTGATGAGGAACCTGAAGCATGGAGAGGTTATTCACCCAGGGTCACAAAGCTACTTAGTGTTTGAGGCAGGATTCAAACTCAAGTCTTTCTGATTCCAATCCACTGTGCTGCGTGGGTTAGTATCTGGGGGTACATGTAAACTCGAGTTTTCCTGATCCCAGGTTCAACACTCTATCCACTGTGCCAACCAATTACATCTAGAACTTTAGGTATGTGAAATGATGTTTCTAGGGTCACAATAAATGTCTGGTGTGGGAGTGGATCCCAGCTCCAAATTCAACCTTTTAACATTTATGCCAGAATATCTATTTTTTTTTCTTTTTGGAGGGGGAAGGCAGGGCAATTCGGGTTAAGTGACTTGCCCAAGGTCACATGGCTAGTAAGTGTTAAGTGTCTGAGGTCCTCCTGACTCCAGGGCTGATGCTCTACTCACTGAGCCACCTAGCTTCCCCCTATCTTTTTTTTTAATGCCTTGCTCATGCTACACAATCAATTCATTTCTTTTTTTTTTTCTAGTCAGACCTATATTTCACACAAATTCTTCTGTGAAATTCTTCAGGGTTAATAAGTGACAACCTATTCATTCTACCATATGTCTCTCCAAAGCACTTAGGTTGACAAATTATAATTACACACACACACACACACACACAAACTCGTTCATATATACTCCTTTAATATCCTTGCCATGAAGATTTTTCTATGCATAGCCATTTATGAATTAGTGTTTTTCTGTTCTAATGGTTTAATACTGATGACAATATGTAGAAAAAGTGGACTTTTTTTTAATTAAATTTTTTCCAAATGACTTTACTTTTTCCTGTTCAACCTTTGTAATCTGTAGCACAGACAGACTAGAGCAAAATTTCCTTTTTCCTTCTGAAGGCAGTGAGCAATCACACTTCCAGCTGGATTTCCATGCTCAATGTGAAGCCAATTTTCTGATGGCTGATTGGGAAATCTTGGCAGATGTCTTACAATGAGAATTGAGGCTGACATGGGAGACATTTAGTGAGGCAAGACATTCTTTTATTTGTTTATCTGAATCAATGCATCCCAACAGTGGCAAGCAGGATACCAGTGACCAGGTGAGGGTCAGTTTGAGGTGAAAAAGGTGAAGCTCCAGAATCCATCTATCCCAGTATCACTTTGTCATCAACACAAAACTGAGACCCAGAGAAACGAATCAGCTCACTCAGGCTCCTACATACTTAGTAAATGTCTGAGTGAGTGAATCTGAGTTTTCCTGTGCCTAAGTTCAGCGTTCTAACTACTACAGTTGTCATGAGGATCAAATGACATATATGTGTGTATATATGTGAATGTATCTATGTGTATATATGCATGTGTATGTATATATACATATATTGACATATGTACACACACACACACACACACACACACACACACACATATATATATATGGCATTTCCCCAACTTTAAAGTATCAGCTATTATAATTAGCCAAATCCACTCACTAGGTCCAAGATGTATGCATCTTCTACCAAATTCTGCTCTCTGGAAAATTGTATCGCTAGGGTGGAAGGGCAGTAGGAAGACCTTCATCAGTCCTCACCCCAGGCTTAAACTTGGGAATCTCTAAGTTTGTGTTTGTTCATGTCTCTAAGTTCTTATGAGATAAATAAGTAAATATGCTATGAGACCCTTTCTGTTTTCTAAGCAGAAGGAAGAAACATGATGGAGGAATATCCAAGATGAATAGATGAATGCATCAATGGATGGATGGATGGATGGATGGATGGGTGAATGATCATTTATTGAGTGCTATGTGCCAGTTATTATGTTAACTTCTGAAGATGCCAATATTAGCAAGATAGTACCTACCTTCAAGGAGTTTATATTGTAGTAGGAAAAGAAAACATATAGAAGTGGAGGGAGGGAGGATGTTTTGATAGTATTTATGTTATTACTATTTTCAGAGGCAAAGTTGAACATTTGAGGAGGCTAAGAAGGGTGCCCACAGTAGCATGGCACGAAGATGGCTAGGAAATTGCTTGGTGGGTCAGTGCCCAGGGTAAATGTGATGAATTTCCCACTTGACTACATTCCTTTAGATGACTCTATGATGCCCCCAGGAATCTGATCATCATGAACCTCATCATCCTTCCTTGATACTCATACTTCAGCAGTACCCTCAGTACCCTCTCCCCCTCTAATTGGAGGTCTAGAGGACAGAGCAAAGAACTCCTCCCAAATCTTCCATTTAAAGAGGGCTCCAGACCAGCCATCTCCTCCTCCCCTTTTCAGCTTCCTTTTTGTGTTGTCTCCCCCTTTAGACTGTAAGCTCCTCGGAGTCCGGAATCGTCTTTCTTTTTTGTTTTGTGCATGCAACATTTAGCACAGTGCTTGGAACCATAATAAGTATTTATATACATTTTTATCGACTGACTGACTACCTCAACTACCAATAAGAACCTCAGGGACCCATGTTGGGTCAGAAATGGAGGATGAAAATGCCTAAGGGTCCCAAGCAGCAGTGATGCTGGTTGGGGAAATGACCTTATAATAACATAAAGGGACCAATGAAGGCAGGGATATGGCTCCTTTGAAATGTGGCTGTATTAAAGTAGAAGCAAAAAAGAAAGAAGGCTGTGGGATTCAGAGTAACCTTCCTGGCTAGGAAGTCATAGAGGCAGACATAGCTTGAGTGCCTTGCATTGAAGCTGCAGAAGCTGCTAAAAACCTCATTAGTGACATCCTTGTTGTTGCTGGATCTTTCCTTCTTAATTTATAGAATGTAACACAACCCATAGGGATTAAAAAATCATGTTTGTAATAGCATAGTCTCAAGTAGGTCCCAGTAGACTTGACTATTTACAGCAGGATTTACCTTTAAAAAAAAATTCCCATGGGGGCGGCTAGGTGGCACAGTGATTAGAGGACCAGCCCTGGAGTCAGGAGGTCCTGAGTTCAAATCTGGCCTCAGATACTTAACACATACTGGCCGTGTGACCTTGGGCAAGTCACTTAACCCCAATTGCCTTGCCTTCCCCCCTCCAAAATGCAAAAAACAAAAAATTCCCTAGCACCAGAGTTCCTAACCTGGGATCCATGTGTAGATATCAGGGGATCCATGTATGAATTTGGATAGGAAAAAAAAAATTACATCTTTATTTTTATTCACTTCCAACTGAAATTAGCATTTCCTTCAATTATGATTTCTTTTAAAAAAAATTATTTTGGGAAGGCTGAAGGGCTTTACCAGACTGCCCAAAGGAGTCCACAAGTCAAAGATGGCTAAGATCCCATGCTTTTTAGTGTATATTTAACAATAGTCATGATAATTGGTAACATTGATTTTGTGCTTTAAGAGTAGCAAAGTGCTTTCTATATATTATTTCATTTTATCCTCAGATAGGTGCTATTATTAGCCCTATATTGCAGAAAAGGAAACTAGAAAGTGTTTGTAGCAGGATGAGACCTCTGGTCTTCCTGATATACTAAGTTCAACACTGACTGCTGTAACACGAATAACCATTTTATGTGTGTGTCTTCTAAATCCCATTACATTGTACTCTCTTAGGAGAGAACAGTAAGGTTAAGTGGAAAGAGCACCAGATTTGGTGTTGGAGGAACTGCGTTCAAATTCCAGCTAAGCTCTTATCACTTTGTGTGCTCTTGGGTAAGTCATTTTTACCTCTCTGGGCCTCAGTTTCCTTCTCTGTAAAATAAGAGAGTCTAACATGCTCTCTAAGTTCCCTTCTAGTCCTAGGGTTATGATCTTATGAATATGTTGTCTCTTTCCTTATATAACTCTTAATGAGGACATGGTATCCAATGCATCGCTTTGCTCACAGCAAGTGTTGTTTTTATTCAGTCCTGTCTGACTCTTGATGACCTCATTTGGGATTTTCTTGGCAAAGATCCTGGAGTTGTTTGCCATTTCATTCTCCAGCTCATTTTATAGATAAGGGAACAGAGGCAAACAGGGTTAAGTGACTTGCCCAAGATCACATAGTAAGAGTTTGAGGTTGGATTTGAACTCAGGTCTTCCTGACAACAGGTCTGGTGCTCTATCCATTGCTCCACCTAAATACCACAGAAAATGCTCAATGAATATTAATTTCTTAAATGATTTAACAGACTTTAATGAGGTAGAGGAAGAAGTCTTTGTCTTATGGGGCCAACATAGGAAGGGGTGTGGTGGGAATAATATTTTTAGTCTCCTACCCACCTCCCGTGAAAATGAAGCTAGTTTTCCCTTAAAAGATATTGAAACTGTTCTCACTGTTTAATTAGCTTAGGGTACTAAGGCTTGGATCCTTCCCTATGAGTGCTCCTGGTTAAGGCTGAGTAGACCTCCTTTTTGTGCATTGTTAGATTAACTAGCAATGTCTCACTTCATTCCATTTTCCTACCAAAGCTACTAGAGAACCAACCTCTGAATCAGCCCAGATCATCAGAGAGTACATGTTTTCTCTCTGAGGTGATTACCACTGGTATGCCTTGCCTTGTAACCCTGTGGATAGACTACCCCACCTTCTCAACCCACTGTAAGATTGTCTGTCCTTTGGGATGACATGCCACTTGTCCCATGAGCCCTGCTATCTGGTTTTCTCTCCCTGGTCATTCCTACCTTTCTGTCCCACATCAAATTCTTCTCCATCAACTACTCAACTGAATTTAATTCCAGTAAAATTTAAACTACTTAGAGCTCTGTGATTGATTACCACCAAGTCCTGGGAGCTGTCCTACCAACACTTAGAAATATGCTAAAACCACAGTTATGCTGATTTAGGTGCAGTCTTGCTTGCAGTCAGTGGGAAGATGGGAAAGAGAGGCAAATATTGATTTCATATAAGGAAAGTGTAACATTAGAGCTGGCATTTGTAAAGTACTTTGAGGTTTGCAAAATTATTTACATACATTCTATCTAAGAATGGTTACCTCTAGCAATAGTGAACTCTTCACTGGAGGTGTTCAAACATAGACTGAGTAACCATTTGCCAGGGATATTATAGAGGAAACTCGTGCTTCAGGAAGGAACTATATGACCTCTAAAATACCTTTTGCTTCCATACTATGATTCTGTGAAAACTTTTTTATAGTTGTTAGAAATTACAGAAACATCACAAATTAAGAAGAGGCCTCATTGACAAAGTATTTAGACAACTGGCAAAACTCTTTCCTTGTCACTGTATGTTATTTCCAAAGGAGATAATCTCCTGTCCCAGTCTCTATCCAAAGCTTTCCCTGTCTTGGAAAAAATGTCAAAAACGTTGGGAAAATTCGCTCCACCCATTCCTTTGGGGAGGGATAGTTTCTTAATTCCTCTGGGGTGGAGCCAAATTTTGATGTTCAAAAATTTTCTTAGAAATGAGGTATGGTCAAGATATTCATCCAATGTAATTCTGTAGGGGGAAATGGGGTGGGAGACTAGTATCTAGAATTACATGGAATGTGAGTGGGATCCATAATTTCTAAGAAGGGAAGATTTTTCCATGAATCGGAATAATCATGGTATTAGGAGAAAGGAGTTGTACCAGTTAGTTTTTGCCTGGCCAGATGACATAAGAATCATGGAAGTTATGTGCCTGGCCTTGTCGGGTAATTTTTTTTATGCTGAGTCAGCTAAATAGTATAGCAAAAATCCACGTTTCTGTATATAAGGTATTAAGATTGTGGCAGGATCACAATCTTCTTTTCCCAATTCTTTTCATGGTCCCAAAGAAATGAAATATTGAGAAAATAATATCATTGGAATCAACATGTATCCCAATATAATTGCTAACATAATCGAAGAAATGGATCACATTACAAAGAAGAAGGAACTAGATTTACCAGAAGATTAATACCATGTTTTGGCCAGATGGTCAGTAGTTCATCGATAGTATCTTTACCAAGAAAGCCTCAAATAGAGTCAAGAGTTGGACATGATTGAAATGACCATACAACAATGACCATGTCTTGATTATGATCAAAGTTGGTTATCTTTTATCTAGTCTAAATATACTCAGTTCCTTCAACTTATCCTAGTATGTCATGATTTCAAGGACCTCAACCACCCCAGACATATTCTGGGCATATTCTAGCTTGCCAATACTTGAGTATGTGAAGGATTTCAGGGATTGTTCTCTTTGTCTTTCTGTCCCCAAGACCCAGCACCAATGCCTGGAAACACAATAGGTGTTTAATAAATGCTTCTTGATCAAGCTGTGATTTTATCAGCATATGGGAACTCCTTCCATGAGCTAAGATGGCTACTTGTGACTAAGTGGGTAAGTCCTAGGGGGTTGTCTGACTCTAATAGAGGTTAAGATTTTTTCAGTTGAGACTTTTAGCAAAAGTCAGAAGTGGGACTAAAGCCAAGCCTTTCTGAATTTGAGTTCAGTGCTCTGCCTTCCATACCAAGCTAAGTCTTTGTAGCACATCAGTAGGGATAAGGATAATAATCGGACTTATGATCTCATGGACAGAGGGAACTCCAAATTGAGAATGTAGGTCAGCACATTCTCAATAAAGACAATTGTTAGAGTCTTGGGGAGCAGCCGAGAATACTTGCCCAATGTTGCTATTGTTGTTGTTGTTATCAAGCTGTTTCAGTCACGTCCAACTCTTCATGATCCCATTTGGAGTTTCCTTGGCACAGATACTAGAGTGGTTTGCCATTTCTTTCTCCAGCTCATTTTACAGATGAGGAAATTGAGGCAAAGAGGGTTTGCCAAGATCACATAGCTAGTAAGTGTCAGAGTCCAGACTTGAACTCCTAAAGAAGAGTCTTCCTGATGCCAGGCCTGGTGCTGTATCTACTGTACCACCTAGCTGCGCAATGTTACATAGACAGTACGTGTCAAAGGTGGGACTTGAGTGTGTGTCCACTACTTCATTCTTACTTCTCAACTCATTAATATTCTTCCTAAAACATGATCCCCTCAATTGAACACATTACTCAAGATATGGGCTGACTAGTACAGAATATGTCAACTCACTAGTCTTGGACACTATCTCTCTTAATGCATTTTATCACATCCCCTGTTTTGGCTATTATGTTGTCATAGATATCACACTGTTGACTCATACTAAGCTTGCATTCCACTCAAATCCCTGGGTCTTTTTCATATGAAAAAGCCACATTTCCCCCATTTCCCTCATGCCTTTCCTGAGAGAAAAGGAAAACATAACTATATGCACTATTTCACCTGGAAAAGAGAAACTTAATGAGTAATTTGATGCCAGGTTTTAGGCATTTAGCTTAGACATGAAGGACATGTTTCTTAAGAATAAGGATTTTAATTTCTGGAAGGAGTTAATGAGGGTGATTATAGAGTCTCTTTCTATAAGGTTCTTTGGAAACAGATAAGACTTGTATCTGTCTGGGAAGGTTTAGAAGTGGTTTTTCCAAAGCTCAGGAGAATGGACAAATTGACCCCTAGGGGCCTGTTCTATCCCAAACATTCAGAGGGATGTTATTATCTTTTTGGTTACATTTCCAGTGTCATTTCAAAGACCTGTTTGAGTTTGAATCAGCCGTATGTTTACACTCTCAGCTATGTGGAACTTAACCTGGAAATTAAGAGCCAAATTTCAGATTAATGTGTGTGTGTGGGGAGGGGGGGAACTTCTTAAATATGCAAAGTGGCATGAAGTATCTATGTTGGTGCTAGATTCCACCTTCTTGGAGGTCTTCAAGCAGAGTCTGGATGGCCACTTGTTGGACAAGATATAAAGGAGGATTCCTTTAAGGTATGGATAAGACTAGATGGCCCCTGGGGCTTCTGGAGTTCTACTATTCTAGTTCTACAACCCTGGAATTCTACTATTCCAGTAATCTCTTCCTCGTTTAGGCCTGGTGTGAATGGTGCCCTACAATTTCCAAGAGGTTCATCATCTACCCTGAAATACATAACAAAGACTCCCAGTGAACCAGCCTTTTTAGTTCTGTAACAAAGGAGTGGGTGATTTTTTAGGGGAAATAATGGTGATCCACTTTTAAACTGGGCATTTCCTGCTGCTACTTCAGTTTAACCCTTTTGCTCAATTGGCATGAACAAAATGTATTCAAGGCACAGGTTCTTTAGCAATGAATGGCCTTTTGGAAATACTTTTGGTTTCTAACATTTGGCATCAGGGAGCTTTTTGGTATCTATACAAAGAACACACACATCTACAGACAATCCACGGATTGTTGTGAGCAAGTAGCCCGATTTTTTGCCTTGAAGAGGAAGAGCACAGAGAATTTCTATACAAGTAGGGCTATTTCTAAATTGGAGACGTCATGATTTGTCCATTCAGAAAGGCACAAGCCAAGCTCTGTGGGTCTCTCACAATGAAGGAGTGTCCAAAAATGGCTTCTTCAATAGCCCTGGACTTCCAGACCTTCCCACTCTTCCATTTCTTCAATAGTCACCAATCATCTGGTGTCATGTTTTACTTTTTAACCCCGGCCTCACTTGTTACCATGGAGATGGTCCAGAACCAAGAGAACTTCCTCTAGGCCTCTAATTCAGGCTCTAAAACTTCCTTAGCTGCCAAGGAAAGACCAACCCCCCATACCCTTATTCACTCTACCCTACCTTTCAGCTTCATTCTAGCTCCAAATGCCATCTTACAAATATACTATTTACAAATAGTATACACCCCCATTAAATTGATGGTGTTGAGATGGTTTACAAATACATTATACCCCATTAAATTGATGGTGTTGAGATGGAGTCATGGGTAGAAAGAAAGAAAGAAATGTGACCTCTTAGGCTTATCTTATTTAAAAGACTTCTCTCTAAGATTTTTATTCTATCTAGTGGATGTGTTAGAGGGGCAGGTTGTGATTTGACCTGAGATGCTGTGTGATATAGTGGAAAGAGAGCTGGTCTTAGAGTTAAGAAGATTTGAGTCCAAGTTTTTTCTTCAATTCAAACTAACTGTAATTATGATCAACTCACTTTTTAGCATCCCCAAGCAACGTTCACACTTTAAGTTACAGAAGAGTTGCTGATCTGCACTGATGAGGGGAGTTACCATCTTGGGAGTTCTCGAAGGATCAGTATCTACGTCTTCCCCTCTCCACGAATTCTATATTGCTATCTGGTATTTCCCTGGTTTTATTTTTTAAAATCTGCTGTTTGCAAAGCACCTACTAAATTCATCACTCTTCACTGTTGACCTCCACTTAACAAATTAGGCTCCAGAATGTCACGGAGCCAAAGGATTTCCATTTTTGGTTTGTACTGCAGCTAAATACTGATGAAGAGTCAAAAGATCCCAACATATTTGAACTGAAGGGAATTTAGGCATTCTCTAGAAGTCAAATACCCAACCCACAGACAGTCTATGACCCACAACACTCCTCGGTGAGGCCAGAAGCAGATTAAAATGTAATTAGAAAATATTTAACAAAATAAATAAAGATACAACTGAACATAGACATTACATTTTAAAAACCAAGACAATATGCAACCCACAGGGAGCCTTTCAGACAGCTTAGTGGGCCCCATTTCTATTTGAGTTTGATACTTAGCTCACTTAAGCTATTGATCTAGTCCAATTCTCTTTTACAGATGAGGAAAGTGAAGTCTCAGAAGATAAAGTGACTTAACCATGGTCATAAAGCTATTAGCTCCATCTTGACTCATGGATTCGGGTCCATATATAAAGAAGCTATGATCTGACTAGTGTAGGAATTCCTTCCACCAGATATAACCCTTTTGTAACTTAGAGTCTTAGTCCCCTGAGCCTCAAAAATGTCAAGTGATTTGCTCATGGTCACACTGTGTGAAAGTGTCAAAGGCAGAATTTGAGCCTAGATATTCCAAACTCCAGGTCTGGCACATGCCATATTGACTCTCAGTATGGTAGTAAACTCTGGTATTAGGATATTAAAACAAAGCAAAGATTAAATAGGGATGAAGAAAGTACAAAAATACTGGGTAGTGGTGAAAAGTTTAAGGGTATATTCCTTGGACTTCCTGACTGTCAATATAAAGTTTATCCATCAGTATGCAAATGATTTCTGTCTTAAAGTTTAAAGCTCTCAAAGTCAATCCATTCTGATGCTATCTCTGTAGGAAGGCAATCATGACGACATATACGTGTTTACCAGCTTGTCTGTGCTGGTTACCTTAGAGACTGGTGTTCCACCCTCCTTCCCTTCTTCCTTCAGGAGACGAGATCAGCCAGCTACAGCTAATGGTTTCCAGATCTGTGGAGATGGGAGGTAGGATGTTCAGCTTGGAAATTTTAGGAACTGCCTTTCAGGAGTTAACACAGTCTATTTCATCATCCTTTAAGGCAAGAGTTCTTAACCTAGGGTCCATAAACATAAATGTTAACAAAATAAAAGTACAAGTAAGTATAGATAATATTGTGTTTGGAAACTAAGGTAATTTGTGGTCCACACGGATCCTTATGTATAGATTAGTGGTTCCCATATGCTTTAAACATATATGTTCATAGATTCCAAGTCAAGAACCCCTGTTGTCCTAAAACATGAACATGTGTGTTCATGGGCCCAAAGTTAAGATCCCCTGTCCTAAAGGATAGCTGAATGAGACTGCGTCAAACCTGAAAAGCAATTCCTAAAACCTTGGTGTAGAACATCCTGCCTCCCTTAGCTACCATGATGTATATGTATATATGTGTATGCATAATATACACGTAGATATATCTACATATGTGCCCATTATACACATGTGTGTATATACATTCATGTGTGTATATACATATATATTTATGGAAGGAATAAGCATTTACATTATGCCTATTATGTGTCAGGCAGTATACTAAGTGCTTTACAATTATTATCTGATTTAATCCTCAAAACAACCCTGGGAGGTAGGTACTATTATTGATCCCATTCTATAGTTGAGGAAACAGACAAATTGGGTTAAGTTACTCTCTCAGGATCACATTGCTAATAAGTGTCTCTTGTCAAATTTGAACTCAGGTCTTCCTGACTCCAGACCTTGTGGTCTTTTGCTCTTTTAATTGTACCACCTAACTCATCTATATCTATATCCACATCTATATCTATATCTATATCTATATCTATATCTATGTCTATGTCTATGTCTATGTCTATGCCTATATCTATATCAATATCAATATCTATATCTGTCTCTGTTTATGTCTATAGATATAATACATATATACACATACATACATATATACATATACACACAGACAGAGAGAGGGACAGAGACAGAGACGGAGAGTGACAGAGAGAGACAGAGACATAGAAAGAGATAACTGTATTTCAGTATAAGTTATTTCCTTTGTCGCATATATATTTTATGAATTTAAAAACATAATCCTGAGGAAGGATCCATAGGCTTCACCAGGTAGCCAATGAGCCCATGAAATAAAAAAGCCTAAGGAGCCCCTTCTATAGGATGAGGGCAAAGCATTTTAACTTGGCCCATTCTTCATAGGGAATAGTGTTGGATAGTAAATTGTTGTAATGTGTTTTTATTGTGATGTTCAATTCATGTAAATGCTACTGGTATGTTCTAAACACAGAGATGAGCTAGACACATAAATAAAAACATAGAATAAAACCTGGCCTCTGCTCTTTCATGACCTACCAGCTTACTGCATGGACTTAACAGACTGACCAAAAGCAGAAGTTTGGTACGATGAAGAGAGAGGGATTGAAAAGGCCAGGCAGGAGACCTGAGCTCTAATCCTGGCCCTGCCACCATTATGGGAAATGCAAACACTGTACACCACCTTGGGCAGGTCACTTCACTTTTCCTGGGCCTTCATTCGTGATTCTCTGTACCTCAGTTTGTAAAGAGAACCAATCAATAGCATGTTTTCAAAACTTATTATGTTCTAGGCCCTGTGCTAAAAGAGAAAGATAACAAAGAAAATGCAAAAGCAGACCTTGCCATGAAGAAGCTTGCCTTCCAATAGGGAAGAGATCTTGTGTATAAAGAAGCACCTAAAAGATCAATAGAAAGTGGGGTGGCTAGGTGGCACAGTGAATAGAGCACCGGCCCTGGAGTCAGGAGGACCTGAGTTCAAATCCGGCCTCAGACACTTGACACACTTACTAGCCGTGTGACTTTGGGCAAATCACTTAAACTCAATTGCCCTCCAAAAAAAAAAAAGATAAATAGAAAGTCTTTATTTGGGAGAGGGACATAGCTCAACACAAAATCCTGCACAACATGCCCTTATTTTCTCAAAGACTTGCAGAGCTGGGAAACTCATTACCTACTCATGCATTCCAAGATCTCTAAAAATCACTTCTAGTTAAAAAAAAAAATCCTTCTTTTCTTGGAGTGCTGGTTGGATTTCTCTTTTCTTCTTTTCTGGGACTTGAAGACTATAAATATTCCTTGCTGAATGTGCCTACTAAATTGATTTTCTTATTGCTTTCATTAGTCTTAATCAACCTGATACATCATTTGTAACTCACCATCCAGAGTTTGAAAGAATTTTGACATGATGAGTCTCTGTATAACTTTTTTTTTTTTTTTGCTTTTTGGAGGAGGGAAGGTATGGCAATTGAGGTTAAGCGACTTGCCCAAGGTCACATGACTAGTTTTGTGTTAAGTATCTGAGGCTGGATTTGAACTCAGGTCCTCCTAACTCCAGGGCCAGTGCTCTATTCACTGTACCACCTAGCCACCCTCTGTATGATAACATCTTTACCGGCTATGTTAAAAAAAAAAAGTATCCAATATATTTCAGTGAGTAAATAATCTACTGGCTTTTCACCTCTCCTTCAGCTTTCTCTTATAAAACCCTAAAAATATCACCCATACCATAAACTCTGAACTCTTAACCCCTCAGTTTTTTCCCAGGCCATCTTCCCTGCCCTAGCCACTCTCCTCTTCTCCCCATTTTGACTTCCTGGTGAATCAATTCAACTCTAAGAGTCCTTCTCTCTTGAATCTCTAGTCCCTTTATCATATCACCAATTACATCCAACCAAGCCTCAGCCACCATTCATCACATTCATTCATACATACATGCTGCTGAATAAAGATGGAGAAAATCATGCAACCATTCCACCTGGGCTCATTACAAATTTGTTGTATAACCTCAGCCAGGCCCTCACTGCTGCTCAGCAATCCTATTATGCCTCCCTTATCAACTCCGTATTCCACTCTCCACAGTGGCCCTTTCAAACTTTTTCATCTGTCCTCAACCTCCCCTGACTCCCCCTCCCCCTGAGAACCTTGCCTCATATTATACAGAATAAATTGAAGTCATTTGCCATGAGCCCCGTCTTCTCCCATCTTTCTCATATCCTTTTACACAGGTGCCTTCTGACATTTCCTCCTCCTTCACCCTTGTCTCACATGACGGGGGAACCTTGCCCCTCACCTCCTAACTACTTAACTCTTTTACCTGCTCAAGCAATCCCGTTTTGTACAGTCTCCTGCAACCAATTGCCACCTCTGTCATCCCCACTTTATCACTTATTTTTAATCTCTCTCTCTCTACTGGCTCATTTCCTACTGCCTGTAAAGATGGCCATTTCTCCCCTATCCTGAAAAAGCCCTCACTTGATCTTTCCATCCCTGCTAACTATTGTCCTGTCCTATATCTCTTCCACCTTTTGTAGGTAAACTCCTTGATAGGCCTTCTGCAATATGTGCCTGCACTTTCTCTCCTCTCATTCTCTTCTTAACCCCTTATAATCTAACTTCTGAATTTATCATTCCACCGAAACTGCTCTCTCTCCAAAGTTACTAATGACCTCTCAGTTGCCAAGTCCAATGGCCTTTTCTCCATCTACATTCTCCTTGACCTCTCTGTAACCTTAGACACTGTTGATCACTCTCTCCTCCTTGATAGTCTCTTTTCTCTAGGTTTATGGAACATCACTCTCTTGCTTCTCTTCTACCTGACTGCCCCAAATCTCTCCCCATTTCAATCCATACTCTGTTCAGTCATTAAAGTAATTTTCCTGGGGTTGGCTAGGTGGTGCAGTGAATAGAGCACTGGCCCTGGAGTCAGGAAGACCTGAGTTCAAATCTGGCCTCAGACACTTAACACAAAAAACTAGCTGGGTGACCTTGGGAAAGTCACTTAACCCCAACTGCCCTACCTTCCCCCCTCCAAAAAGCAAACAATAATAATAATAAAAGATATGACTGAAAATGACTGAACAATAGCACAGCTTTGTGAAGACTGGGCCTTTTATCTTGTCTAAACTTTTTTTTTCTTCCTTAGCACCTAGCACAGTGCCCTGAAAGAAGTAAGTAAAGTTCTTGAGATTGGTTGAATTTGAATTTGAAAAGATCATAAAGTGGGACAGATTCATTTCAGAGGCCTAGAAATCAAAGGATATGATTCAATGTATATAAATCTAATGTATAAACATAAATATATAAATAGTATATAAATCTAGTATATAAATCAGTGACGGGTGATAACTAGGAGGGAAGGCTTAGAGAACAAGAAGGACTCAGTGACTCCTTTTATCTTATACCTTGAGGACTTAGCTTGATAATGGCTTGGTTTTTCTTGTGGCTGTTGTTTTGTTTTGTTTTGTTTTTACAGCTATATAAACATATATAACCCTGGACATAGGATCACAGATGTGGAGATGCAAGGGGCTTTGGAGATCTTTACTGAATCATGGCCTTATAGGATCGTGGGACCAAAGGATCATAGGACCAGAGCTAGACGGGTCTTTAGAGGCTATCTATTCCAGCCCCCTCATTTTGTAGAATAAACTGAGACCCAGAGAGATGAAGAGTGGCTTGCAAAGTCACAAAGTAGGAATTTGTCCTGTGATTTCAAATCCAGTGATCCTTACATTGCAGATATTGTGATCTTTTCTCATCTTTATTTTTTGTCTTTTTAGTTGAAAGATCTGTTTGGTGAGTGTGATATTGGCCTGATTCTGTCATAGTAACTACCATTGAAAGAAAAAATTCAATTTAAAAAGACTTCTAAAACCTGGGTGATAGGCTATTTATTTCTAGTCACGTTCTATTTAACAAGATTCTAGGACAGCAAAAGAATGCAGATAGTTCTTACTAAACGTTATTGTTTGCATTCACCATGTAGCTCTAATGGAGATTATTTTAAGTTTATGGTTAATAAAATAAAATTCAATTTTTAAGAACCCCCATAAGTCTATTTCCATAAGTGTTTATGCACCTCCACTCAGAATTTCCTTCCACATTAAAATAGAATGTGCTTTTGAGCTCTAGTCTAGGAAATGAAAATTAGTCTAATTGTTCCATAGACTTGCATCAAAGTCCTTTTTGGCAGTATCACACCACTTAACCCCAGGTATGCTGGGAATGAAAGGAACCCTCTCCTCTTTGAAAGAAGCTCAGCATGGAGAGGCTGCTCAATGTTCATTTGTAACACCTTGTTTAAAATACTTTAACTGTCAGGCAATTTATCCTTTAAATGAGGGGGAACAGACTGAAGAACACAATACAAGCACATTGTTTAAATGAAATATGCTTTACCTGTTTCCATTACACCAATAGTAAGGAATTCATCCTTATTCCCTAGTAGCTGTGTTCTGTCTCAGCAAATGTTGGTGTGATCAGAGTCAAAACCCCATGGAACAACACTATTACTTTATCCAGAGTCAGAGTCAAATGCTTTGGATTGTGTCAGGGCAATTGAGAATGTTCTGGGCTGTTTATGGTGTAATCCATATATATATATACATATATATATATATATATATATACATATACATATATATGTATGCAGCATATATACATATATAATATATAGTATATGTATATATATATACATATAACTTTTGTACTAGTTTCATTTTCAAATATATTTCTCTCTCCTCACTTCCTCAGAGAGCTATCTCTTGTAACAAAGAATAAAAAAAAGAGGTGAAAAATTGTACACCAGAGCTAATCCATAAATCAGTCAAGTCTGACAGTATATGTAATGTTCTATAACCATAATCTCCCATCTCTCCAAAGAGGGGAGAGAGCTGAATTTTCTCCTCTTTCTTTGGGGCTCTGCTGGATTACTACGATTACAAGGCACTCAATTTGGCTTCTCTTGCTGGTGTTCTTGTCATTTGGGGATCCCAGTCTTTAACAGGTTTGCTGTTGTTCAATTCAATTCTTTGAACTGAATTGAACTCAATTCCCGTTCATAGGAGGCAAAAATGACATCTGGGCAGGATTGGAAAAGGTGTTAGACAGAAGATGGTACTTTGAAAGAAGCTAAGGATTGACTGTAAGAGATGAGGGTAAAAAATGACCATCTACCATAGCTGCCTTGTGTTCAGTTCAGCAAATGTTTATTAAGCACCTAATGTGCACCAGGCATGTAGGTGTTGGGAAATAAAGGGAAAAGATGAAAATACTATGGGCCAGGTATTATACTAAGAGCTTTTCACAAATATTATCTCATTTAATCTTCACAACAACACTGGGAGATAGGTGCCATTATTATCCTCATTTTACAGTTGGGGAAACTGAGGGAAACAGAGGTTAAGTGACTTGCCCAGGGTCACAAATCTGGTCAACATCTGAGGTCAGATTTGACTTTACACACACACACACACACACACACACACATACACACACACACACACACACCCCAGTGTGTATGAATCACATAATCACATATATCATGCATTTATCTATTTGATGCACATATAATAGATGTGTGTAGGCATACAAACATTAAGCAATGCAAAGTAATTGCAGGGGGGAAAGGGAAGTGACAACTGGGAGGGATTGGGAAAGCCATCAGATAGGAGGTGGTACCTGAATTCTACACTGAATGAAGCCAGGGATTAATGATAAGAGATGAATATGAGGAGGTCCTGGAAGGAGCAGTAGCATCTCCCACAGCTACTTGGTATGCAGTTTGGTGGTGTGATACTTGTTTAATTCACATGGACATTTATTAAATACCCACCACGTCTCTGGTGCCCCCATGTACCCAATGTTAATTGTTGCATATGATACAAAGGAAGTACATCAACAAATCAAATCAACAAATCAAATCAATCAACAAATCAAATCAATCAACAAATCAAATCAAGAAATCAAATCAATCAACAAATCAAATCAAGAAATCAAATCAATCAACAAATCAAATCAACAAATCAAATCAACAAATCAAATCAAATCAACAAATCAAATCAACAAATATATTTTTTGAAGGAATACTACGTGTAAGGCATAATTCTAGACTCTCTAGGCATATAAAGAAGCCTATGCTATGAAAGGCAGTGTTATACAGTAGGAGAAGAGTAGAATTTGCAGTCAGAGTGTCTTCATTCTAATCTCAACTGTGGTGCTTATTATTCATGTGGCTTTGGGCAAATTCTGTTACCTCTCTGGGCCTCAGTTTCCTCATTTGTATAATAAGAGACTTAGAATATATGATCTCCAAGGCCTTTTCCAACCTGGCCCTCATGGACCAAGATTGGATTTCTGGATAAGATCTCAGGGAATGTGTAATCTCCTTATAAGACTAAATCAATTGAATAGTAACATTAATTCAATATACACATTCAAGAATCTAATACAGAGAATGTACTCTGACTAATACAAATGAAACCATAAAGGTATAAAGAAGTATGTTAAATGCCGCATTACATAATTTGGAGTGTAAATGCCATTCGAATATCAGCTCCTTGAGAGCAGGGAGATTTTTGCTTTTTTCCTTAGCTCCTAGCAGAAATAATTGATGTTTCATACAAGTCTATTGAATGAATGGCTATACGGGAAAGAACAATGTGAATAAGGGTACTTAGAGAAAAGGAGGGACTGAATTGAGTCATAAAGAATGAGGAAGAAAAAGAAGCATTGTGGAAAAACCTGGGACCCTGAGTCTGCAAGCCTGGAGTTTAGTTTTAGTCTAGCAACAAACCTGTGTGATCCTGGGAGAGTAACTCTTCCTCTCTGGGTTTCCATTTCCACCCCCCAGTAAAAGGTGCAAGGCCAGCTTCCTATCTGTTGTGGTAATTCTCTGAATGAGCAATCCTATGGTTCCTTCCTTTGACTTGTCTCCAGAGTACCTCAGCTCTTCATGCTTTTTAGCATTTCTTCTAACCTAATGTATCATATACAGACCAGTTTTTCATGTAGAGTGTTGAAACAAAGAACATTCTAACTAGGTCATTTTTTTGGAAAAGTATCATAAAAGTGAAGCCTCTGTAAAAACATAGCGAGCTGGGGAGGCCCAAACTCCTACAAAGCCAAAAGAAACCTAGAAAATCCCAGAAACCCCAGGTGCCTCAAAGGGGCAAGAAAGAATCAACCACCTAGAGAGATGAACTGAAATCTATTGCTTTCACATGGCAGTCACATCAATAATTCAAAATCACCCCAGGCCTGTCTGAACCACTGAGGAAATAAATGATGCCACCCCTGCCCTAACACCAACAACCCTTTTTTTAAGTGGATAACCCATAACCCTGCTCATTCCCTTTTTGGTTTTCTTAGAGATGGGCCATTAAATCAGAAGTTTTAGCAATTGCCTGAAAAGACTTCAGAAATGTGACCTTGGGTAATTTTGATGGATGCATAATATCAGACAGAGCCAGGGTAGAGGAGGTGAAATCATCTGTTTGGCCACCAGTCTCTCCCCTGTGCTACATGGAGAGAGCAGAATCGGGAAGCCAGCATCATAATTAACTTGACTGAAATACACAAGAAGGGAAAGCAGCCAGAACATAAAATATGGATAGGAAAGGATTTCTCAAACTGTGAGAAACACAGAGGTACAAACAAACCCTAGGGTTGGGCAGCTATGAAAACAATAGACACATACTGGAACCTCCGGGCCTGAATGGCAACTAGACTGTGACTGTGCCTTGTATCTTACTGACTCAGCACTTTTGCTCCAGAGTCCCTTGTGCATCTAAAAGAAAAAGGCAAGGAAGTCACCAACACTGCCTCTGTAAAGTGAACAAATGATAGTTCACATATCTACAGTCAGCCAGGCAACAAACGTGTATTAGGCACTTACTGCATGCCAGGTGGGTTAGTGATGTGGCACAGTGGATAGAGCACTGGACTTGGAATCAGGAACGCTAATTTTCACGAGTTCAAATCCAGCCTCAGATACTTGCTAGCTGTGTGACCCTGGGCAAGTCACTTAATGCTGTTTGCCTCAGTTTCCTCATCTGTAAAGTGAGCTGGAGAAGGAAATGGCAAACCAGTCCAGCCTCTTTGCCAAGAAACACCCCCTGCCTCTGATGGGGTGTCAAAGAGTAAGACATGACTGAAACTATTGAGCAAAAACAATGAAATGTGCCTGGCACTGTGTTAAGCACTGGGGATATAGTCCCTGCCCTCAAGAAGCTCACAATCTAATGGGGGAGATGACACGCACACAACTACATACAAAGAAGATATAAACAGGGTAAAATGGAGATAATCAGCAAAGAGAAGGCACTTGAATTAACAGGGATTAGGAAGTGTTTTCTTCAGAATGTGGGATTTTAGCTGCAGTTTGAAGGAAGCCAGAGAAGGCAGAATTTGAGATGAAGAGGGAGAGTCCTAAGCACAGGGGATAACCAGAGAAGATGCTTGTAGTCTGAAGGTAGAGCTTCTTGCGCGAGGGACAGCAAAGAATCTAATGCCACTTGGTCACAGGGTACATGGTGAGCATAAGGTAAAAGACTGGAAAGGTTGTGGGTCAGGGGGGGAGGCAGGTTTTGAAGGACTTTGAATGCCAAACACAGGATTTTATGTTTGATTCTGGAGGTGACAGAGAACCATTAGAGTTCATCGAATTTGAATGTGAGGGTGGCATAGTCAGACTTGTGCTTTGCTATCTGGACTGGAGTGGACTGAAATGGGGAGAGATTTGTGTCAGGAAAAACAACTAACAGGTTATTGTAGTAGATCAGTTATGAGGTGCTGAGAGACTGCACCATACTTGTGACAATGTCAGAGGAAAGAAGGGGGCATGCACAAGACAAGTGTTACTAAGATGGAAACAACGGGCTTTCACAAGAAATTCGAGTGAGAGAAAGTGAGAACCCAGTTTAAAATGTCCAGTAGGTAGTTAGAAAGAAGAGGTTGACAGAGAAGTTAGAGCTAGATAAGATTTGACAATCATCAACAAGGAGATGATAATTGAATTCATGGGAACTGATGGAATCACCCCCCAAAGGCTTGAAAAGCACTATTCCACTGAACAATCCTGAAACATAGGTATTGTATATGTTTTTATTTCCTTTTGACAAAAGAAGAAACTGAGGCTGAATGGTTCAGTCATTTGTCCAAGGTCAAGCAGCTAGCAAACATCACAGTCTGGTCAGACCTTCACACTCAACGGTCAGAACTCTCCTTTAAGTTGGGTAATTTGTCTAAGACGACACTGAAGGTTTGGTTTTTTTGCTTCATATATATATATGAAACAAACACACATACATATGTGTGTATACATATATTTAAGTTTTTAATCATTCTTCCACTTGGCTCATTTGATCACAACCTTGGTTGTTTCTGTTTTGAAGTAGAAACAAAGAACAAAAACCCACACCCATATAATAGAAACAATTTATCTCACTGAAGAACTTTATTTCAGCGTTTACTGTCATTAGAAACAACACATCTAAAGTCTTGGATTGTGAAACCATTGCTCTCTCACTTCTCTATGAAGTACCTTACTCCAATGTCTCCTGCAAGACAGACACTCAACATTTTTTTTTAGTGACAATGACATTTTTTCATTTAAAAAAGTTTAATAGATGGATTTTATTTTTTTACCTTATACATATTTATGTAGTACTCTATTTCATGAAAGGGCTCTTTAAAAAAAATTTTTTTTTCAGTTCCAAATTCCCTCCCTTCCTCAACTCCACCCATTGAGAAAGAAAGAAATATGATACCCATTATATATATGAAGTCATGCAAAGCATTTTCCCATTTGCAATGTTTAAAAAAAAAAAGCAAAAAAAAAGTGGAAAAAAAATATGCTGCAATCTGCACTCAGAGTTCATCAGTTCTCTCTCCAGAGGTGGATAGTATTTTTCATCATGAGACCTTTGGAATGTGATGATTCATTTGGCATTATTCTGGAGCAATTTGTTGGTGCTTCATTTTACAAAGTGCCTCACCCTGTCAGCTGCAAAGACTTACAGCCTCAGTTCCACAGAGTTAAGCCAGCATGATGGAAGGAGGAGGCCCGTTGTCTTTCCTGCTATCAAACCAGGAGTCACCTTCAATGCCGGCTTTGGGTGTGTGGGGAGCAGGACCAAGAGTTCTGGATTTGAAGGCAGGAGACTGGAGTTCAGATACCTCCATTACATGCTATCAGTGCGAGCTGGGCAAGTCTTTGGTTCTCCATTTCCCCAAATGTATAAGGAGTGGGTTGCAATAGATGGCGTCTGAGCTCTGGCAGCTCTATGTCTATGATTGTCAGGTAGAATAGATGCACTTATCCTACATTAGTGTCTAATATCCAATGCATTGGACACGGAGGGGTGGAGGGGTTGACTTTTCCTTTGGCCTTGCTATTGCCTTCACTTCCCACCCACACATATTCAGTGAATGTTCAGGGGTCATTTGCAAAACTTGCACATGGGTAGATGGCAACTCTAGTGGCACCTTATTCTGTGTAAAGGCCATCACCTGCAGAGGTGGAAACCTGTGACCTCCAGGCCACAAGTGGCCCCCTAGGTCCCAAAAGGATTTGTTCTGTGAAATTTGGATTCTATCAAAGAGCCACACTTGAGGACCTAGAGGGCCACATGTGGCCTTGAGGCCATAGGTTCCCCACCCTTGAAAGGATTTATTAAAAGTGCTTCCTATGTGCTAAGTGATGGGATGCAAAGAAAAGTTAACACTGTCTCTTTGCTTAGATCAACTGGACATATAATCAAATTGCTGTTGTTTCTTTTCTTTGGTCTTCACTTCAAGGGATGATTCTTTAAAAGAGTAGGTGAGAGTTCTTAAAAGTAATAAACTCAATTGGTCAACGTTTATTAAACGCCTGCTATGTGTCAGGTACTGGGTTAAGGGCTGAGGATACAAAGGCAAAAGACAATTACTTCTCTGAAGGCATTTAGTTTAATGAGAAAGATAGCAACTATGCAAACAACTATGTAGAAACAAGGTACATACAGTATAAACTGGAAATAATCAACAGAGGGAAGACACTATCATTAAGGGTGATCAGGAAAAGTATCTTAAAGAAAGTGGGATTTTAGCTGAAATTGGAAGCAAGCCAGACAAGCCAGGAGACAGAGATGAGAAAGGAAAGAATTCCAGGCATGGGGGACAGCTGGTGAAAATGCTTAGTCCATAGAAGGAGTGTCTTGTGTCAGGAGAAGAGTACCAATGGAGCATTCAAATAATATATAGATGGAGGTACCCAGGGAGTGAGGAGCTATGCCTCCTGCCCCACCCAGAACCTGGTAGAGCTCCTGCGATGAACAGCTGCTGTGGCCAGCAATGGGATTCAGGTGACAGCTCTATGCTGGCCATGAGCTGCTGTAGCTACTGCACAGGGACAAGCTGGGGCCTGCAGGCCAGGGCTGGGGCTGGAGCTGGATGAGGCCAAACTGGGCCAGACAGCAGATGAGCCCACCACCTGGCTGTCCAACAGTCAACAAGAGCCTTTAACAAAATGGACAAAAGGAAGAACGCTTCAGATGGAAATACTGCCAGTGCAAGGGGAAAAAAGGAAAACAAAGAAAAAGAGAAGCTTGTTTTTACATAAAACAAAAATGCAACGTGATTGAATGTCATGAACATAGTCACAGTAATTCTAAAATAGGAATTTTATAATTCTATTTCATTTCACACAAATATTGGAATGTCTAAAGCGTGATATGGAATATTACAAAACAGGCAGGAGAAATCATAGAGAAAAGCTATGTCTCTTCAGCTAGAGGAGCTTCACCAAGAACCACTTGGAATAGATACCTTGCAGTGATGGAAACGGGAGTCTTAGCTGTGGTGATGGCACGACTGCCATCACACACACACACACACACACACACACACACACACACACACACACACACACACACACACACACACACACACAGAGTTTCAGACAAAAGCTCCAGTTTACTTCAGGTAGTAAAATAAAAGGTCACCAGGTGAAACCGAAGACACTTCCTACAAAGCATAGATTGCTTCTGTTGCTTTGAAAAAACCAACCCATTGACTGGAGGACAACAGAGGCGGTGGCCCTGTGGAAACATTCTACTGCTCTGGGCACATCTAATTTGGCAGGTTTTCCCTTGCTAGAGCAGGCTGTGATATGAGAAATAACAAACCTGGGAAGAAAGCTTGGTTTGGAATGACTATAAAATAGTAATGTCTGTGAATGATTTGCACTTGAGGGAATTGACTGATGATAATCTCCTTCATCTAGTTCTAGATCAACATTGAGTGTTTGGAGGAGACAAGAGTATGCAAATGGAGGCATTCACTCTCTAGGAACAATCTGAGGCTAACTTTCTAATGGTAGGAGTTGTGAGGCAAGATACTATGCATGCTGACCCTAACATCAGCGCATGCATGCAAATGCTCCAGGGGTGGATCAATCTCTCTGCACCTACCAGCCTATGCATGAAGATTTAAAGAAAGGGAAGACAGTTTAGTCTATGCTGTTAAAATACTCTAAATCAGTGGTTCTCAACCTTTCTAATGCTGCGACCCTTTAATACAGTTCCTCATGTTGTGGTGAACCCCAACCATAAAATTATTTTTGTTGCTATTTCATAACTGTAATTTTGCTACTGTTATGAATCGTGATGTAAATATCTGATATGCAGGATGTATTTTCATTGTTACAAATTGAACATAACCCACAGGTTGAGAACCACTACTCTAAACAAAAAATAACAGTGTTCGTTTACATCAGTGTAGGCTTGTCTGGGGGTATGGCATTAATCAATTTAAAAGCTTTTTAGCTTTTCAAATTTTACTTTCTATAACTGTTTTATTACTTTGTAACAAATTTGGACAGAAATATATTTTTCTTATCCTTTGCTGTTACATTACATTAATAAACAGATAAAACTTTTTTAAAAAAATACTATATATGGAAGAGAGGAAAAGGAGATTCAGGAAAGAATCTAGACAAGCAAGTTCATGGAAATATCATGTTAAATATTCATATCTATGTAAACATATATGCATATTTATACATCTGTATGCACACACATTTATATATACACAAACTATGTATGTATGTGTATGTGTATATATATATATATATATATATATATAAAAGCATTGTGAAAGAGATTTATGGTATCATAAACTATTTTCTTTTTCTGTTCATTTTATGAGGAAAAGTTCGTGTTTGTCAAATTCATAATAAAAAACAAACCTGGACAACTTATTTAAAAGAAAGAAAATAAAGGTGATGTAAAAATAGAATATCAATACATTTTTAAAAGAATCAAAGTAAAGTAGTGAAAGGTTCTGCTTCTAGCAAAACATTGCCTTTTCCCAAATTCCCATAAATTGTGGTTTCCCACAAGGCCTATATTCAAGAATCTTCAGGTATGAGCACAAAATAAACATTCAGAACATCCCTTGTGGCTTGACTTAAATCTGTGATTCTGTTATTTGAAGGGCCCAAGCAGAGAATGTCAGAAAATGTCCTAGGAGGTAGGACAAGATGAATTCTTAAGTTCCTTCCCACTCTGAGATTCAATAATTCTATGACTCAGAAGCCTTAGCAGCTGAGGAATTGAGTGGTTATATAAACCCTTTGAAAGGTAGATACGTGGTGAAATTCTGTAATAAGACACAGAAACTCCTTTAAAGGGCCCTGCATGACCACCAAGTTCATGCCATACTAATTCCGGTGATGGGGAGTTTGCTTTTGAAGTATCCCATTCTAGTTTCAGACACAATTAATTGTTAGAAGATTTTTGGCTTACATCGAGCCAAGAACTGTTTCTTTGCAATTTCTGTCTTCTAGTTTTTTTTTTTCCCTTAAGACCAAGCAGAATAAACCTAAACCCTTTTTTCTCATAATAATCCTTTGAATATCTGAAATTAGTTATTATCCTTCTTACATCTTTTATCTATTGGGTGGCACAGTACATAGAGCACTGGGTCTGGAATCAGGAAGACCCGAGTTCAAATGTGACCTCAGAGATTTACTTGCTGTGTGACCTTGGGTGAGTCACTTAACTTCTGTTTGCCTTAGTTTCCTCAAATGTAAAATGGTATAATAACAGGGCTTGTCTCCCAGGATTTCTGTGAGGATCAAACAAGACACTATTTGCAGGCTTAGCATAGTGCCTGATGTATATTGTTGTCTTTCAGTCATTCAGTCATGTTCTACTCTTCATGACCCCATGTACCATACTGTCCATGAGGTTTTCTTGGCAAAGACACTGAAGTGGTTTGCCATTTCATTCTCTAGTGGATTAAGGCATACAGTAGGCACTTGATTTAGGCAGGTAAGTGGCACAGTAGATACAGCACTGGGCTTGGAATGAGGAAGACTCATCTTCCTGAGTTCAAATTTGACCTCAGACACTTCCTTGCTGTGTGACCCTGAGCAAGTGACTTAACCCTGTTTGCTTCAGTTTCCTCATCTGTAAAATGAGCTGGAGATGTAAAGGGCAAACCACTTCAATGTCTTTGCCATGAAAACCCCAAATGGGGTCATAAAGAGTGAGACATAACTGGACAATGGCAGGCACTTAATGTTTCCTTCCTTCTTCCCTCTCTCCAGGTTAAGTATATCCATTTACTTTGGTTGATCCTCCAATGACATGATCTCATGTCCTTTCACATCCCCGACTACCATATTCTAGAAGGGAATGTCCTCCCAAAAACATGACATGCAGAATTGAATGCATGATGCCAGCTATGGTATCAGCAGGACAAAGTGCAGTGGGGCTCTTATCTCTGGCATCCAAGATAATATTAGCTCTTTTGGTTGCCATGTCATAATATTCATTCTTTTCATAAGAACTTTTTCTCCAACAATAGCTCTCCCATCCCATGCTTGTGTAGCTCATTTTTGAACTCATATAAAACTTTCATTTATCTCTAGTAAAAATCATCTTATCTGCTATCTGTATCTGTAGAAAGAACTGATAAATGGAAGTATGCACAGAGCGATGCGTGTGTCTATGTGTATACATGCATACATATTTGTGTCTAATGGTAGTCATCTCTAGAGTGGAGGGGGAGAAATGGGGGGGAAGGGAACTTACATGATAAGTTTTTTATATATTTAAAAGGAATAGCAAGTTGTACATACTAGATTTGCAGTTTCATGTACAGTTTTTCTATTCTGCTATATTAGGGAAATACTTGTTTTATTTCTTCAGTTCAGAATAAAATAAATAAAATTTTAAAAAATCATTGTATTTTGTCCATTAGTTCTAGCTTGTTGAGATCTTTTTAGATTTGAGATCTTAACTATTTCATACAACATGTTGGCTTCTTTCTTTCAGCATTTTGTAGTTTATAAATGTAATGGTATACTATTATTTGCATATGTTTATATATCTGTGATTTAACCAGTGTCAGGAACACTCGATATAGAAATAACCTTCCCCTGATGTAAATCGGTAACTGATCTGTAACTGATAGAGATTTGCTTGGAGGTACTAAAAGGTTTAAATACCTATGGTCTCGCAAGTATGGTGAATTAGAGGTAGGGCTGGATCCCAGGACTTTCTGGCTCTATGGTTTGCCCTCCTTCTGGTTTACCATGCTGCTTCTCAGACCTCAGCTTTTGAAAAAAATTATTTTGGTTGCTGGGTAGAAGATGTATAGAAGTGAGAAGCAACTTGAAGCATATCAGTTAGAAAACTAATACGATTTACACATATATTTATATATCCCTATATATAAGTATATGTGTTTTTACATATAAATATATGTATCATCTACAAGGCAAGTGAGTTAAAAGACTTCTTAAAAATTAAATAAATTACATATTTGAAAGGCAACTTTGAGGATTGAATGTAACAATAGATAGATAGTTGGATAGAGATATATAGATATCTATCTATCTCTGTACATATGTATATATATAATCCTAGTCTTTATCCTGCTGGAAAAGAGGTGATTAGAAGGTTGAAGATCTAGGTCTATGTAGACCCCTCAGCTTCCCTGTACTCCAAGATTGCCTGAGATGATGTGGTCCTGGGAGCTGTAGAAGTCAGTCCTCCTGTAAAGGTCCCAAACTCAGGCTAGCCTGGAAGAGCTGTGTTCTGAGGGGTATTTAAAAGTCTTTCCAAGAAAGACAAATAAACTATTGGGGGACCTCAATCTCCTCCTCTCTGAATTTGATAAATCTAACCTCAAAATAAGCAAGAAAGAAGTTAAGGAGGCAAATAGAATTTTAGAGAGGATAGATATGATAGACCTCTGGAGAAAACTGAATGGGGATAAAAAAGAATATACCTTCTTCTTAATGGTACAAGGCACATACACAAAAATTGACCATGTACAAGGGCATAAAAACCCCACGATTCAATGCAGAAAGGCAGAAATATTAAATGCATCCTTCTCAGATTGTGAAACAATAAAAATTATATGCAATAAAGTGCCATGGAAAATAGGTCAAAAATGAATTGAAAACTAAATAATTTAATCCTAAAGAATAAATGGGTCAAATAAGAAATTATAGAAACAATCAGTAACTTCATTCAAGAGAAAGAAAATAATGAGACAATATACCAAAACTTGTGGGATGCAGCAAAAGTGGTTCTTAGGGGAAGTTTTATATCCCCAGATGCATACATGAATAAAATAGAGAAAATGGAGGTCAATAAATTGGGCATGCAACTGAAAAAGCTAGAAAAAGAACAAATTGAAAATTCCCAATTAAATACTAAATTAGAAATAGTGAAAACCAAAGGAGAGGTTACTAAAATTGAAATTAAGAAAACTATTGAGTTAATAAATAAAACTAAGAGCAGGTTTTATGAAAAAAAAAACCCAATAAAATTGATAGACCTTTAGTCAATATGTTAAAAAAAAAAAGAAAGAAGAAACCAAATTAAGAGTATCAAAAATGAAAAGGATGAATCTACTCCCAATGAAGAGGAAATTAAAACAGTAATTAGGAATTATTTTGCTGAATTATATGCACATAAATTTGACAATCTTAGTGAAATGGATGAATATTTACAAAAACATAAGTTGCCCAGATTGACTGAAGAGAAAGTAAATTATTTAAATAACCCCATCTCAGAAAAAGAAACTGAACAAGCCATGAATGAACTCCCTAAGAAAAAAATCTCCAGGGCCAGATGGATTTACTAGTGAATCCTATCAAACATTTAAAAAACAATTGATTCCAATACTCTACAAACTATTTGGGAAAATTGGAGAAGAAGGAGTCCTATCAAATTCTTTTTATGACACAAATATGGTACTGATACCTAAATCAGGGAGAGACAAAACAGAGAAAGAAAATTATAGACCAATTTCCTTCATGAATATAGATGCAAAAATTTTAAATAAAATATTAGCAAAAAGATTACAGCAACTTATCACAAAAATAATACACTTTGATCAGGTAGCATTTATTCCAGGAATGTAAGGATGGTTCAATATTAGAAAAACCATCAGTATAATTGATCATGTCAACCACAAAACTAACAGAAACCATATGATTATCTCAATAGATGCAGAAAAGGATTTTGACGAAATACAACACCCATTCCTATTAAAAACAATAGAAAGTATAGGAATAAATGGAGTCTTCCTTAAAATAATAAGTAGCATCTATCTAAAACCATTAGCAAGTATTATATGTAATGGCAATAAGCTAGAAACATTTCCAATAAGATCGGGGGTGAAACAAGGATGTCCACTATCAGCCCTCTTATTCAATTTGATACTAGAAATGTAAGCAGTAGCAACAAGAAGAAAAAGAAATTGACAGAATCAAATTAGGCAAAGAAGAGACTAAGCTATCACTGTTTGCAGGTGATATGATGATATACCTAGGGAATCCTAGAGAATCAAGTAAAAATTATTTGAGATAATAAATAAATTTGTCAAAGTTGCAGGATATAAAATAAACCCACATAAATTCTCAGTATTCCTTCATATTTCTAATGAAACTCAACAGCAAGAGACAGAAAGAGAAATTCCATTTAAAGTTACTGTAGACTTTATAAAATATTTGGTAATCTACCTGCCAAAACAAACCCAGGACCTATATGAATACAATTGCAAAACACTTTTCACACAAATAAAGTCAGATCTAACTAATTGGAAAAACATCAGTTTGCTCGTGGCTGGGTCAAGCTAATATAATAAAAATGACAGTTTTAAAAAAATGACAGTTTTACCCAAATTACATTACATATTTAGTGCCATAACAACCAATCTACCAAAAAATTACTTTATAGAACTAGAAAAAATGTTAACAAAATTCATTTGGAAGAACAAAAGGTCCAGAACGTCAAGGGAATTAATGAAAAGAAATGCTAGGAAAGGTGACCTAGCCATAGCAGATTTTAATCTGTATTACAAAGCAGCGGTCATCAAAACTACTTGGTACTGGCTAAGGAATGGAGTAGCAGTGAATCAGTGGAATAGATTGTATACGCAAGGCTCTGCAGTCAATGACTATAGTAATCTACTGTTTCACAAACACAAAGACCCCAGTTTTGGGGATAAGAACTTATTATTTGACAAACACTGCTGGAAAAACTGGAATGTAGTATGGCAGAAACTGGGCATAGATCAGTATCTAACACTGTATACCAAAATCAAGTCAAAATGTGTACATGATCTAGGTATAAAGGCTGATACTGTAAGCAATCTGGGAAAGCAAGGAATAGCTTACCTGTCAAATTTGTGGAGAAGGGAAGATTTTATGATCAAACAAGTGTAGAGAGCATTATAAAATGCAAAATGGATAATCTTGATTATATTAAACTGAAAAGTTTCTGTACAAACAAAGCCAATGTAACCAAGAGTAAGAGGGAAGTGGAAAATTGGAAAAGAATTTTTACAACCAGTGTCTCTGATAAAGGACTCATTTCTAAAATATACAGAGAATTGAGTCAAATCTATAAGAATACAAGTCATTCCCCAATTGATAAATGGTCAAAGGATATGAACAGGCAGTTTTCAGAAGAAGAAATTAAAGATATCTATAAGCATACAAAAAAATGCTCTAAATCACTATTGATTCTAGAAATGCAAATCAAAACAACTCTGAGGTACCACATCTCACTAGTCAGATTGGCTAAGATAACCAAACAGGAAAATTATAAATGCTGGAGAGATGTGGAAGAATTGGAACACTAATGCAATGTTTGTGGAATTGTGAACTGATCCAACTATTCTGAAGAGCAATCTGGAACTATGCCCAAAGGGCTATAAATAAGCACATACCCTTTGACTTAGCAATACCACTTCTAGGGTTGTATCCCAAAGAGATCATACAAGTGAGAAGAGGACCCGTATGTACAAAAATTCTTATAGCAGCTCTTTTTGTGGTGGCAAAGAATTGGAAATAAAGGGGATGCCCATCAATTAGGGAATAGCTGAACAAGTTGTGGCGTATGAATATAATAGAATACTATTGTGCTATAAAGAAATGAGGAGCAGACAGACTTCATAATAACCTAGAGGGACTTACATAAACTGATGTTGTGTGAGAAGAGCAGAGCCAGGAGAAATTTGTACACAATTACAGACACAATGTATGTGTGATGACTAACTTTGATAGACTGAGCTCCTCTCAACAATGTAAGATTATAAGCAAACTCCAAAAGGCTCATGATGGAAAAAGATGTCCACATCCAGAGAAAGAACTAGAATCGAATACAGATTGAAGCAAACTACTTGCTCTCTTTCTTTTTCTTGTTTTGTTTTGTTTCCTCTTTCCCGTTGTTCATTCCATTGGTTATACTCCTTCTAAGGCTAACTCTTTATCCACTATCCTACATTTCCATTCTACATTAGTATGCTATGATTTATTTAGTCATTTTACAATTGTTTGATGCATGGATTGCTTCCAATTATTTGCTATCACAAATAGAAAAATTCTAAATAATTTTGATCCAGAAAGATCCTCTTTTCCTTTATCTGGTACTTTTGAAATAAATGGAATTGCCTGACAAAAAGGACTAATTTGTTTCAAGATTCTTTTACATATTTCTATATTACTTTCCAAAATGTTTACTAGTTTACTGCAATCCTACTAATAATGCATCCTGTCCAATCATCCATCCAACCATCTGAGCTATCTTGCCATCTGTCTTACTACCCTACTTCTCCCCACCTGGAACAGCAAGCTCTGATAAGACTTCCAGAATCCATGTCTCTAGTCCACGAGGAAGTTAATATGCTAATAGCCAGATTGTTTACTAAAAAAGCCCAGTGTATCTAGCCAGTCCTAGGTATCAGACCATATTTCATATCTCATCTAGTCATATACCCAGTACATTTTACTGCTTACCCTCTTGTATACCGTTAGCCGCCCCACTATCCAATTCTTGCTCTTAGAAACAATGTGCTGAGTCACTTCAATCATGTCTGACTCTTCATGATCCGATTTGAGGTTTTCATGGCAAAGATACTGGAGTGGTTTGCCATTTCCTTTTCCAGTTCATTTTACAGTTGAAAAAACTGAGCCAATCAGGGTTGTGACTTGCTCAGGGTCACATAGCTAGTAAGAATTTGAGGCTGAATTTGAACTTAGATCATTCTGACTCGAGGTCCAGTGTTCTATATATTGAACCATCTAGCTTCCCCAATCAATAACTAAATCAAAAGTACCATTGCTTTTGGAAAAGGCATATCAATTGACTGCTTTATGGGTCACCATTCCTATAGCTTCTAAGACTCTAACTACGTTGTCTAGTAACTAAATCTCTAAATGAGTCATCTCCCTCAATTAATATGGGAACTCCTTGAAGGCAAGGGCTGTCTCACTTAATAAATATGTTAAATATATATTTATATGCACATACATATATACATATACACATATACATACATATATATCTTTGGTGCTTAGCACAATGCTTATATACACTCATTTTTTTCATTTATCCAAATTACTATTTTTTTAAAGTTAGATCCAGGCCAAGGACAAATCCTTGAGGCACTCTACTAGAGATTTCCAGCAAGATTAACTTCTATTTATTAGTTACCATTCATTAAATCAGTTTCTCACATAGCCATACTGTAATCTGGTTCACACTTCAATCTTGAGAGCTAACAAATGAAAGACTTTGAAAGTTTCTTAACTTAACTTTCCACCCATCTCCTACTTTCATTGCAACTGTCAGGAGTTCAGAATAACAGAGCTAAGTGAAGGCTGTGATATCCACATCCCTCATGGCAATAGATCAACCATCTGGATAGAAATTTAACATATAAAAGCAAGGGAAATGCTGTTCAGAGTCTGAGATCAATCACGTTTAATATAATTTCTGCACAGAGGTAACAATTGAATTCACGGGAGCTTATGAGGTCAACAAATGAGATGCTCAAGGTACTGATCCAACAAATCTGATAAAAGATGGGAGATTTTTTACTGACATTGATAACTCTTAAAGATTACCCAAGAATGAACTACTAGAAGATTAAAGAGTCTCAAGATCATTTCATATGAAGATAAATTGAAGGAACTGAGAATGTTTAGTCTTGTGAAGAAAAGGTTTGGAGTGGGGTGAGAGAGTAGGGAAGAGGGAGGACCACAAGTTATTGTCTTCAATTACTTGAAAGGCTATGAAATGGCAAAGGGTTTGAACTTGTTCTACTTGGTTCCAGAGGACAGACCTAGGAATAATAGGCAGAAGATGCCAAGAGGATAATTTAAGCTTGACATCAATGAAAGTTTCCTAACAATTTGAGCTGTCCTTGGGAGGGAGTGGGTTCCTCTCAGGAGAGCTTTGCAAAGAGAGGTGGGATGACCACTTGTCAAGAGTACTGTGAAAATGTTTCTTCTAATTCTTAGATTTTGTGTGTCTGATTTCTGAATTTGTGTGTCTGAAGCTACCCTCTCTTAATTGGCTAGTTCTCCAGCATGCCAGTAGCCCCTCTTTGAAAATGGACCAATAAATGTAACCTGATGTCACCAAACCTTTGGGGGCTGCCAAAGTTCACCATTGTAGTTGAGCTACCCTTTCTGATCTTCGGGGTCCCAGAATCAGAGCATCTTCTTGACTGTAAATGGGCCTGGAAATTGGCCTTTCTCAGGAGTCTCTGAACCAAAATGACTTAGGGGTCTGGGTCTCTTGAAATCTTATTTTTTCTTTAAGCAGTCTCTGGGTTAGTGAGTACTGGGATAAGTATATGGCTTAAGCATTCCTCATCCCCTCAAATGTTTTAGCTGATTGGATGACCATTAGACCCCATAGGCTAGAGATTAGTTTAGGGACAGGTAGCCAAACTTAGTTTGCCTTGTTACTGACAGTTCTGAAAAATTGAGTGAGAGACATTGAAACCATTGATGAAATGACCATTTTCACCTCATTAGGATCTCAGCAGCCTATGTTTGACTAATTCCCCAGAAAATTGAGACCTGACTATGCCACACCCCACATTTCCCCCTCTCCATCCTTAGTGAGCTGTCCTCCACATGTGGTGGTTTTAAAATTGCCTTACTTGACTATCCCACCTTTTGGAACTCATAGCTCATTTCTTTGTCACGTTTCCTGCCCCTTTTGGGGGCTCATCCCTGTTTCCAGGTGTGGTGTTGAGGGTTTTTTTTTTAACTTTGGTTTGGTTTTTTCGGTGTGTGTGTTTTTCCATCACCCACTGTGCATACCAGAATCCCCTCTTTATTTCCATTTGAAATCCTACTTATTTTCCAGCTCATATTTCTAACCCCTTTAGGACTATCTGGATTGTGTCTCTCTGTGCAGAGCAGTTTGCAACACCTCTCTTTACAGTAAGTAGAGAGCACATGCATTTTGCAGCTTCAGAACCAGTTCCTCGCCAATCTGCCCCCCCCCTTTTCCTGGTATCATTAACTGTTACACAGGACAGGATTCAATACCAGCCCTGGAAAACATCATTGTGCACTCAATTTTTGGTCTCTTTTGGCAGCTTCTCAATCCATGTGCATGCTTTCTTATCCTAGGCAATTTGAAACAATATTGTGAGAGTCAGATTTCATGAGACACCATATCAAATGCTTCACTTGCATCCAAGTTTCTAGTGTTTACTGCCATTCCCTGATCCTTTATCCCGTATATTTGTGATTTTGTTTAAAAAACACACAAACAAACCTTATCAATCATGTTAGGCTGCCGTGATTCATTGCCATTAAAGGAAAACATTTGAGCACTCTGCATTGCAAGATTTTTCAGATGTTTACAGTTTTTATTTCCCTTAGCAAGTTAGCATCCTTTACTAATATCAGACTGTGTTGCCTTATAATGACTGGAGATTCTGGAGGGTTGTGTCAGTGCAATTTTTGGTTTTACCAAATTACAAAGTTTCAACACATTCAGGGGTATGATGGTAATATTTAACAACTGGCTCTCTGAAAAAATTTGTATACACAACCCTTTTAAATTTAATCTGCATTAATAGATTTAATCTGCATTTTCTCCATCACTTTTTAAAATCTAGACAATCAACAATAAAGCTTGATTTGTAGGTATCAACTCTCATACTTGTAAAATTTCTCCAATTAAGCATTACTCAAAAATCTTTGGTGGTCCTTTGTGCCCTAATAAATCAAATAGAGACAAGTAGAGTACAGAATAGAGAAACTGACATGAAGTCAATAAAACTGGGGTTCAAATCCCACCTCAGACACTTAGTAACTGTGATGCTGGATAAACCACTTAACCTCTTTCTGTCTCCATTTTTTCATCTATAAAATGAGAGGGTTGGCATGTAAAGTCCCTTCTAGCTTCAAATCTATGGTCCTGTTCTTGGTATTCAGGGCTCTCTGCAGCCTAGAGTCAATCCACCTGCCCTTCATATACAGAAACCTTTTGACTCTTTTCTCATTCTGCCGTCTCCAATCACAATAACTTATTCAAACTGTTCCTTCATACCTGGAATGAACAAACCCTATTTCACCCCTTCTTTTAAGAAAAAAGAATCAAATTCTACCTCCCTTAAGATTTCCCTGATCACCATTCCCCTCCCTAACTCACTCCAAGTGAAAGCGATCTTTTCTTCCTCAGATGTCTCCTAGCACTTTGCCTAGAACTTTCCTTTGACCTTTTCTTACTCTTTCTTATACTTAATTTTCTAATGGATCTATAATCACTTGGATGTGGCCATTCCTACAAGGATACAGATTGATACCCATCCATGCCCGCATGTCTTATGTGACATTTGTCTTCGTTCTCCCATAATTTCCCACAGAGGAACCAATCGATCTTCTGGTGGTCTTCGTGATTTTCTTGAAATTATGTGAATACCAACAAAATTTATGGGCTACCTGTCGTACTCTCACTAACCATCAAGGAGGGGAAATGGTTCCACTGAAAACTTGAGAGGACTGGGAAGAGAAAGGAACATATATATTCATTCATCTAGCCAATAACCACTTATTTAGTGATAATAGCTATATGTGCCTCTGACGTAGTGACTGTGTGATCCTAAGCCAGTCACTTAACAATTTCAGTGCTCTGCTGTTGCTTGTCCTTTGTTTTCAAAGATAACCAATGATGTCACAGGGTGATGTGTTGACTTATTCATGAATTGGATTAAAGTGAGTCATGAACCTCGCTCTCCCTTCCATAGAAATCAAAGTCCAGTAGCAAAAAAGAAATCAAGATAACTGACAATAGCCTGGGAAGCTGCTCATGGTGTCTTCAATGTCTGACCACGCTCTAAATCCTCCATAGCACCCATTTCAGCTGCCTACATGGTCATTGGAACAAATTGTCCTCATCTACCTATTTAACTGGGGGAAGCCAGCACCTGCTTCAGTGTTCTAGACAACTGTCTAAGACTATAAGTTGCAGAGAAGGTACTGACCTGCATTAATAGAAGTTTCCTCCCAAGACATTCCCTATACCAATGAAATCGTGGGTCCAGTGCTTACTAATCCATTGCACAAAAAAGCAGCATGAGTCAGGAAGATCTGGATTTAGGTCCTGCTTCTAATACATCCTAGCTGTGCAAACATGGGCAAGTCACAACCTCTTAGTATTTTAGACAGTTTTCTAAAACTGAAATTGTTGATTACTTGTTGACCTTCATTGGTGGAAGAAATTTCTATCCGTATGGAGTTTCCTACGTTGATGAAATCACAAGTCTGAACCCTTACCCCCCAAAATGTGCCAAAAGTACTATTCTTTGTATTAAGTGAGATATCAATCCATAAATAAACAATTATTAAACACCTACTATTTGCCAGGCACTATGCTAAGAATTGGGTATACAAAAAAGAAGCAAAAGACTTTGAAGACTGCCTTCAAAGAGCTTACAGTCTAATGAAGGAGACAAGCAAATAAACGTAGAAAAAGCAAGCACTATACAGGATAAATAGGGAATTCTTAACAGAGGAAAGGGACTGGAATTAAGAGGGATTGAGGAAGGCTTTCTGCAGAAGGCAGTTTAAAATTAAAGGACATAAATAAAATTAAGGATGGTCCCTGCCTTCATGGACCTTACAATTTACCAGGGAGGATAGGACACATATACAGATATGCAACACTATGCACAGATAGGAAGATCATTTCAGTCTAGGGGAATAGGGAAGGGAGAGAAAGGTAGAGATGAAGGAGGTAGTGTTTATCCTGTTGTGAGGGCTTTTTTCTAGCCAAGGAGAACATCTGGACTTTAAAGAGGTGTGATTATGTGCCCGTATCTGGACTGAGTGGCAAAATGAGCAAGAGGGCCAAATGGAATTTAGGGAAGTCAGTTCTTGGCCATTAGCACCTTCTTCAGCCCCAGAAATTAGTCACCCCTCAAAGGAAATAAACGGGGTAAAATCATTGTAGTCTTATGTGAAACATTCTTCTGCAGAAAAATGGTGGGATGTTGGTCCTTTGAAAACTGGGAATAATGAGTCAAGAGGTGATTCTCCCATCTTACACTGATTGAGCTGGATGTGGATAAAGAGGGAAGAGGCATTGCTTCTCACCACTGCCCCTTGCCTCCTCCACACCCATGACTTCTTGTCTGTTAAACCACATGCTTATCTGCACGTGTAATAATCTCCCAGACTCCCACTCCACCCTTCACTCCAGTAGAACGTAAGCTTTTAAGGACAAGAATTGTATCATCTTTTATCTTTAATTTCCCAACATAAATCATAGTGCTTTGAGCACAATAGACACCATAAATGATAGAATATAACCTGTTTGGGGTAGAAACTTTTTATTTTTTATTTTTGTCTTTGTGCCCCCAGAGACTGGCATGGTATCTGGCACATAGTAGGTGCTTGTTAACTGATAGATTATTTTAAATTTAATTACTGATCATAGAGAAAACTGAGACCTAGAAAGTAACTACAGATAGGCCCAAGTTCACACAGGTAGTGAGTGGCAAAAGCGTGAACTAGGTCTCAGTTTCCTGACTCCTAATTCAGTTTCCTTCTGTAATCCAGGGCACCATAAAGCTCTCAATTAATTTGAGAGTTATATTTAGCTTTTTGGACACTTCCATCTGTGTTTGCTATGCAACATCCATAAAAGGGTTTTCTGGGGATAAAAAACACCTTTTTCTGCCTTGAAAAACAAGAGTTGACTCATTGTTTCATTGGGGAGTGGGGAGGACTCAAATTGAGTCATCTATCTGGTTTTCTGCCCTACAGATAAAAGCAACACAGATCTCTGGCTGTTTCTTCTCTTCTCCAGTTTTGTGTGTCAGAAAGAAAAATCCAAAAGAAGGGATAATTGGAACATAACAACATGGAGAATCTACATCAGGAAAGAAAGGATTTGGGCTGAGAACATTGGCTGATAAATTAAAAATCCCCCTTCCACACCCCATCCTGCTCCCAAGGGACAGTCAGTCCTTAGGAGAATACCCAGGGCCAGGGACATACATTACATCTTAGGCTGCTGAAGTTACCCTGCCTGCCCAGTGATCTTAGGATAGAATCTACTAGTGAGAGAGAGAGAGAAAGAGAGAGAGACAGAGAGAGACAGAGAGAGACAGACAGAGAGAGAGAGACAGAGAGAGACAGAGAGACAGAGACAGAGAGACAGAGAGACAGAGAGAGACAGAGACAGAGAGAGACAGAGACGGAGACACAGAGAGAGTCAGAGAGAGACAGAGAGAGAGAAAGCACAAAACATGTTACCTGCAGGTCCCCGTAAAAGGAGTACCAAGATAAATTTCACTTTCCCTCAATTATATATGTTGGGGGTTTTTAAGTGGCAGTTTCAGATTCTACAGAAGAGAAACTAGACCTATAAATTCACTGGTACAGGGAACTAACTCCTATAAGAGGAAGTTCCTCTACTAATGAAGGTCTGCAAGCATTCTGTAAAGCATTCTGAAACTTATAGTCCTAGAGAGTTGCCTAGAGCACAGAGAGGTTAAGCCACTTGCTCAGAATCACATAACCAGTATCAGAGGCAGTTTTGTCTGCCTCTCTTTAGCCTCTAAATGACAGAAAATAAGCCCATTACCTCTTTCCTCCAATATTCTATACTTGAGAAGGGGGATATCAAAATAAGGTTAATAAAAAGGCCTAACAAGCTGGAGCTAGGGCTACAAGATAAGGTAATCAGTAGAGTCTAGTCAAATCAACAAACATTTATTACGTAAGTCCTTACTATGTGCCTAAGTTGTTTGTCCTTCATTCTCCAAGAAGACCAATGACATCTTAACTAGTGGGTAAATTGGGTTTGAGAGACACAGAGTTACACAAGGGCTTCAGCCTCACTCTCTCTTCCAGAGCCATTGAAATCCAGGGGCAGGACAAAGGTCAAGATGTCTGGCAATGGCCTGGGATGCAGTGGATGACTATGGCATCTTCAATGTCTGACCGAGCTCTAAGTGCTTCACAGAGCCTGCTTCAGACTCTTTGTGGCTGTTGGAACAAATTGTTCTCATCTGCCCATTTCACCAGGGAAAGTCTTCACCTACTTGAGGTAGACATCTCTCTAACTCACCAGTGGGTTTAAATTATCCTCAACCTGGTTTAGCCCATCTGCCCAGACAGTTTACCATGGTGTGACCGCTGGGCATACTACAGCTTCCTGAAGCCACAGGTGAGGGTTGGATGACAGATGGATGCCTAAGGTGGATGAACAGCTCTGAAAAGGGCCTGGCTAATTGAAATATTATCTATCATCATCATTATTATTAATGAATGAAATGAATTATTAATGAATGAAAACGTATTTGTTAAGGTCTTACTATGTGCTAAGTACACTGTGTCCTACTACTAATAGGTATATGGTCCTAGAGAGTAGGACTACTACTACTAATAGGTATATGGGTGCTTAGGGAGAACTAGATCCTCTGGTATGTGCCTGATTGATGAGTATACAAAGAAGAGCAAAAAAAGTCCGTGTTTTCAAGGAACTTACAATATAATAGGAGAGACAATATGTAAATAACTATTGGAGGTAATCTCAGAGGGATGGCACTAGTATTGAGGGCTCAGAAACGATTCCTCAGCTGCGCAAAACTGCCACATGGGCTTATGTATAGGGCAGGACCTACCTTAATGCAAGGCTTGATTTCTGCAGTGGGATGCAACTTCCCAAAGTCTCCTCAAGTCCTCCTGGAAGGTTCTTCTATGCACCCTGGGGAAGATGAAAATGACCAATCAGCTAACCAATCACTGTGTTAAGTGCTGAAGATACAAGAAAGGCCAAAAAATACCCTTTGCCGTCCAGAAGAGCGCATTCCAAAGGCAGAGTGAATGTAAATAACGAGATGCATACAAGATATATATGGAGTAGAAGAAACTGGGAAAGATTTCATGCAGAAGGAGAGATTTGATTGTGGCTTTAATGAAACTAAGAAGCAGAGGTAAGGGAGCACGTGCTAAGCCTAGAGTGATTAGCAGAGCCTGGATCGGAAATCAGTAGGTGAAAACTCACAGTGAGGTAACCAGAATCTTGAGAGCAGGCACAGCTGTAACATGGATGTAACCAGTCCAGAGGGCAGGTAGGTGGCACAATGGATAGAGTCTTGGGTTTAGAATCAGAAAGACTCAGTTTCATGAATTCAAATCTAATCTCAGATACTAGTTGTGTGACCCTGAGCAAGTTACTTAACCCTGTTTGCCTCAGTAAAAAAATCTATGAAAATGAACTGGAGAAGGAGGATAGCAAACCAATCCAGTATGTTTATTGAGAAAAAAAAAAACCTTGGAGAGTTGCACAGGACTGAACAGTAGCAAAAACCAGTCCAGAGACAAAGACATGATTAAACATGGGAAATAACATCTGAAAAGCAAGATTCAGATTGGATATCCCATACTAGGGGTCACAACCAAAGGAGTTAACTGCCTACTAGTTCAGGGTCCAAAATTCAAAACTGGGATCAAGAGCAAGATTGGAAATAAAAGCCAAGCAAGGTCAGTCAGAACATCATGATGTTGTAGAATCAATGGCAGTCATCAACCCTTCTGCTTCCTTGTTGTGCAACTCTGATCAATTAGAGCATTGCCCAGTACAGAGTCAACCAGCTTGGGAACATCTTAGGCAAGGCAGAAGTTCTCATGCAGGGGAGCCAAGCTATAACAAAAGGGACAAGGTCTCAGTCTGATGGCCAGATGCACCACCATCCGGCCAGTCAACCAAGCTCACCACTTTGTTCACAGAAATCCAGTGTCATCCTTGAACCTCTCTCTGCCTCTTTCTCTCTCTGTCTCTGTCTCTCTGTCTGTCTCTTTCATTTTCTCCCTGTCTCTCTGTCTCTCTCTCTCTGCCTCTCTTTGTCTCTGTCTCTTTTTCTGTCTCCGTCTCTTTGTCTCTCTCTCATTCTCTCTCTCTCTCCACCTCTCTGTCTCTGTCTGTCTGTCTCTGTGTCTGTCTCTTCACACCTAATCAATGGTCATATCTTACTTTTTCTATCTCTACAGCATCTCTGCAGTTCAGGCTCTCATTTGCCCTCCCATATTTTATTGCAATAGTTTCATATGTGGTGCCCCTGACACTCCAATCCATCTAACATACAGTTTTTGAAATGATTTTCCTACAATGTAGGTCTGCCCCTATCCCATTTAAGGAACTTCAGCTGCCTCTTCTTAACTCCAGGACTAAAGAGAAATACCTATATTCAGCCTTAAAAACTCTACACAGCCTCATCTCTTCCTACCTTTCTGGCCTTTGTATACATTACTCTTCTCCACTTGCACTGGGGTACAGCCATACTCTCCAACTTCCTGTTCTGCCCACACAACCCTCCATGACCCTTTTGTGTCTTTGCACTGGCTGGCCCCTAGGCCTACATTGCTTTCTGTACTTATCTCCACTTCTTGGCATCTCTGCTTTCCTTCAAAATGCGAAATTCACCTAAATAACCGCCTTCTATTTAAAGCCTTTCCTGATCCCTCCTTGCTGCTTGTGCTCTCAATTCCAAAGCTACCTTCTAGCTATTTGACATATGTTAATCAATACTTTTGTGCATGTTAGAGCTCCCCTCCCCTTTAGAATATATGTACAACCAGGTGGCACAGTGAATAGAGTGCTAGGTCTGGAGTCAGGAAGACTTCTTGTCCTGAGTTCAAATCCAACCTCAGATACTTATTAACTGTGTGACCCTAGGCAAGTTACTTGACCTTGTTTGCCTCGGTTTCCTCACTTGTAAAATGAGCCGGAGAAAGGCCAACCATTCCAATATCTTTCCAAGAAAGCCCCAAATGGGGTCACAAAGAATCAGATACAACTGAGCAACAATAAAATATATGTATTTGTATCACGTCCCCAAAACCTTAGTGCAGTTTTATGCTGTAATAGGTTAAAACATTAATAACTTAGAAGCTATGAAAACTTTTAAAATGCACTAAGACTTTGGGGACACATTATATACACACACAGACACACAAACATGCATGCATGCATGTGTGTGTATCTTTATATATTGACTGGTCAGCTGAGATATTCTGTCAGCTAAAATCTCCTCTCTGTCCTGACCCAGGCTTTCTATCCCATTCTGATAGCTATCCCAACCACAAGGGTGGATGGGATCTCAGCCCATGACCTACGAAATGTTTATGTAGAAATGAAGCCTCCACATTCAAGCCAGATTTGTGGTGAGATTGTACAAACTTTACAAGGTTAAAAAGTTCAATTGGCTTCCATGGCCCTGAAGGAGGGAGACTTCTCTCAACTCTTCCAAACCCCAGAGATAGAGATAACTTATGAGAGCAGGCTTGCACAGGAAAATAGAGTTGTTTTCTATTTCACAATGAGCAGGAGTAGAAGGAGATACATTTTCTGAATATGTGGACTTTGGTTCAGCCTGAATATGTGTGTGTGTGTGTGTGTGTGTGTATGTGTGTGTGTGTGTGTGTGTGTGTGTATAATATATATACACGTATATGCACATGCATATATACATATATCATATATGTGTGTATCTGTGTATATATGTGTGTATTTACATATATACATACACACATATATAGATGTGTATATATAATATAAATTTTTAAAAAGGAGAAACCCATTTAGTGATGATAGATCATAGATTTAAAGCTGGAAGGAAACAGAAGTCAATTAATCTAACTCATTTTATAGATAAGAAAATTGAGGTGCAAGGAGGTTAAGGGTCTTGGGCAGGATCAAGCATCTAATAAGGGTCATGGGTAGGATTACAACTCAGGTCTTCTTGACCCTAAGACGCTGGAACCTTTAAAAATTCTTCTTACTTCAATACTTAAGAGTATCAATATTTAAGCCAAATGTCACCTGGTAGGTGGGCAGGAATTTTGTAGTGATAGCACGCACTTATACATTTCATAGTTTATAATCTATCAATAAAAATACATGGGTCGTGTTGCAGAGGTCAAAAATTTCTATCACTTATTGACCGGCATTCTGAATGTCCCATTATGCCATAGCTGTCATATTGCAGATAAACCCAGGTGCCTGAGACTTTGCTAATATTAATTTTTAAAATAATATTTTATTTTTCCCCAATTACATATATAAAACAATTTGGTTTTTTTTTAAGTTTTGAGTCCTAAATTCTATCCTTTCCTCCCTCTCTGACCCTCTTCCTAAGACAGTAAGCAATTTGATGTAGGTTATTCATATGCAATCATGTAAAACATTTCCTTATTAGTCATTTTGTGAAAGAAAAAAGAAAGGAAGAAAGATGGAATAAAAGAAGAAAGAAAGAAAGATAGAAAGAAAGAAAGGAAGGAAGGAAGGAAGGAAGCAAAGAAAAGAAAAGAAAAAAGAAAAGAATGGAAAGGAAAGGGAAAGAAAGCAAAGAAGGAAAGAAGGAAGGAAGGAAGAGAAAAAGAGAAAGAGAAATACAGTATGCTTCAATCTATATTCAGAAGTCATAAGTTCTTTCTCTGGAGGGGGATAGCATTTTTCATCATAAGTCCTTTGAAATTGTCTTGGATCATTGTATTGCTGAGAATAGCTAAGTCATTCACAGTTGTTCACTGTACAATATTGCTGTCACTGTGTACAATGTTCTGCTCGTTTTTCTCTGTATCAGTTCATGTAAGTCCTTCCAGGTTTTCTTTTTTTCTGAAATCATCCTGCTTGTCATTTCTTATGACACAATAATATTTCATTACAATCATATACCACAGCTTTCCCAAATGATGGGCATCCCCTCATTTTCCAATTCTTAGCCACCACAGAAAGAGCTGCTATAAATATTTTTGTACAACTAGGTTCTCCCCCATGTCTTCCTCTTTTAAAAAAAATCTCTTTAGGATACAGACCTAGTAGTAGCATTGCTGGATCCAAATGTATGCACAGATTTATAGCCCTTTAGGCATAGTTCCAAATTGCTGTCAAGAATAGTTGAATCAATTCACAACTCCACCAACAATGCAGCTAGTATTAATTTTGCATTGTAGAATAAGAAGGGAGGGACAGAACTGGCCAATAAGACCACTATCATTTGAGCATGCTCTGTATGCTGGTAACCTGAGTAGAAGTTTGAGGAGTCTGTTCCCTAAAATTTCTGATGATGCATAATAGAGGGACCTTGCTCCCAAATCAGAACACGGACAAATATTATTTAACTGTTTTCTATCAACTTATTTTGCGGTGATGAAAAGTATTCAATGGGTTTTTTGAGCCAGAAACAAGTATGCATACAAAATGTACAACCCAGTGAAAGCCCTGTCAACCTGGCAACTTGTGAGTAAAAAGGAAGAGAGGGAGCAGGCACTACTGCTGGCTTCCTAAGCTACTTTCCATTCCCTGGGCCACCATGTGGCTGTCAACACTTCTTATTTCTTCTTTCCTAATCTTGAAACAAAACACCCAAATGGAACTGACCAGATTATAACCTTGTAAATGTAGAGATCCAGCAACTAGCATTCATAGCAGAGTTTGCTAGTAGACAAGAGTGGCCGAGTCGTCCTGAGGATTGACATGCCTGACTCAATCCAGTGAATCTATTTGGCAGCTGAGATACCAAGTCCTACAAGCAAGAAAGTAAGTGTACCATAACCAGAAGACAACTTGATGGGACAGGTGTTTAGTAGTGACTTCTCTAAGTTTGAACTAATTAGAGAAGAGTGTCCTTCCAATCTGAGAAACTTTTATACTTTGGTTCTTCCTTTTTTTTTTCAATTTGTAAAAGCTAATTGCTGTTAATTGGTTATCAGTTAAGTCAAAGTCATGGTTCTAGTGGGGCAGTAAATCACTGGTGGTAAATATTGAGGGAAACAAACTGGATGCTGTATTGTGAGTGCTAGAACTAGAAAGTCATTCCTCAGTCCCTTAGAGTTATCCTCTAGAACTCTGAGGGTAGCGGTTACCTTGCTCTGGGCACCTGACCTGCCAGTAGGAAGTTTGGGAGAGTAGCTCCAGAATAGTAAGCTGTATTGCTGGTTGGTATAGACATTCGTTCTCCAGCTACTGGGCACCCTAAAACGCAATGTGAAGATGAAAGACACGGTTAGTTGATTATCCTCGCTGTACTTAGCGAGGCTGGTCCTATCACAACAGCTTCACAATCTGTCGTGGGACTTGTATTTGAGACTATCCCTCTTAGTAGGCCCTATCAGTGTTTACATTGCCTTAAAAAAATGCAGAGTAATGCTATCCACAGCCAGAGACAGAACTATGGAGTTTGAATGCAGATCAAAGCACACTATTTTCATTTTTTTGGTTTTGTGTTTCTCGTGGTTTTTCCCTTTTGCTCTGATTCCTCTTTCACAACATGACTAACGTGGAAATATTTTTAATATGATTGTAAATGTATAACCTATGTCAAATTGCTTGTTGTCTTGGGGAAGGGGTGGGTAAGGAGGGAGGGAGAAAAAAATTTGAAACTCAAAACCTTATAAAAGTGAATGTTAAAAACAAAAAAGTAAATAAAAAATTTAAAAACATTTGAAAACCTTCAAAAAATTGCAGAGTGGCCACCACAACATGGTGAGGCCACAAAAGAGGGTTTTAGTGGAAGATCTGTTTAAGCGTCTCAAAGAAAATCTGCAAATGAGTTTAAATGAGGTTTAAAGTGAAAAGGATGGAGGAAGGAAAAGACGTTATATATAAATTTGCCAAGCTAAATATTATAGAAACAAGATAAAAATCTAGAAAGGATAACTGTGACCTTAACTTAACTGATAACCAATTAACAGCAATTAATTTTTACAAATAGAAAAAAAAGAAACCAAAGCATTTAAGTTTATGAAATTGGAAGGTCATAGGAGACTAAACCCAAGAAAAGAAGAGTAGTAAAACCCCAGTATGTCATGCCTATATACAAATGCACAAACTTCAGACTGAGCAAAATGAGCTAGTGGATGTAACCCAAGGAGGTGAACTTAACCTCACAAGCATCACAGAGACTTGATAACAATAGACCCATGACAAGAATGTGACTCTTAATGAGGTTTCTTCATTCAAAATAAACAGGGGTGAGGGTGGGGAGAGGGAAAGTGAGAGGAAGGAATATAGGCATGTGAGGAAATTTTAGATCAGAGGAGAAAAATGTTAACTTTATCAGTGGGGAAGAGTGGATTCATTTCAACTCAGTTCTGCAAGGATGGAATGTGTACAGAATACTAGTACTATTCAATGTAAATCCTGAGGTAGACACAATGTTTCGGAATCATAACGATAATAATAGCTAACAGTTATACTGCACTTTAAGGCTTACAAAGCACCTTACAAATATCATCTCATTTTATCTTCAAACCAACTTTGGGAGGTAGGCACTATTAGTACCTCCACTTTACAGATTAGGAAACTGAGGCTGACAAAGATTAAGTGATTTGGCCAGGATCACACGGCAAGTAAGTATCTGAGGGCAGAATGGAACTCGTCTTCCTGACTCTAATTCTAGCATTATATCTACTGTGCCACCTCACTGCCAGTAAGATATAATATCTGTCCTTAACACAGCTTAACAATTTAGTGGTATGTGGCAAAGGTCTCTTACTTGTCAAATGTAGACCTTCAACAAGGTGATAATGGAGTCCCAGTCTCTGGCTATGTCCTACCTATGGGCATCTTAAATAATAGTGAATCATGGAAAATTGGGTATGGATGGACAAGACCCAGCTTGAAATATTGGAGACTATAGTCAAAGAGTTCAGGGTGATGGACTAGAGAGGAAAGTCAGGCATGCTTTGATGTCCATTCAGATTTGAAGAGAGTAAATTTCAGAGGGTTCAGAGAAAAGGTGGGTAGGATCCCACGACCAAAAATTCTTCGTAAGAAGAGCTGGAAGCTCACAAGAATGAAATTCTGAAGAAATTAGCAAAAATTGTCCTGATGAGAAGGGACAGGAAGAGCTTCCTAACATGAATGATACGCTTGCAGAGGAAATTCACTGACCAACTCAAATTTTAAAAGGTCATGTATAAGCAATGGTAACAGGAGCAAATTGGTTGAACATAAATTGAAAAGCATAGGCAAGTCATAAGAATTGTGTCAAGAGTCCAAAATAAGGCTGGCAGTTAGGATTAAAGATGGAAAAAAGAGGTTCTGAGGCTATGTTGGGAGGAAATGGAGAACAAAGAAGGGATAGGACCACTGAATGTTTAGATTAGTTGGAATAAATAATAAAAAGAAGAGCGTAAGAAGGACAACTTGCTGGATTCTTCTTTTGTTTTTCTTCATTCTTCCAAGGAGAGTAATCTTTAGTATGAGAAGTATAGAACAAAAATGGTTAACAGGGAATTAAAATTGAATAGAAGTGTAGAGGTGGCAATTACCTTCCATCTACCCTCCATATATTTTGAATATACATAGTTATTTATAAGTTGTCTTTCCCACGAGATCGTGAGCTCCTGGAGGGCCTTTCTCAGCATCCCCAGTACTTAGTATAGTGCCTGATGAGTAATAAGCACTTAGTGAATACTATTTGACTGACAGCTAGGTACTGAGTTGACAAATAAATTATATCATCAGGTTATTGAGGACAGTTAGGCAGAGGGTGAATATCAGAGACAAGATTTGAACCTAGAACTTCCTCATTCTAAGGCAGGCTTTTTATCACTGATACCATACTGCTTCTCTGATAGTTAATGTTGAAAAAAAAAACCCATAACACTCATAGCATTAAATTGGTATATATAGTGCTATAAAATTAATTATGCCTTTGATGATTTAAAATTCATGATGTCCAACTGTTAGTGTCCCCTATTTGGGGTTTTCTTGGCAATGACACTGCAGTGGTTTGCCATTTCCTTCTCCAACTCATTCTGTGGATGAAGAAACTGAGGCAAACAGGGTTAAATGACTTGCCCAGGGTCACACAGCTAGCAAGTGTATGAGGCCAGATTTGAATTCAGGAAGATAAGTCTTTCTGACTCTAGACCTGGCACTCTATCCACTGTGCCACCTAGCTGCCCACAAATGCAAATACACAGAAGCAAAAATAGCAAATGTGACTTCTGTACAATAAAAGGACTGGAAAGGAGCAAATAGAAAAAAAGAGGGTAGAGTCTGCAGCCAAGCTAGGCAATTTGACTTCTATTCCTGGAAAGATCCAAGGACTTAATTGGTAAAGGACGGTTTCTGAGCGTTTAGAAAGAGAAGCTAAAACCCAGCATGATTTCATCAAGAACAAGTGTATCAGCAACGCAGTATTCACAATGCCTACAGTAACTATGAGTATGCTGATATGGTTATTAATCACAAAATGTAACAGGCTCTCTACTTGAGAAATATAGCTAGAGCATTTATTTAAATACCAGAAAACTGAGTCCCCAGATCAGAAAGTCAAAGCCAACACAGTAGTTATGAAGTTGGCATATGTAGTTAATGTAGTAAACACCCACATTCTCAAGCCTTCAAAACAGGACAGGCTGCCTCAGGCAAAGATCCTCCTCTCCTCACTCATGACAACTGCTCAGTGTCCAGGCAGCTTGCTCCCAGCAGCTCTCCCCCCCTGCCCCCGGCCCCCTGCAGTTCCTGTCCCTGGCAGTCCTCAGCAAGAGTCCTTAGCAGAGATTCTGGCAGGCTCAAAGAAAAAGGAGTTCACGCCACAACCGCAACCGCTGCTGCTGCTGCTGCTGCTTCCAGTCAACCATGGCATGGATGCTAGCTTGGTTCGGGCGCTCTCTTGCTCCACCCCTTCCTGCTATGTCAGCAAGTTGAAGGGGCATGGAAGATCTTCAAATCCCAGTATCATTACAATAGGTCAGGCCAAATGAAATTCATTGCCTTTTTTCAGTGAGGAGGCTAGACAGACTAGTAGATGCTGTTGACACAAGTCTTTCATTGTATCTTTATGGTCAAGATGGAGAGCTGAGGGCTATATGTTTGTAACATTGGATGGAATTAGAACAGATTGAATCACTGAAGTAAATCACAAGTAGTTACAAATAACTCTGTATCAATTTGAAGGGACAGCTCCAATGAAATGCCCTACAGACCTGTGCTTGGTTCTTTGCCATTCCATGGTTTAATCAATGATTTAGACAAAGGCTTAGATGACATGTTTGTCAAATTAGCAGATGATAGAAAGTTGAAGGGATATTTAATACATTGGATGATTGAATCATGACCTTAAGAAAAGCTAGATGGGTCAGAACAATGAGCTGAATCAAAAAAAGATAAAATTTGAATAGGAAGAACATGAAGGTTATAGTGGGTCTAAAGATTCGACTGCACAATGACAAGATGGAAGTAGCCTGCTGAGACAATAGTAGTCATGAAAAAGATTTGGGCAGCATAGCAGACTGTAAGCTCACTATTGACTAGCAGTGTGATATGGCAGTCAAAAAACCTAATGAGATCTTGGACTGCATTAAGAGAGACCCAGTGTCCAAAAAAATGGGCATGGGTGGTCCTGCTGTACCTGGCCAGATCTCATTTAGACATTTTGCTAAGTTTTCGTTGTCACATTTTACTTTGAGCTAGGGGCCATCCACAGGAGGGGTATGGCGTGTGTGTGTGTATGTGTGTGTGTGTGTGTGTGTGTGTGTGTGTGTGTGTGTGTGCGTGTGTTTGTGTGTGTGTGTGTGTGTATGTGTGTGCGTTACAGGCGGGGAAGAAGGCAGGGACAGAGAGAGAGCATGCCATACAAAGAGGTGACATGGTGTGGTGGGCAGAATGCTGGACCTCCAATCAGGAAGACTTGGGTTCAGATCTTGACTCAGGTACTTTCTAAGACCCTGGGCAAATCACTTAACCTCCTGAAGCCTCAGTTTCCTCATCTGTATCATAATATCATATCATAACACCTGCCTCACAGGGTTACTGTGAAGATCAAATGAGATAACATATAAAGCACTTCATAAACCTCAAAGTGCTGCATAAAAGTTTATTATTATTGTTGTTGTTCTGCACAATGGGATTCTCCATCTGTGAAATGAGGAGGTTAGACTCCATGATCTCTAAGCTCCCTTCCAGCTTTATCCCTATGATCTAATGACCCTAAGGATCAGTTGAAGGATCTGGGGAAGTTTAGTATGAAGAATAGAGCCCCTTGAACTATTGGAAAGGGTTTAGCTTTGGAAGGAGGAGTCTTTAGCTTTGTTCTATTTGGCCCTGGGAGGGGGCGCAGAACAAGAAACAGACATAGAAACGAGAGAGAGACAGAGAGAGACAGAGACAGAGACAGAGAGGCAGAGAGAGGCAAAGAGAGACAGAGACAGAGAGAGAGACAGAGAGAGAAAGAGAAAGAGAGAGGGAGGGAGGGGACAGAGAGAGAAGGGAGAGAGAGACAGAGAGAGACAGAAAGAGAGGGAGACAGAGAGAGAGAGACAGAGAGAGAGAGACAGAGAGAGAGAGGAGATAGAGACAGAGAGGAGACAGACAGAGAGAGGAGACAGAGAGAGAGGAAACAGAGAGCCAGAGAGAGAGAGGGAGAGAGAGAGAGCGAGGAGACAGAGAGACAGAGAGAGACACAGAGAGAGGGGAGGGGAGGAGACAGAGACAGAGAAAGGAGACAGAGAGAGGAGAGGAGAGGAGAGGAGAGAGATTTAGATTATGAAAGGAAGAAATGTGCTAACAATTAGAGTTGTCCACAAGTGGGATGAACTGCCCCAGAAGGAAGTTGGTTCGCCTCTTGCTGAGGTGCTTCAAGAAGAGATGGGAGGACAGCTTGTCAGCAAAATCAGGAAAGAGATTCCTTCTCAGGTACAGGTGAGACCCAGGCCCTCCAAGGTCCCCTTCCATTTCTGAGATTCTGTGATCCTGGCCCTCTTTCTCATCTCTCCCCTTAGAGCTCACTGTCAACACCCTTCCCCCAACACCCTGTGTGAATCCAGAAAGGCTGCAGATGAGGCAGCAAGTGACTTGTCATCACAAAGCGTTGGGGAGCTGGGCTGTGGGGAAGAGCTGCGGGAAATGTTCCCAGCTGCACCAAGTCAAGATGTCTCCTTGGAGCCTCACAGCATCTTTATTACACTCTCATTACATACTGTTCTCTCTCATCTCATTTAACCCAGCAGGATTGGATAATGCTAAAAGCAGGCAGAGGCTTGCCCATGCAGGCTGCCCATTTCTCATACGTGGGGCAGGACTTTTTTTTTCCTTTGGATTTCCCTTTTGTCAGCTATGGACACCTGTGAGTGAAGTGGGGCTTCAAACACTTGCTAGCTGTGTGACCCAGGGAAAGGCACTTGACCTCACTGTTAAATGAAGCCCTATTCCTCATGGGAAAAATGGGCTCTATTCTCCAGCAAAAACTATTTGATAGGATTTCTATGAGGAAGAAGCTTTGTAAACCGTGTTTTATAAATGTGAATTGTTATCATTGTTATCGTTGTTACAGGTAGATGGGCCTGGAGTCAGGAAGACTGGCATTCAAATCCAACTTCAGACACTTGGTAGCAGCGTGACCCTGGGCAAGCCACTTAACCCCTATTTGCCTGTTTCCTCATCTGCAAGACAAGGATAATAATAGCACTTACCTCAAAGGGTTGTTGTAATGATCAAGTAAGATAATTTTAAAGCACTTGGCATGGTGCCTACCACATATACAAGTAGCTAGTAAACTATATAAATGTTAGCTAAATATTTATTATAATTATTATTATTATTGTGAAAAATATTCTTCCTTCCCACCAGGTATGAGTCAGTTTAAAATCCAAAGTACTCCACTGACTTGTCAGAAAGAAGTATTCTTTCTATATGTGAGTCAGAAATCAGAAGTTTGTAAGCTATTTTTCTGGGTATTCTTGTGGCCTTATCACTAATAATTCATTATCATTTATTTTAAAATAATTAATTAAAACAAGAACCTACCAATGCCTCCCTAGAGTGAACTTCTGCCTTGCCATTTCTTGCCACCAGGATATGGGGGCCTGTCTAGCAGCAGCCTTTTGCTATTGTCCCAGAGTCTCTATCTTCTCCCCTAGGGCAGTGAGAGCCCCGCTGTACCTATTCCAGCTGAAAGTTAGGCTCCTATTTACTTTATGTGTGATTTATGATACTTGACTCACGTGGAAAAAAATTCCATTTTGAGCTCAGCTCACACATAAAGAAAAGCTGAAACACCTTACTCTCAGCTCACCATAATTCTGTTATTGACTAGCCTTGAAGAGATAATTTAAATGTTCCTGATCTCAGTTTCCTCATTCATAAACTGAAAGTAATAGCACTTACTTCCCTCAAGAAAAGGTCTATTAGAGCAAATTGTGGTCTTTCTGTGGTATTTCCCAAGCAACAAAGGAAGTTAATTAAAAAGATAATACAAGAACTAGCTTCTCCCCACAAAAAAAAAAAGATCCTTGGTTGGCATGGTATAATTAAGAAATATCAAGACATAATCTTTCTGATATTTACTGTAGAGGACCACAGGCCAATAGGACTCTGACCCTGATGGCTGAATAAACCCTCTTGGCTGAAAAGCCTGCTACCAGGCCTGGATCGGTTCCCCTTCCCCCAGGAAGGAACTCAAACACACAGGTGTGAGGATTATGTCCTCAAGGTAACCAAGGTGTATACCCATGGCCTGGGAACAAAGAAGTGCATAGTGTCCTCAGGGAAAAACAATTAGGAAGTGTCCTATAAAAGCTTGTACACAGGGTAATAAAATTGGCTCTCTATTTTCCAGCACTCCAGGAATCCTGTCTTTTTATGCACCCTCTTGCAACCTCTTGGTAGGTGATTCTTTCTCAGACCTGCTGCAGTATGGCAGAGTTCCCCACAATTTACAACTGTAAATCAAAGATGTATCATGTCACCACCTGCCATTTCCTAATTAGTTGAAAGTATCCTTCTTATGACTATGTTCTTGTAAATGTAGTGAATTCCCAATAAAGCTACCCCTCCTAACAGTAGGTGGAACCAAGTGATTGGTAGTAAATTATGGATATGAATGGGATCTACCATAAATTAATTTTTATAGAGATATTAACATAGCTCAGTCAAACATTAGTTTCCTCCATTCCATGTAAGCCCTGATGAATGAATAAGTGAATGAATGAATGAATGAGCATTTATTAAATCAGGCATTGTGCTAAGTGTTAGAGACACAAACAGAAAAACCAAGACAGTCCTTTTCCTCTAGGAGGTCATGTTCTAGTAGTAAAAACAACATAAATATGGTGCTGGTATGTATGGGATGGTGTTTTGGTTAAGCACAGTGAATATAATCATAGAACATTTGATAAAATGAAAAACAATTTTCAGGAATGCTACTATTGATTTAGTTACTGTTTCTGTTCCTTGAAATAAGGAGAGAAGGATTGTACCATCCTAGTAACATCTTGTGAGAATGACCAAGGAACAAAAGTGATGGGAGATTAGACTAGGCTAGAAATGGTGAATCATCACTGGTCAGAAGCTAAGGGACCCTTGGTGGTTAAGTAGAATGTTGATGAGACTGAGATGTGTGAACATTTGAGCAGCTTAGACTTCAGGTTATATAATTTTTCATGCCTCCTGCCCAATCCTATCTTTGCTTTCACCTTTACAGGGTAGCAATTAGGCCCAGATCACTGAATGGTCAAATTCCTGGCTCTCAAACTTGTTTGCAATCTGGTCCCATTGAATCTAGCCAGCCCCATTACTTCCTATTGTGCAATGTGAATCCTGTTCCACCCAGGATCTCCTTAGGCTAAACCTATGGCTGTGCATAATCTAGCTGTCATCTACCTTCCAGTCTAGTCTTAATTATTCGCCTTTGCTTGTTTTATATTCCAGTAAAGTTAGCTTACTAGCTGTTCTTAGAACTCAATATTCCATCTCCCACCTCTGTGCAGTTGCATAAGCTGTCCCTATACTTGGAATGTATGTCCTTCACTTCTTAGAATCATTGTCTTCCCTAAAGAATCAGGTCACTTCCTCTCTGAAGTCTTTCCTGATCTCCCTAGTTGTTAATACATTCTCCCTCCACAAATTTCCTTGCCTTTGCTTATGTGTGCATGTCATATTCCCTCAGTGCATGGGAGTTCCTTGAGGTCAGGCACTGTCTCATTTTTGCCTTTGCATTCTCTGTACATAGTACTAGATTGCATTTGAGAAAATGCCCAGTATTTTTTTAATGATTTAGTGATCTCAAACTTCTCTCTGAGACAAAGGCTCATCTTTTTTGCAATCAATATTCTTCCAGAGATACTGTATGACTGTGGGTCATGGAATACCACAGTCTTCAAAGAGATCATCACAAATCACCCAAACAACCATGGAGAAATGCATGGCAGGTGCAAGTAGCAGATTACCAAGTCAAGTCAAATGAAAGGGCCCTTACTGATCACCTACTATGTGCCAGCAGTATACTTAGTGCTGGGGATACCAAAAATGCAATCCCTGCAAAGTCCTTACTCTCATAGAGTACACAGCCTAATGGAGGAGACAACGTGGAAACAAGTACATACAAAGTATATATATGGTAAATTTGAGATAAATAATCCACAAAGAAAAGTCACTCACATTAAGGGGGACTAGGAAAGGTTTCTCATGGCAGGTGGGATTTAAACCAATGCTTTCAAAAAGGCAGGGAGGCCGGGAGATGGAGATGAAAAGGGAGAGAATTCCAGGTACAGGAGAGAGCCAGTGAAAACGCCTGAGGTTGGGAAATGGAGTATTTTATGTAGGAAATAATAGAGGCAGAGCTAAGATGGCAGAAAGGAAGCAGCAACGTTTCCAAGCTCCTCCAAGAATTCTGTTGCTAAACTTTAAAAAATGAATTTGAACGTATTTTAGAGTAACAGAACCCATTGGGAGATGAAGCGTGGCAGATTCCCAGCCAAGGAAAGTGCCTGCACAGGTCTGGACAGGGGGAACACCGAGCACACAAGGACTGCAGCAGCACAGATCTGAGAGCAGACTACAGCCAAGGGAGAAGGAGCCCCAGCCAGTGGACTCACCCACTCCAAGGGTAACTTGCAGCCATCTCACCACAGGACAGAGGATCATTGGAGGTGGGTAAGAGAAAATGCAGGGCCCACAGCAGGGACAGCAACTTCTGGGGCTACCAGCCTGCATCCTGGATGTTTAAAAATTACATACCCAAATGTCCAGAAGTCAAGATGGAGGAATAAAACCTAGTTGCTCTGATCCCCCCTCGCTGACTCAGAAAAGTCCAGAGACAAACGCCCCATCCAGAATAAAATCCTGAATTAGTGGAAACAGCCTCAGACTTGGGAGTCACTGAAGAAGGGGAAAGTGAGGCAGTACAGAGTCTAAGCCCAGGAAGGAGGATCTAGAAAGCACTAACAACACAAGCCCAGGTGTGCTTTTGCACCACCTGGGCAATCAGCAGTCTGCAGCCCTGCCCTGTCACTGGCCTCCAGTTACTGAGCCTGCTGGAGCTGTAGCCCAGAGACACAGAGGTGGAAACTGGAAGTAGCCAGACCACCCCTCCCCCAGAGGTTACTCTGTGAGCCTCAGGGTAACTCGGGGAAAACACTGAGAGTCTTGGCCTTGGCCTCAGTCTAGTCACTCAGAGGCTACAGCTCATGAAGTGAACAACCAAACTCCTACCTCCCAGCCTGAGAAGCTCAATACTTCTGCACTCCAGAAGCAGATATCCACTCTAAAAATCCAGGACACAGGCAATCACAATGGGCAAGAAGGAACCTACGAAGTCTAGGACCATCAAATCTTTTTATAGTGAGCAAGAACAACCAAATTCATAGGACAACATGGACTCTATACTCACACTGGAGACCACAAAAGGAAATGTGAATTGGTCTCAAGCCCAAAAAGCATTCTTGGAGGACCTCAAGAGGGATTTTAACAACCAAATTAGAGAGGTAGAGGATAAATTTAAATCTACAATGACCAAATTGGAAAAAAAATCTCACTGAAACAAAAGTAAAAATTGGAGAACTAGGATGGGAGGTCCAAAATCTAACTGGAGAAAATACCTCCCTAAAAATAAAAACTGAACATATGGAAAAGGAGCTTCAAAAACTAATTGAGGAAAATAATGCACGAAAATTTAGAATCAGTCAAACTGAAACTAAGGGCTCTATGATGCAGCAAGAGTCAGTCAAACAAAACATAAAGACAGAAATTTAGAAGAAAGTGCAAAATATTTCACTGGAAAAACAACTGACTTGGAAAACAGATCCAGGAGAGATAACCTGAGGATTATCAGCCTACCAGAAAGCCATGATGAAAAAAACAGCCTGGACAGCATCCTCCAAGAGACTGTCAAAGAAAACTGTCCTAAGGTTCTAGAATCAGAAGGTAAAATAGTTATTGAAAGAATTCACCAATCTCCTCCTGAAAGAGATCCCACATTGAAAACTCCAAGAAATATAGTAGCCAAATTCCAGAGCTACAAAGTCAAGGAGAAAATACTGAATGCAGCCAAAAAGAAACAATTCAAATATTGTGGAACTACAGTCAGGTTTACACAGGGCTTAGCAGCTGCTACATTAAAAGATCAGAGGGATTGGAATTTGATATTTCATAAAACAAAAGAGCTAGGACTGCAATCAAGGATCAACTATCCAGAAAGACTGAGCACAATCTTTCAGGCAAGGAGGTAGTCATTTAATGAAATAAAGGACTTCCAGACTTTTCTGATGAAAAAGCCAGAGCTCAATGGAAAATACAGTCTTCACTTACAAGAACCAAGAAAGACATAAAAAGGTAAACAAGGAAAACACACACTCACACATACACATACACATATTCACACAGATGCACATACATGCACATAACTTGGGACTCAATAAGTGCAAACTGTTTATATCCCTATATGAGAAGCAGATACCTGTCAATATTGAAATTTGTATAAGTATTGT
>CM053582.1:169355204-169397156 GCA_028627135.1 Pseudochirops cupreus
CTGGGTGAGGAGGAGAAAGAATATGGAGTTCCATAATCAAATGTTATGAATGTGTATCTATCTATCTATCTTTGTATGTATATATATATATATGTGTGTGTGTGTGTGTGTATGTATGTATATATATGTATATGCAACTATTATTGTTATTATTGACTACATCCAACTGGAACTTGAGATACACAGGCACTGCAGTTGGGAGATCCATCCTGCTCTACCAAAAAGTGACATAGGAGAGAATAGACTGGGGGACGGGGGAAATACTGGGATGGCTGTTTTGGGGTGGTGGGCGGGGGAAAGACAGGGAGAAAAGATGTAACTCAAAAAAATTTTAATAAAGAATCTCATAAAAAAATATAGATATTAACAAAAAAAAAAAAGATGTATGTTATAGTGCAAAAAGATTTGGGACTTGCATGCAGAAGACCTGGGTTGGAGATACAGTTCTGACATATGCTAGCTGTGTGAGCTTGGTCAAGTCACTTCCCTTAAATCTGAATCTCAATTTCCTTATCTACAAAATGATGTTGAATTGAATAATCCCTAACATCCTTTCCTACTCTAATATACTCTTATTCTATAAAACTAGATTAACAAATGAATGTTTCTTGAAAACAGTCACAGCAATAACAATAAAAACCTGAATGACTCAAAAACTCTTCTCACAGCAGAGGAAAATAACATGAACCAGGTATGCCAGAAATGCTCTTGGGTTTCTGAATGAATGAAGAAATGAACGTCATTTTTAAATGCTTACAATGTGCCAGACATTATGCTGAGTCCTGGGGAGACAGAGGAGCAAAAACACTCCTTGCCAGCTATCAGCTTACATTCTAATTAGATAATGCATGAAAGGGGGTGATGATCAGGAAGGAGTATTTTGACTTGGAAAATTACAGAGATGGTAAATAGGGTCATCAGAGGAGAGATTTCCACACCATTTCCAATAGCAGAGGCACTCTTGATGTGTTGATAATGTCTCCAGAACTAAAGAGAGTCAGGGGGAGAGGGAATAGGGACTGCAAGGCATCTGGTATTCCTTGATATTGACAGAAAAAAAATGTGAAAATAACATAAGACACAGCTGGAGTAGCTTGTTCTGATAGAGTGGATCAATGCCTGGCACTCACCAATAAGGACATGGGAGACCCCTAGAGAGACTGAGATGCTTAAGTCTCCCAGGACTTGGTCTCTACTTCTCTGCACTGTCCTGGATCCCCATCAAGGTAAATGAAAATTCAACTAGAATCAGACTTTTAAGACTAGAAAGGATCTGCAGAGGCCCCATTGTATTGGGTATAGTGAATGCTCAATAAATATTTGATCTATCCTTAGACTTGAAACTAATTTTCAAAACTTGAAAATAAAAATATAGCAGATTACAAAATTTGTACGGGAGCAGCTATGACGTAGAGTAGGGGTGAAAAACCTGCAACCTTGAGGCCACATGTGACCCTCTAGGTCCTTGGGTATAGTTTTTTGACTGAGTTCAAGTTTTACAGAATAAATCTTTTTATTAAGGGGATTTGTTCTGTGAAGTGTGGATTCAGTCAAATGGCCACACTTGAGGACCTAGAGGGCCACATGTGGCTTTGAGGCCACAGGTTCCCCACCCCTGATATAGAGGCTAGGTAACTGGCTTCAGAGCCGGAGAGACCTGAGTTAAAGTCCCTTTTCTGAAACATACTGATGGCGTTGCCCTGGATAAGTCACTTAACCTCATTGCTCTAGCCAATGGTGTCAAACTCAAATAGAAATGCATACTTTCAGCCTACATGTTGAGTTAGAAAACCACAAATTAACATTATCAAAATTTTTGGTATTTTTGTTTCTTTTATTATTTCTCATTCTCAATTATATTTTATCTGGTTTAGACCTTTTGGGAGTGATGCAGCTGGTAGGTGATGAGTTTGTCACTTCTGCTCTGGGCAACATTCTAGGACAGGACTTCTTAACCTGGGGGTTCATGGACCCCTAAGCAATCTGAAGTGAGATTTCAGGGGGTCTGTACATTTAAATTCGGAAGAAAATCACATCTCTAGTTTCACTAATCTCTAACTGAAATTTAGCATTTCCTTCAATTGCGATTTTTTAAAAAAATGTTATTCTGAGAAGGATCCATAGGTTTCTCCAGACTGCCAAAGGGGTCCACGATACAAAAACGGTTAAGAACCCCTTCTCTAAAATTATAAGTTGCTTAGAAGGTGCTGACCTGAACTGGTTGGAATTTCCTCATCTGGGAGTTCCCTATATCAATTAAATTACAGGTCCAGTCCCTATTCAACAAAATTTATATTTGCCCCACCCACAGGCAACAAACCCACTCCTTATCCCTTTGTCTCCTCTGTTTCCCTCCTTCCCCAGAAAACAACTCATAAAAGCAATTAGTAGACTTCATGAAAGGGATTCTTTCCTAGTCAGGACTGCATATTAGGCCAATATTTTATTTGTATAGCTTCCAAGCAAATGCGATACTTAATAAGATAATTATACAAAATCTTCAGGGAGGAAATTATGGCCCACCATTTTGATCCTAGACTGTGAAGAGGAAGCTCTGTATTCTCTCAGACAAAGGGACTTCTTTTCCTAATGGTCTCCCATCTATTTGCTTTTTTCAAAGCCCTTCCTGAGGCTCCCACCCAAGGACTCTCTCCCCTTCCCCTTTCCTCTCTCTCTCCCTCTCCCTCTCCCTCCCTTCTCTTTTATCTTTCTCCTCTCTCTCTGACCCTTTTCTCCTTTCCCCTTTCTCTTCTCTTCCCTTCTTCCTTCCTTTATCTGCTTCTCAACCCGCCTCTTTCCCTCTCTGCTTCCTTCCTTCCTTCCTCTCCTCTCATTCTCCCTGTCTCTCTCTCCCCCACCCTCTCTCTCCTTTCTCTTCTGATTTTCATAGTTGAGGCCTCCTCCTTTTCCTCCTTCTCCCTTTCCCCCACAAATGCCCTGTCTACATTAGGTGATTAGGCACCAGCTTAGAGGAAAGGGCTTTTGCCTTTTCCTGGAGCCCCCACTAGGACCTTTGAAATCCTTCCTCCCCTGCAAGGCTCTCTCCCTGGGAAGATCTGGATGTTGTTTCTATTTGTTTTCTTTTGAGAGCCACAGACCTAGGGAAAAGGCTATGTACATATGGATGTTAAAGATGTGAGCACAAGTTATAGGTCCTTGGAGAAGAAAAAGGTATTCTAACTTAGTGGCCAGTTTCCTGGATTTCTTCCCCTTGGTGACCTTTCTCTGCTGTTGCTCTTATTTTAAAAGTTTCCAGTTTTTGCCTTCAGAGGTGATGGAGCACTTCCACCCAGTCACACTTCCAGAAAGTTGATCCTAATCTCATTACTGCTAACAGTTCTGGGACAACTGGCAAATGGGAAAAAAAAGTGTTAAGTGCTTCCTCACAACAAGCCTTCTGCTTTTTTGGAGTAAAAGCTTTCATTCTGAAGCCTTATCAGTTATGGGAATCATTCAGGTGAAAAGATCTGCCTTGAAAGGTGGGATAGAGTAGGAGAAGAAAGGCTTTCATTGTCTCCCCTGGGTCAGATTCATTGGTAGCCCGTCTCTGCTCTGCTGGATGAACTCTGGGCAAATCACTGGACCTTCCCAAGTACCTTGTTCTTTCCTTCATTCCAGTGCTGGAGATACAATAGAAAATTCAGTAGCATACCAAACACTTTTGAGTTGCCTGCATGGACAGATGGATAACTGAGCTTTCTTCCTTTGTGTTATCTTTTTTGTTCTTTACACTTAGAACCATAGGATCATAGATTTAGAACTACGAGGGACCTTGGAGGTCAGCTAGACCAGCCTGGAGGCAAGTGAGGCCCAGCAAGAGAAAATGATGAGAACAACAATAGGCATCTGTATTTGCATTTCCAGTCACCCTGATGACTGTCAGCCCCAAGATCCTTCATGGTAAAGTCTTATTTTAAATCAGACAGTTGCTTGATCTCTTTAGTAGAAACTGAGGCCTCTGAAATTTTCCCCTGGTTCTGCTTCTCTGGGCAGGTATATTCCCAAAGCTAGTAGCAGATAACAGCTCTGAGGCGGCTTTAGGAACCACTTCAGGGAATGTATAAATGGTGTAAGTCTAAATTTTAAGCCCCCCAAACACACTTCAAATATCCCCTTCCTTGTCCTTTGGAAATTAATTAATAAACAGATACCTGGTGAGGAAAGGGTTTTACCTTTTTCACCTTTCATGAGAGGGGTCTCCTTGGCAGTATTTGTCCACATTCACATGCATTTTGAATAAGACTCACAGTCCCAGATATTCCAGTTTGAGCAGTCTCCAGTTAATTTATTCAGGCTTAGTTTTAGCCACTTGTGGAAAGATGGATATAAAGCTTACTAGAACTATAGAAAGAAGAGGGGGTAGGAGCAGAAAATTAAGGTCTCTTGTCTTTACATCATTATTTACAAGTCCAATGGGAGACTGGCCAAAGAGAACTCAGTTGTGGGAGAATACACAGGAGGCCCATATGGACATTGGGTGAACTTGCTCGTGGGCATCAACAACAGAGGACCTTGGTTTCTACTTCAGAGCATGGAAAGTTTCTTTGAGTGTTAATTGACTGCTGGGCCAAAACTGGCTGTACACACAGAAAACAAGTCTGGATTTTCATCGGCCGGTCCCTCATTACCCTGGTCAATATCTTTCTGTGTAGGAGCACAGAGTTGTTGCCTGACCCTCAGCTCCAGGCTAAAACTAGGTGGTCATTATTGGATCCCAGAGAGATAGTTGGTCAGTTGACCCCAGTTAAAATAGTTGCTTTGATTCTCTAAGCCTCTTTCTGAACAGTCACTGGTTGAAGCAGATCTGAGTTGAGAGAAACAACAACTAGCTAAGGTCTGCTGCCCTAAGTAAATGGGAATTTTGATATGGTGACAGGGCAGGAGCAAAGGGAGGGGCAATAGGGGAGAGAGGCTGTTGTGTAGGACAGCAGGCCTGGAGAGCACACAGCAGTGGGAGGCTCTGGGAAGCCAAACATTATTGGGATGGCACTGAGTACCTAGGGGAAAGGGGAATGGCAAATAAGGGAGGTGGGAGAATGGTAGAGACCTGCTTTGAGGGCTTCACTATCTTGCCTAAGGCTGGTCCTAAAGAAGAACACAGAATTCCACATAAATTTGACTTTGGGAACAATTCAACATCTTCTAAAGGCAGCTGTTGTTTATAAAATAACTGCTAATGCTAGATTTTATGATGACCCAGAAGTAAATGAGAACATTCTATTACCCAGACGGTTGTAGCAGGAGGACCATGTTCCTGCCTGGAAATCTCCTAGAGTGGAAAGAGTGGGAGTGGGGGGACGGGAAAACATGACCTGCAGTCCCAAGGCAACATGTGGCCCTCTAGGTCCTTAAGGGTGGCCTTTTGACTAAATCCAAGGCCACATGTGACCTTGAAGCCTCAGGTTCCTCACCCCTGTCCTGGAGCAACCCCCCCCCCCCCCAAATATACAAACGTCTCTTTTGTACACTCCAGTATAGCTGCTATTTTCAATTTGACTCATTCTGGAGTCAAAGCAAAAAGTCTTCCCAGCTATCTAGGGATAGGTTTAATAATTACCATTTTTCATTTTTGATTTTCTGTTCTCCTGTGTCTTATAAAACCTCCATTCTTTCCCAACTACTTCATTAGGACTGTCAGCTGCTCCTGTTCAAGCAGTTCTCAATTTGACAACCCATAAACAGGCTTTAAAACTATGTTTCTCCCCATTACTATCTTTCAGAGAATCATCAAATTGTGGAATTGGAGGAAACCTCAAAGGTGATCTGTCCCATCTCCTGCCCAAAGCATGTGTTCCATCTTCAAAATTCCCTATGTACACCATTCACTGTCTGCTAACAGACATTTAGTGATGAGTAACTTACTAATTAAAGACATTCAGTGATAAGTAATTTACTATTCTGGGAGAGTTTTTATTATTGTATAAATTAAGTATATGATTAAGAAAAATAAGTCTAAGCCCTCTTCCATAAGACAACCCTTCAAATACTTGAAGAACAGCAATCATTTCTTCTAAGTCTCCTTTCAAGGCTGTCTGAGCATTCCCAATTCCTTCAATGGGTTCTCATATGGTAGGGTATCGAGTTTTCTCACCATCCTGATTTTGCTCTTTTGGACAAGTTTCAGCCTGTCAATGTCCTCCATTAATATGGCATACAGAATTGAGAACAATACCCCAGATGGGATCTGACAAAAGTAGAATAATCAGTGGAACCATCACTTTGTCCATTAGGGATATTTATTTTTGGTCCAGGATTATGATTTCATTGCTATAGAGGAGGACTCCCAATGAGGACACTCTCTGAGAATGCAGGACATCTCTGCTCTTAGAGAACTGTCTAGGGCACTGAGACCATAAGTGACTCACTGTCTAACCAGTATGCTTTAGGAGAGGGACTTGAATCACGGTCTTCCTAAGTGAGCACAGCTCTTAAAGTTGTCTACAGGACCATGCCCTTATAGTCATAACTGACTTTGCTACTACATTCTAAGGTTCACAGATCACTTTTCCCGCAACAATCTAGAGAGACAGTCAGTATAAATATTATTCCCCCAATTTTGCTAATAAGGAAACTTAAGCCCTTAAGAGTGAAGTGACTTTCTGGTGGTCACAGAAATAATTAATGGTATAGCTGGGATTTGAACCAAGTTCTCTAGAATCCCGGTTTAGCTTTGGCTCTTTGTTTAAAAGTCAAGACTCCAATCTCTCCCTCCTTCAGTATCTTTGTGCAGATTGCTAGATTCCAAAATACAGCTTTAATCTTGTCATTCACTTGAATGAATTTGGAAATGGGGGTTGGAGCTAATTACAGAAAGAGTTTTGCATTTATTTTTGTAAGTTCTGATTATGTTCCAGAACATACCCTTTTGACTGCCTTTGAACCTTGAGAGAAAATGAATAAAGAAATGAACCTGTGGAGCATGGGGGTGAGGTGGGGTGAGGGGGATGATGGTCCTAAGTGCACCCCATAGCAACAGAACTTTATATACATTTAATATGCTTCTAGCCTAGCACTCTGCACACCCACGCACCATACTTCATCTCATTAATTGGTGAGTCTGTCAGCATATTTTTGAATCTTAATTTTGTCACTCAATATATTCCTTCTTCCTTGTAGCTTCTTATTATCCACAGATATAGTGCATGTGCTGGCTCTCATTTGAAATAACTGGAGATGTTTAACCAGGAAAATAAAAGACTCAAGAGATACCATAATAGTATGGGAAGAATTGCTGTATGGAAATAGGATTAAATTTGTACTCTTTTTCTGCAGACAGAAGAACCAAGAGCGTTGAATAGAAGCTGTAAATAGACAACTTTAGGCTTAATATCAGGGAGAACCCAACAAGGGAATTGGGAATGCTCAAATAGCATGAAAAGAAGAAGACTTAGAAGAAATGATTGTTTTTCTTTAAGTACTTGAAGAATTGCCATATGCAAGAGGAATTAGACTTATTTTTATTAATCGTATACTTAACTGAACTTGCTAACAATTAGAACTGTCCAAAAATGGAATAGGTTACCTTGAGGTGTATTAGGTATAGCACAGTGCCTGGTATACATTAGGTGTTTAATAAATGCTTGTTCCCTTCACCCTCCTTGTAGGTGTTCAAATAAAAACTGAATGAGGATTTGACAGATATTATAAAAGAGATTCTTTTCAGGTATGGTTTGACCTAGATGGCTGCTCAGGTCTCTCCCAACTCTCGAATTCTGACATTTGAAATCATCCCCATCACACTCAGTTTTGTTTGTTTGTTTTTTAGTCCTCATTGTCACTAGCTAGCATGACTGTAAGTTATGTAACATCTCAGTGCCTCATATTTCCTTACCTATCAAATGGGAATAATACCTGTGTTCTTCACAAAGCTGTGATATCAAATGAAGTAATGCATGTGGCAATGCTGGTTTTTTTAAAACCTGAAAGACTCCGCAGACATCAAATGGTTATTGTCAAACAAAATTTTGATGATATAAAGGTTAGAGAATCCAGGATTACATTTCTCATGAATTTTACTAAGGCTTAAAAAAAAATAAGGAGGAAAGTTCTCTGGGCAAAATGTGCTTTGTACTTGATAGAACTGATGTGTAAAGAAACTTGAAAGATTCTGTGGATCCCGATGCAGCTAAGGTTCCTTGACTCTTAGTAAACTGTTCTTTCCTTTTTAATTTTGTAGATGATCAGCATGACCTCAGAGGACTTAATCACAGGGTCCTTGAAAAGAATCAGTTTCATTCTTTCTGTGGCCTAGAAAGAATGTTTGATTTTCGCAAGTAGATGCATTCAAACAGCTTCCAAAATATTAGAAATCGCTCTCTCTGCCAATAGTAAGGATATGATTTGTAATGATTCCAGGGCCCCTGTTGTCTTTCACCCAGAGAATGCTAAATGTTCTCTAATAGGATGAATTTATTAGTCATGAACTACTTAAGACAAGGAGAGTTTGCCTTTAGAGAAAAGAGAAAATGCTTGCCTAAAACACTGGAAGGAGAAAACTCCAAGAGAATTAGCCTGACCTTTCAAATATTCATTTTCCTCATCTATAAAACATGGAAAAGAACTCTTGCTCTTTCTGCCACACAGGGTTGTGCAAGGAGGCAATTTGTAAGGCTTTTTAAGGGTTATTCTCCAACTCTCCCTCGATGACCTCTAAGGTCCCTTCCAACTTGAAAGCCAAAGGTTCTATGATCGAGCAGATTTGCGATCTACTATTGTTGCTCAGTCATTTCACTCGGGTCCAACTGACCCCGTTTGGAGTTTTCTTGCCAAAGAGACTGGAGTGGTTTGATATTTCCTTCTCTAGCTTATTTTACAGATGAGGAAACCGAGGCAAACAGGGTTAAGTGACTCGCCCAGGGTCACACAACTAGTGTCTGAAGCAGGATTTGAAACTCATAAAGATGAGTCTTCCTGACTCCAGCCCTGGCACTCTATCCACTGTGCCATCCAGCTGCTCTGTGACACCCAGAGACAGAGATAATACCCGTCAATGCCTGCCCATCCTATCCCATTCTTGTCCCTGTTGTCCCATCACTGTACCACAGGGTTACCACCAATGTATCTTAAGCCTTCCTCTAGAGCTCTTGACATCATGTGGATACCAGTGTTAACCCTGTGGCTATCACTCACTTTCATTACACAAACCATGAAACTATAAATGTGATTTATTCATATGTGTGTTTATTTTATTTTGAAAAAACTCTCTCGGCTCCAGTTAAATCTATCTGCAAAAATGGAATCTTGTCCTAACTTTGGTGATATATCTTGGTTCTCTATTCCTTAGGCCTAGTAGGCAGAGCAGAATACACTCAGATTCTGCTGATTTTTCTAACATATGACCGAGTTCCAAGGAGGGGGTATGATGGGGGAAGGATAGTCATCATCATCATCATCATAGCAGCTAGCGTTCATACAGGACTTTAAGATTAACCATATGCTTTATATGTATTCTCCTATGGATACATTCTCACAAGAATCCTGGGAAGTACATGCTATTACTATCTTCATTCTACAGATTAGGAAACTGAGGCTGAGAGAGATTAAAGGTTGCCAAGGTCACAAGGCTAGTAAGTGTCTGAGGTCAGATTTGAATAAGGCCTCTCAAGTCCAGCACATTCTCCAGAAGAAAATCGTGACCTCTTTTGAAGGGAAGAGAAACAAATAAATTTTGAAAAAGAAGCCCTGAGAGTAAAAACCATCATTTGAAGACCATGCCAAGAAGCAACATTAAAAATGATCCCCCTACATGTGTTTTATAGAGTGTCACTGGGAACCAGAGAGCTCCATGGGGCACCTTATCAAATAGCAGTAAGGTGACCTAGCATATAGAGCCTTGGCTTTTGAGTCAGGAAGACCGGAATTCAAAATCTGCCCTCTTCCAGTCTTTTTCCTTACCTTAATGGGGATAATAGGAACACATACCTCAAAGGGTGGTAAGGACCAATTAAGATAATATGTGCCAAGTACTTTCCAAACTTACAGCACCATATGAATGTCAACAAAGATTAGGGATGAGTAAGTCATTGTTAATAATGAGCACGTTTTTAAAGTATTATAATAAGGCAAAAGACTTATATGATCTGAAGAGAAAAAGGTGACAATTCAGAATAATTTGAATGACTAATATGCAGAAGGGCACCTAGATAGAGTGGCAATTAGAGCCCTGGATTTGGAATCAGGAAGACTCATATCCCTGAGTTCAAAACCAGCTTTAGGTACTTAGTAGCTGTGTGACCCTGGGCAAGTCATTTAGTCCTGCTTGCCTCAGTTTCCTCATATGTCAAATGAGCTGGAGAAGGAAATGACAAACCACTCCAGAATCTCTGCCAAGAAAACTCCAAATGGGGTCACAAAGAATTGGACAAGACTAAACACCAAAAAAGGTGGCACAGTGGATAGAGTCCAGGGCTTGGAATTAGGAAGACTCATCTTCCTGAGTTTAAATGCAGGCTTAGACACTAGATGTGTGACCCTGAGCAAAGGACCATAGATTTAAAACTGGTAGAGAGTTCAGAGGATATCTAGTTCAACCACCTTTTTGTACAATTTAGGAAACTGAGGTCCAAGGAGATTGATTCACTTGCCCAATGACATAGGTAGGAAGTATCAAAGGTGGAATCCTGGGTCAGGTCTTGCCCTTACATGTTGGGCATAGACTTTGTTAACAATTCTCTCTTTTTAACTTCAATAGATGTGATCATGGATAAAAAGCTGAGACATCAGAAGTCAATTCTTTGGCTTGGGATTCAGGCTCTGGGGAAGGTGTCAAACTAGAGCCAAAGGATCATAGATGGAGGGAACCTCAGAGGTCATTTAGTTCAGCCTTCTTTTACAAATGAAGAAACTGAAGTCCAGAAAGGTTAAATCACCTGACCAAGGTATAGCAGCAAGCACCCTAGCATACCCAGGGTGGCTGCTAGCACAAGTTCTTAGATCTGCTTTTCTAAAGGTTAGCAACTCAAAATGGGTTAACAATCTTACTTTAATCAAACATAAATCATTTACCTCATTCAGGGGGAAAAAGTCAGCACCCTGAACTTCAGAGAATACAAACAGAAGTTACAAGCAGACAAAAAATACAGAGAAACATATTAGCAGAAAGGGCTTCCAACTGTCTGACTGTTACATCCATACCTAGTCAGTTAACAGAGAGAGAAACACCAATATCTGAGTTTTCAAAGCCAGGGGGCTCAATGGCTGCCCAGAGTCTCATCTGGCCAAGTCATACAACTCTTCCCAAAGTGAGCCCCAAAACAAAACCTCGCATCAGGGTATATATAGCCTTCTCCTGGATCAGAGAATGTCACAACCCTCTTGACCTACTGCCCAATCACAAAGTAACAAGGTGTGGGCATTCCTGAAAAACAAGCCTCCAGCTACAGGCTGGATGTGACCACATTTGGCCTATTGGGAGGTACAGTATATTTTCAAATCAGGGAAGGTTCTCAGATTCACTTAAGCCTATCGAGGGGCCAAGGGGCAGGAAAGATCTTCATATTCTCATTACACGAAGTCATACAGGTGATTAGTAACAGAACCACAATTAAGATCTTCGTCCTTTGACGTAAAATCCTATGTTCTTCTCACCAAACCCATACTGCCTTTCATAATTTCCCTAGAATTATGAGTGAAATTGCTGGGAGGGTAGGGATAGAAAGAACCAGCTTATTGTATTGTAAGTGGTCTCCGCTCCTTAAGCCTGAGCCACAAGGGACACCGTTGTGACTTTTTCTTTAAAAAGTCTTCATGATTTAGAGTAAGGGACATTAAATGCTATTTGATGCTGGGGTTTGTTTCCAAGTCACGAGCCTAGAAAATGCATTTGATTTTTCTTAACTATTAATGAATGTAAATTTGTCAAGAAATCTGCATGGGACCTAACATAAAAAGATCCTGAGAGTGAATTTAGTATTTTGCTGCAGCAGATGAAGGACAGATTCCAAACAGCAATTAAGTGAATTGAGAAAATAAAGCTGCAGGTGTTGCCAGTGGGTTGTATACGTCTTAACAGAATTAAAAGGACAGCAGGCAATGCCCTATTGATTCATTTTCACGTTACCTTCAAATCTGCCCTACTGCACACAATACACCATCCATATACAATGTTCTGAGGTGTCTCAGCAGCTCACACACTGGACTGGTTTCCAAGGAGATGCTATAATGAATCCTGTCAGCCTCTCAAAGGAGGCAGGCGTCTTAATAAACAACACTGAATCACCTCCCATCTACTCTAGGCTGAACTCTTGTCCCTTTGCCCCTTTGCCAAACACTTGCTTGGAAAACATGGGTGTGTTCCAGGACTGGGTTGACTCCAAAGCTGAGCCAATCTGCACTTCAGGGTAATGATTCCTAGTGATGCAGTAGCCATATATGATTATGAATAACCACGTTCTAAAGAGATGGCCTGCACTAACAACATCCAGGGTCTCTTCCTCTTCACCTCAAATTTCTTATAGCCTTGATTCTAATCTTTCTTTTTCATTTAGCCCACTCTGCCTTGGATTCTAGTGAGTTTCTCCTTAGTGTAGTGTGGCACCATGGGGTTCTGGAATCATTGGACCTGGGTTTAAATCTTGACTCTAATGCTTATTGCCTATATAATCTAGCTGTTAGCTAGATGGTACAATTGCTAGAGCATTGAGCCTGGAATAAGGGAAGATCTGAATTCAAATCTGCCCTCAGATACTTACCAGTTATATGGCCCCAGGCAGTGGTTTTAAATGTATAAAATAGAATGTATAGAATTACAGGGGAAACTAATTATATTGAAATATAGTTATCAAAATATTATTTTTTTTAAAAGTTCACAGATCCCAAGTTAAGTCTTCATGATCTAAGGACATTCACAGAAACTTGAGAGAGAATTAGGGAGAAATTGAAGTGTTTTGTCAAGCTTTTAGGTTTATCATTTGAGTAGGAGATACGTGACTACTGTAACAGTCTAATGTATAGCAGGGTGGTATAGTGGCTAGAGTACCAGGCCTGGAGTCAGGAAGATTCATATTCCTGAGTTACTAGCTATGTGACCCTGGGCAAGTCATTTCACCCCCATTTGACTAGGTTTCCTTATATATAAAATGATCTGGAGAAAGAAATGGAAAACTGCTCCAGTATTTTTACCAAGAAAATATAAATGTTAGCTACCATTAAGTAACTTTGTCTACTTGGGCCCCAAGTTTCTTCATCTATAAAAGCCATGGGGTAGAATCAGTTTGTTTCTTAAGTTCATCTCCTGATCTAAGTATATGACATTTCCTCCTATTTGGAGACTGTAAGCTACCAGAAACCAGGCTGTTTTTCTTCTCTCTGTCTCTAGTACTAAGCATTGACACAGAATAGACAAAGAATTAATTTTGTTGAATATAATTTATTTAGGATGAAAAAAGTATACCAGCCAAGAGGAGGTGATTAGGTAGCACTAAGGTAGGTTTTCTCCACGAATTGCTCCAACAGATGCTCTGAGCTGAAAAATACCCCCTACCCTCTGCCTGTAATAGAGTATGACCATTTTTGCCCTATAAACTTTTTCCCTCTCATCTTCAATCTACATTCTTTAAATACTCAAGTTTCAAGGGAAGGTCAGAGTGGTTGAGTTTCCCAACAGCTGTTCAAACCTTGACACTTACAAAGAAAATCCTGGCTCTCTTCTTAACTCCAGCATGTGACCTCAGAGCCTGATTGTTTTAATAAGCCCCTAAAGCTGGATTCTCATAGCTTGTAACTTCAACAGTCTCCCTCTTGGATTCCAAGACTGTGGTTTCATAATACAGACTTTCAAGTTTGCTCACAACAGGCTTAGGGACAAGGATAAGTCAAGGGCTATCACTTGGGTGGTGTTCCAAAAATCACTGAAGATTGAATGATAAACCAGCAAGTAAGCCTCCCATCCAAAGCTCCCTTCATATAGTCAATGAGATGTTCATTTTCTATTTTAATTGGGCTTGATATTATACTGTTTATTAGTACCACTGCAATGAGGAGTTCTGGTAACTTGAACAAATTCAATTGTAGGATGCAGTGAAGACCTCGGGGAGAGATCTCTGTTTCAGTCTCATGAAATCATACCAGGAGAGTGGGTAGCTTGTCTCCTGAATGGTGTGGTAGGAAAAAAACAAAAAAACAATGCTAGCTTTCAAGTCAGAGGATTTGGCTACCTATTAGATCATGGATAAAACATTTTTATTCTCAATTTCCTCACCTCTAAGATGAGAGGGTTGGATTAGGTAGCTCTAAATTCCTTTTCAGTTCTAAATCTATGATTATTGATCCCCATAGCACCAGACTTTGGGGAAGCAGAAATGAGCAAAGGCAGGCCCAGGTGAGGGGGAAGAAGGGGAGGGTGGAAGGGAAGATACTACAGCAAAAAGACTCTGGACATGGCAACTCAGGTCCCAGCAAGCAAGCAGTTGAACTGCTTGGTCCAAAACCAGAAGTAGACAGCAATCCACATGAGCCATGGACTGAAAGAAACATGCCCCCTGCACAATGTCAGCACCCTGAGACAAAGGCCCAGTTACCCTAACTTGGTTATAGCTCTATCTGCTTGTCTCAGAATTTTCTAGCCTCTCAACTTCTATAATCCTGACTTATAGACTAAATGAGTCCTCCTCATCTAACATCTAACCCAGGTTGGCTTGTATTGCCGATTATCTTTTGTGTGTATATGAAAGACTTCTTTTTAAGCTCTTTGTAGATAGGAACAAGGCTGATGCCTCTTTATATCTCCTGGTCTGCTAGTATTTTGGTATAATTGTGGGGATTTAGGAAATAAGTTCTGGCTGATTGAGAAATATTGAAAAGGATGTAACCAGAAACTATTAGTACTAGCTGACTTTTATGCAGTTATTCAAGGTTTTTGAAGTGTTTTACATATATTATCTCATTTAACCTTCATAAGAATCACAAGATATAAATACTATCAGTATCATAAAAACTCATAGATGAGATAAATGGAATTTAGTTGGCTTGACTATGGTTACAGCTAGAACTTGTCAGAGGTGGGAATGAAACCCAAGTCTTATTCCAGGTCTAATACTTGTTTTATTATACTACATTGTCATGAGAAAACATCACTGGAATGGACAGAATGATACTGTGCAGAAAAGGATGACAACTGTCACCCTCTGACCCTAGAATGAAAATATGAAAATCCTCACCTACTAAAAGGAACCTGAATAGCAACATTGATTATAGAATTTTAATAAGGGACTAGAGATTAGTTATTCCTGCTCCACTCATTTTAGAGGAGGCATCTGAGAACCAAAGAGATAAACTAAGTGTCTTGCCCAAAGCAACACAGAAAGTTTGTGGTAGAGCAATCAATGTGCAATCATGTAAAACATTTTTCCATATTAGTCATGTTGTAAAAGAAGAAACAGACCAAAAGGAAGAAAAACACAATGAAAAAAGTATTAAATTCATTATCTTTCTCCCAAATCCTTTCCCTTTCCTCAGTTCTTTATTAATGTCAAGGGTCCCAAAATTCTCTCAGTCTTCCAGGCTTGTGACCCAGCTGTCATCCTTGACTACTCATTCTCTCCTACCCCCATGTCCAATCAGTTACTAAATCCTATTAATACTATCTTTGTTCCATCTCTCTTATATGTACCCTTCTCTTCTCTGACACTTCCACCCCCTCCCTGATGTAGGCCCTCATCACCTCATACCTAGACTATTGCAATACCTACTAGTACATCTGCCTGCCTCAAGTCTCTTCCTGGTCAAGTCCATCCCTCAAGCAACAATCAAAGAGATCTTCCTAAGGCAGGCGTCTGTCACATAACCCCATTTAGTACACTCCAGTGGTGCCCTTTTACCTCCAGGATCAAATATAATTTCTTCTATATCTTTCTAAGTTTTTAATGCTGGTTTTTGTTTTTTACATCCTCATAGTTTTCCCATTCTCTTTCCCCTTCTCCCTCCCAAAAAAGCGATCTCATACAACAAATACCATTTTTTTTTAGAGGGGGGAAGGTAGGCCAGTTGGGGTTAAGTGACTTGCCCAAGGTCACACGGCTAGTTTTGTGTTAAGTGTCTGAGGCCAAATTTGAACTCAGGTCCTTCTGACTCCAGGGCCGGTGCTCTATTCATTGAGCCACCTAGCTGCCCACAAATACTATTTTTTAAAACAAAAAAGAAAAAAATCAGCACAACTAATCAATACATCGGAAAAAGTCTGAAAATCTGTGCAATGTGCACAACCTGTGGACCTCCTACTTCCATGAATTGGCAGATTGGAAGCATCCTCCCATATTTCTTCTTTTGAGTCAGGCTCAATCTTTATAACTTTGCTACATTCACTTTTGATTTTTTGGCATGTTGTTGGTCTTTCCATTTACATCGTGGTAGTTACTGTGTATGTTGTTTTCTATGACCTTACTTCACTCTTCATCAATTTAAATAAGTCTTTCTATGCTTCTCTGTATTCATTTCTTCACATTCATTTCTTATGGCATGGTAATATTCTGTTGCATTTATTTACCACAATATGTTTAGCCATTCTTCATTCGAGGGGCATTTATTTTGTTTTTGGTTTCTGCTATCACAAAAAGTGCTGCTATATTTTGGTCTATATGGGGACTTCCTTCTTTAATGGCTTCCTTGGATCATAAGTATAGTCATAGAAACTGGGTCAAAGGATATTGACATTTTTATCCCTTTGCAGAATTACAAATTGTTTTCCAAAATGACTGTAACAACTCACAGCTCCACAAACAATGTATTAGTGTGCCTCTCATCCCACAATTCCTCCTACATTGGCTATTGTCATTTTTTTTATCTTTGCCAATTTGCAGGGTATGAGGTAAAAACCTCAGGGTCATTTGAACTTGCATTTCACCTATTATTAATGAGTTGGAACATTCTTCTTTTGAAAGCTATTTATTCATTTCCTTCGAATGTGTTAGGCATTTAAAATCCTTTATAATCTGACTTCTTTCTACCTTTCTAATTTTCTTATATATTCCCTCTTCCACATACTTAGTGATTGAGTGACAATGGTCTCCTTGCTGTGCCTCAAACTCAATATTCCATCTCCAGACTCCATAACCAGAATTTTCTTTCTTTTCAGGTCCCAGCGAAAATCTCACCTTCTTCAAGAAGTCTTTCCCAGTACTTCTTGTTGCTAATGCCTTCCCTCTGAGATTATCTGTCTTTATATTATTGGCAACAATTGTTTGTATGTTGTCTCTCACATTTGATTGAGAGCTCCTTCAGGGCAAAGAATGTTTTTGCTTTTCTTTTCATGCCTAGCTCTAAGCACAGTATCTGGTATATAGTAGGTGCTTAATAAATGCTCATTGAAACCACAATGTTCAGTGATCAACTATAAATAACTTAGCTCTTCTCAGCGATAAAATGATCCAAGACATTTCAAAGGATTCATGATGGAAAATGCTATCCACATCTAGAGAAAGAACTGATAGACTCTGAATGCAGATCAAAGCATACTTTTTTTCACTTTATTTTTCTTCCTTTTGGTCTGTTTCTTCTTTTACAACATGACTAATATGGAAAAATGTTTTACATGACTGCACAAACATAATCATATCAAATGACTTAGGTTGAGGGGAGGGGAGGAAGGGAAGGAAAAAATTTAGAACTAAAATTTTTTTTTAATGAATGTTAAAAATTGTCTTGCCATGCAATTGAAAAAAATACCATTTAAAAAAATAAATGCTTGTTAAATGGACACTGCATAGATATTAGACATTCTTGAAAACCTGGATTGATAATAATCCTTTCTGTAGGGTGACCAACACCTGTTCAAATTTCTGAGCGAATCTTGCTCAATTTATATGGACAATAATGTTTGTGATCTTTTTTTTATTAGAGTTCACAAAACTAATTTTCCTGGCCATTTGCCTGTAATTTGGTATATTGCCACCAGGTGGATAGTGATGCCCGTGCTACATAGCTTCTTAGTGCAAATTCTTAGGTTCCTCATAGATATGGGAAGGGAAGAAGAAAGTTGCTGTTCCCTGGATTGTTGTAATAACTTCCTAACTGGTAACTTGGCTCCTAATCTCCTCCTGTCCAATCTATCTTCCTCACAACTGCAAAATATTAATAAAACACAAGTCTAACTATGTCACTTCTCTAATCAAAAATTTTTAGTGATTCACCATTTCCTGTTTGATAAAATGTAAAATCATCACGTCAGCATTTAAAGCCCTCTGCAGTCTAGCTCTCACCTGCTTTTCCTGACATTCCATATTGTAATTCCTCTCCTTCTTGTGTCCTTTCACCTTATATTGGTCCATTTGTTGTTTCCCAAACTTGCATTTCATCTCCTACCTCCATCCCTTCATCCAGATTATCACCCGTGCCTGGAATGAACTCACTCCTCCCATGCACCTTGCAGAATTCCTAACTTTCTTCAAAGCACAGGCTGGGTGAAGTGCTTCTAAGAACCCTTAACTTGCTTCAAAGCTTAATTCAGGTATCACCTCCAACATGAAACCTTTCTGATCCTTACCCTAGTTGTTAGTGTTTTCTCCTTCTTCACATGACCTGGCATTTGGTTATATATTGTATGGATCTCTTAGAATTGAAATTATTTGAGTCAAAGAAACAGGGTTTTTTTCTTTGTAAGCCCAGCACCTACTAAAATGCCTTGGACAGAGAAAGAATGTAATAAATATTTGATGGTGGTGATGCAAAGAGAGAGCTTGGCCAGGAGTCAGAAAGACCTGAGTTCAAATCCGCTGTCAGACTTTACTAGCTCTGTGACCCTGGGCAAATCACTTAATCCTGTTTGCCTCAATTTCCTCATATGTAGAGTAGACATAATAATGGCACCTACATCCCAGGATTGTTGTGAGCATCAAAGGAGATAATAACTGTAAAGTGCTTAGCACAGTATAGTAGGTGCTATATAAATGGGAGTTATAATTATTACTGAATTAAGCTGAATATGACAGTGAGGCTCTATGAAAGGAAAAAAGAAGGGTCATGTGACGACTTCATAATAAAAATGTATTTAATAGATTATTCTTTCTGTGGTATACAAACTACATGTATGTCACGGGGAGGGGGGGGAGATGGGTGTTAGATAGTCAATGCCACTGATATCTGAACCCATGCAATACTTCTCGCTTTCGTTGCAAGGCTATGAGAGTTCACTGGCTCCTCTCTGATCAATGAGGATTTATTTAATTTCTTTCTTCTCCTTTGGAAAACGCAGAGGACCAAAGTCATGTAGTGCTTGGATACCTAGTACTCATTTTTCACTGCTCTCTATGTTAAAAGTCCCATCTTACAGGAGCTCTTGTTGCTGTTTTTGTTCAGTTGTTTTTTTCACTCATATTCAACTCTTTATGGCCTCTTTTGGGGTTTTCTTGACAAAGATACTGGAGTGGTTTGCCATTTCCTTCTCTATTTAATTTTACCTATGAAGAAACTAAGGCAAATAGGGTTGAATGACTTGCCCAGGATCACACAGCTAGAAAGTGTCTAAGGTCAAATTTGAATTTGGGTCTCCCTGCCTCCCGGTCCAGCGCTCTATCTACTGTGCCACCCAGCTGCCCCCCATAGGGTAGCTTAACCTCCCCCAGAATAAGAGTTTTCCAACATCACACTGACTTTTGGCTTTAAACAAAAAGTGATTCTCCCAGATTGACCCATATTCTCAGTTTGTCCCTTCTGAGTAAATAGGAAAGGAAGCAATAGTCATGTTGCCTTTGTTTGTATCCTCAGCACTAAACAGAGTGCCTGATCTAACATCACAGATACAATTTTTACCCATGGAAATTAAATTAAAGAAGATATATCATAATGTGCTTTGCCCCTTATCATAAAGACCACTGAGTTATCCCATTTGTCCTACAACTGAACTGTCCTATCGGTATTGTCTAACACTATTAAAATGTGAGCTCCTTCAGAGCAGAGTCTATATGTACAATGTTTTGAATAGTGAGCATTCGGTAAACTATTTTCATTCATACATTCACTCATTCAATCCTCCAGAGGAGGTAAATATAAGCCCCAATTCACACTTCTCAGCACAACTGAAAGGGAATTTGGTCTAATTTAAGTGCTGCATTCATGCCTATATTCATTTTTCTGATGACAACAGAACCCCCTGTGTTAGTGTGATTTGGAATTTCAAGGAACACAGATAAAGGGTCACACTTAGCTGATCTATAGCTTATCTGATGCAATGGGTCACCCAGAGCCCAAGGGATCAAACAATTCATTTAATAAAAATGAATTCAAATACTCTCAAATAAAGCAATTCTTGCAGGGGTTAAAAAGTAATTCGGGAAAGTATAAGCAGATATAAGTTTTGAGAAAAGAGATTAAAACAGTCAGCAATAAGATTCCCTAGGGTCTGAAAAGCTTCTTGCCAAAGTCCTAACAAACATTTTTATATTCTTGCTCAAAGGACCCACAGCTGGGTCTCAGGTTAATGTTCATAGGCAAAGTTAGCCCAAGCTGACCCAGATCTCTGCTGTAGCTTCCTTGCTCATAACAGATGGGGCTGCTGTTGTGAGACTGTGGGAGATTAACTCACACCTTTCTAGTTCCATTAGCATCTCTGTCCTATCAGGTTTCTTGAATAACATACAAATCACATAGACATACTAACTGATACAGAAAAGGTATAAGAAGCTAGGTACATTTCTGGTCCATCTTAAAACAATTATTACAGCCTCATTTTTGTCTGACCCGGGAAAATAAGACTGCACATTCAGTTTTTCCCAAAAGGTTAGCTCTGTGAAGACAATTAAAGACCCAACCACCAGACAGACCATAAGTCCTAGGTAGGACTGAATCAGACAAAGGTAACTGGAGCCTCCTATAAGCACATCAAGGTTAGGCAAAACTAAACGTAGGGGTCAGTGGGATTTTGGGGAGAGTAAGAAGCAACACTCACATTACAACCATCTCTATCTATGTAGAGATGTGGCATATTGTGGTGGACAGAGGAGTCAAGAGAGGCTGGGATCAAATCTCACTTCACGTTGTTATTATGTCTGAAGCCCTTCACTCGCCATTTCACCTTTCTTAGTCTCCTCATTTATAATATGGGGATAATAATACCTATAATCTCTAGGTCACAGTATTATGAAGATGAAATTAAATAATAAATATAAAGTGCTTTGTACACTTCAAAGCAATGTATAAATGTCTGCTTTTGTTAACATGTCCAGCTATAAGGTATGGACGTAACCACCCTCTAAACCACCTCTGAGATTCCCTGGATCCAGCTGAGGATGGTGATGGTGGCTCCCTTGAGATGGAGAGATGGAAAACATCAACAAATAAGTTTCATCAGTTGTGACTTCCCACTCACTAATTACTTAAGACAGATACCTCATCTCTATAAAAATGAAAATTGATTGAAACAGTTGGAGTTACAGGCAGCACAAATTTGATGAGGAGAATTTTGATGTCAAAATAGGTTTTTCAAATGTAGACATCAGCCTTGAAAGTCTTGGAAGAGTGTCAGCTTGGGTCAGTGAGGCAGTCGGCACTCAGCTGAATCTCCCCGAGATGGAGCCTCCAGCAGCAAGGTTGGGGATCAGGATGTATATGGTACCAGTGGAAGCATCCTCATGGGCAAGGCCTCTTGTCTCTGTCCTAGCAGGACCCGTGAACAGTAGCTCTTCTTCAGCTTCCTTGTTTGTGAAATGAGGTGAGCTTTAGCATCCTATCCAGTTAAGAGAGATACTGCGAAGACGCTTAATAGCCTTGTAAAATGGAAATAATCATCATCCTTCTGTTCATGATATTAAAGGGCCATAGATGTAGCATCTTCAATGACCTCTCCCGTGGGGAAAATGCCCCATCTGTGTTGGGGCACAATAGGCCACACATTGTGTTAAGCACTTTTTACCAATATTATCCCACGTGATCCTCACAACAACACTGAAAGATAGGTAGGTAGTAATATTGCTCCCCATGTTACAGATGAGCAGACTGAGGCAGTTAAGTCACTTGCCCATGGTCACACAGCCAGTATGTGTCAGAGGCGAGATTCAAACCTAGATCTTCCTGGTCCCAAAGCCTAGCCATTTCACCATGTGTCTCACAATAAGATAGAATATTTCTAATTCATTTCAGTTTATTTCATTAGCATTATTGAGTAGCTATTATGTGCCAGGCACTATGAGAGATTCTGGACTACAACAATGACACGAAAAGAGTCCCTACCCTCAAATAATTTGTGTTCTCCTTGGGAAAGCGTAGCATTAATGATGTTTGATCTGCTTTTCTAAAGGAAAGATAACTTTAAATGGGTAAACAATCTTACTTTAATTAAACAATGAGAAAGATATGTAAGTAGAGAGAAGTGAGTATCCAAGAAAGAATCCAATAGACAGGGCTCCAACTCTAAACAAAGTAATAGATACATAATTACCAGACCAGGAAGCACCAATATCTGGACTCACAAAGCCAGGAGGCTCCTTAACAAGGGATACCAAGAGTCTCCTCTGGCCAAATCACAAAGAAACATTCTTCCCATGAAGGAACCCCAAAGTAAAATACCAGCCTCCTCGCATATATAGTTTTCAACTAATAGGCTCAGAGCCAGAAGGGTTAACATTCCACTGACTCAGAGCCTAATTGGCTTAGTACCAAAAGGTGTGAAAGCCTTCCTGAAAGCAAGCCACCTTAAGCAAGCTCCTCCCCCAGGGCAACATATAGGCTCTATGTGACTCAGGATGTGTCGCAGCTGTAAACTAGACTGGAGCTCAAAGCAGCAAGAGATCCATGATTAAAATGCCTGTGTACCTTTAGACCTGGAAACATGGCCCCTGTTCTAAAGAAAAAAAGGGAACACGTGGTCACATAGGCCTATTAATGGATGGGGAAAATCTTACATTCCATTAACCCTATAGAACAGTGGTTCTCAACCTTCCTAACGCCGCAACCCTTTAATACTTGTATGTGGGCATATCTGCATGTGAGCAAACCCACCTGGAGACAGATAGAAGAGCAGTGTCTCAGTTCCTAAGACCATCAGAAATACGAGTTTTCCAATGGTCTTAGGTGACCCCTGTGACCCCTGTGAAAGGGTTGTTCAACCCCCAAAGGGGTCACGACCCACAGGTTGAGAACTGCTGCTATAGAAAGACAACATGTACATGTATAAATATAACAGTGACTACATGAGTCTTCCATTGCCTGAGAGCCAGCTATGTTACATTTCACTCTCCCTCCAGGGTTCTCCTGTACCCTTAAGTGGAGTCAGGGTTATATAGTCTCTTATATAGCAAAGTCCCACATAGTTCCGAGTCCAAAGGCCCCATTGGACTTTAGTTCCACACACCCCAATTTCTCAGGGTTTCCCTAAGGAGCTGATGGCAATGGCAAGCGAGAATATTGCCTCCAAGTTCACCATGTCTCAAGTCTGGGTCAGGCAGTGATTCCACTGCCTTTTCCTAGAACTGAAAAGGACAAATAGAATACCAGAGCAAAACCTCCAAAGTGACCTGCCCAAGGGCACATAGCCAGTGAGGTCAGACTTGAATTCATGTTTATTGGCTCCAAATCCATCACTCTGTCCACTGAGTCACCTTGCTGACTTCCTAGTGTATCTCTAAATATGTGTATACACATACATGCACACACATATATATGTATATGCATATGTATATGTATACATATACTTATATGTGTATATATATGTATATCTATATCTATATCTATATCTATATCTATCTATCTATGTATGTATGGACGGCACCAGACATTGGGACCAGGTCAGGAAAGATTTCATGAAGAAAATGGTGCTTGAGCTGCAAAGTAAGGATAGTCTTTTAAAAAAAAAAGAATATAGTACTGACAGGCTGAAGAAGGAAAGAGAATAGAGGACTGTAACTGTGAAATTAAATAATCACAGGGTGTTAAAATCCAGTGTTTGGAAATCACTGGTGTAAGTTGTCCTGGCAAAGATTCCTCAGAACTTAAAGTCCCACAGGGAAAGATTCACGAAGGAAGAAGAACTGATGGTGTAGATCAGGAGACATGCATTGAAGACCCCCAAGATCCCTTCATTTGATGCTTGAATATTAGTAAATTCCTGTCAAATGCAGTTGCTTATCTCATTTATGTAGCACCATAGTGTTGACATGGGGAGAATCTCATCTTGGTTAGCCTGGGGATCTCTTGAAAGTCATGCTGCAGGAAGAAGTGAGAAAGTTCCACAAAGGTGGAAATTGGATTTTGGTGGCTGGGTCCAAGGTTATTATTTCATTTTTGAGCTGTGAAGTTATAAAATGGAGACAGATGTCAGGAAGAGTTATTCCGGGCTTCCCCCCCTTCCTTAGGCCATCTGCGTGCTTGCCACCTCCAACACCAATACAGTAGAGTTCATTTTAGTTTTGAAACAGAAAGCTTCTCTTTTAAAATAAGTCATGAGATATTTCAGTATTCACAGAATTGACTTTAATCTTGCAGAGTTGATAGGCCACATAGTTTAGGGAGCCAGCTGGATCCCCAGATCAGTTCATTTTTTTTGTAGCAATAAAGACATTAACCCTGTATCTGCTTCTCATTCATAACAACATATTAACAATCAGAGCAATAAACAGTAGTTTTTGCACCCAGGATGAATGTTACAAACCACATCTGGAGTAAACGGCACCAGTATGCCCTCGAAAGAGGAGAGATGGCATAGAAACTACCCTGAGCAGGAGCAGGAAGGGTGGAGGGGACACCAACATGGAGCTACTGTTAGGCTGGGAGAGTGTAGGGAGTATTAGGGAAGACTGAAGGGCAAGATGGGAGGATTTCACCACAGTTCACTGTTTGGTGACTTCCTATTTTAATTATCTTGTTGACTAGGTGCTAAGTGACCTTGTTTCTACACTGCCAGAAGCCCTTTTGCAGTGGAAAAAGCATTGCTTTTGGAATCAGAGGACCTGTGTTCAGATTCTAACTCAACCACCTACTACCTATGGGACTTCAGGCACATCTCTCAATCTCTCTGGACAATTAGGTGGCAAAGCAAACAGGAGTACCTGGCTAGGCCAGATTCATCTTTCTAAGTTCAAATCTAGCCTCAGACACTTACTAGCTATGTGACCCTGGGCAAGTCACTTAATCCTGTTTGCCTCAGTTTCCTCATCTATAAAATGAGCTAGAGAAGGAAACATCAGAAAAACCCCAAATGGGGTCAAGATGAGTTAAATACAACTGAAAAGCCAGAGAAGAGCACTTAATATCTCTGCACAATGGCTTCCTCATTTTGAAAATCATCTGTACTGGTAGAGGCAGTTCCCAAGGGTGAAGAAAACCTTATGCGTTGTTCCAAACTTCTCCTTGACACATAAGCCCATCTTTTCAACACCAGTACTTTACTATGGGTGTGAAATGGGGGTGAATCACAGAACATGATAACCTCCTGAGAATTTCAAACAAGAGCAATGAGAAGGTACACTGTTGGTGGGAGCAGGCTACAGCATTTTACAAATAAGAAATCAAGATGTTTCTCCAATGGCACCCTGGAGTGGTCATTTACCTACAGCATGGGCACCATGCAGTTGGACAGGAGAAGGGCCACCTTCCCCTTCCCTATAATCCATGTGTCCCTGAGAAATGAGTTTACATTTTTGCTCCGTTTGGTTTGTCCTTTACAGTTCTAGGTGTAGGTGTGGATATATATATATGTATATATACATATACATACATAATACACATGACAAATATATACACACACCACATACATACACACATATATGTATGTATATATGGAATTTTTGGTTACATTTTGAATTCTAAGCTTTCTTTCACCCTCTCCCTCCTAACACCACACTAGAGGTCAACATTTCATATACACACACACATGTATACATACATATACATACATACATACATATATGCAACCATAGAATACATACTTCCATATATATTCTTTCTCTGGAGGTAAATAGCACTTTCCTTCATAAATCCTTTGTAGTTGATATGAATATTCACATTACTTGGAATAGCTTAGTCATTCACAGTTACTCTTTGAATAATATTACTCTTATTGTATACAACATTCACTTGGTTCTATTAATTGCAGTCTTCATTATATCATGTAAGTCTTTCCCATGTTTTTCTGAAATCAGCCTGATCATCGTCTCTTACAGCACAATAGTATTCCATCACAATCATATGGCAGAGCTCTTTCAGACATTCCTAAATTGATGGGCATCCTCTCAGTTTCCGGTTCTTTGCCTCCACGAAGAGAGCTGCTATAAATATTTTAGAATATATAAATTCTTTTCCTTTTTCCCTGTTCACCTTAGGAAACCAATCTAATAGTGGATGCTGTATCAAAGAGTCTATATGGTTTTATAACTCTTTGTGCGTCATACCAGATTGCTCTCCTAAATGGTTGGATCAGTTTACAATTCCCCCATCAGTGTCCCAATTTTTCCACATCCCCTGCAACATTTGTTATTTTCTGCTTCTATCATTTTAGCCAATCTGATAAGTATGAGATGATATCTCAAAGTTGTTTTAATATGCGTTTCTCTCATCAATAATGATTTAGAGCATTGTTTCATATGACTATATATCATTTCTTCTTCTAAAGACTGTTTGTTAATATCCTTTGACAATTTATCAATCAGGGAATAATTCATATTCTTATAAATTTGACTCAGTTCTCTAAATTTTTGTGATATGAGGCTTTTATCAGAGAAACTGTCTATAAATTCCCCGCCTCCAATTTTCTTCTTTCCATCTAATCTTGGCTACATTGTTTTTATTTGTACAAAACCTTTTTAATTTAGTATAATCATTTTACTCTATTACTTATATTTAGTATAAGTATACTAAATACTTATATTTAGTATAATCATTTTACTTTCCACAATGTTCTGTATCTCTTGTTTATTCATAAATTCTTCTCATATCCATAAGTCTGATGGGTAAAATGTTTCCTACTCTTCTAATTTACTTATGATATCTCCCTTTATGTTTAGGTCTTGCATCCATTTTGGCCTTATCTTAGTAAATGTTGTAAGATATTAGTCTGTACCTATTTTCTGCTAGACTCTTTTCCTGTTTTCCCAAGAATTTTCACCAAACAGTGAGTTCCTATCCCAAAAGCTTAAATCTTTACATTCATCAAACACAGGGTTACTATAATTATTTACAACTGTATGTTGTATACCTACTCTATTCCAATTGATCTACCATTCTATTTTTTTTTCAGGACCAGATAGTTTTGATAATACCTGCCTTATAATGAAGTTTAAGATCTGGAGTTTGAGAAGGAAATGGCAAACTACTCCAGTGTCTTTGCCATGAACATCCCAAATAGGTCACTTGAGTCAGACAAGATTAAAATGACAAAATAGCAGAACTGGTAAATCTCCCTTCTTTACATTTTTTTTTCATTAATTCCTTTGATATCTTAACCTTTTGTACATCCAAATGAATTTTGTTATTATTTTTCTAGCTTAATAAAATAATTATTTGGTAGTTTAATTGGGAAGACCCTGAATAAGTGGATTAATTTAGGTAGAAATTTTATTATTATTATAGTATTGACTTAGCTCACACATGAACAATTATTATTTTTCTAAATATTTAAATTGGACTCTGTATAAAAATGGTTTGTAATTATATTCATATAGTTCCTAAATTTATCTTAGCAGGTATACTCTCAGGTATTTTATATCATCTATGGTCATTTTATATTTCTTACTATCTCTTCTTGAAGGGATTTGTTGGTAATACATACAAATACTGATGATTTGTGTGGGTTTATTTTATATCTTGCTAATTTACTAAAATTGCAAATTGTTTCAACTATTTTTTTAGGTGAATCTCTAGGATGTTCCAAATACACCATCTTATCATCTGCAAAAAAAAAAAAAAAAGTTTTATGTCCTCATTATCCATTCTGGTTCCTTCAATTTCTTTTTCTTCTCTTATTGCTATTGCTAGCATTTCTAGTAGAATGCTGAATAATATTGGTGATAATGGGCATCCTTGTTTCCCTCCTGATTTTATTGGTAAGGTTTTAACTTATCCTTTTTACAGATAATGCTCCCTGGTGGATTTTGGTAGACATTTTTTATCATTTTAAGGAAAAATCTATCATACCTATGGTTTAAAGTAGTAAGGTGGCCAGTCCCTTCAAGAACTATGTTAGGAAATGAACAAATTGTGGTGTATAAGATATAATGATCATCATCATACTGTAAGAAATGACAAAGTATGAGGGATTCAGATAAACTTAAGAAGACATATGCAAAATGATGCAGAGTGAAGAAAGCAGAACAATAAACACACTGTGTAAAATAATGTACATGGCACCAACATGGAAAAGAGTCAAACTCCAGTGAATTACAATAAGACATCTTGGATCAAGAAAACCAACAGGGAAAGACTTCAATCTTCAAATTAGAGACACTGAGACTATGGATGGAAAATGTAGTACGTACTATTATAGCAACGTAGATTTAGGGCTGGAATGGATCTTTGAGATCATCCAGTTCAGAAGTTCTTACCCATTTTTTGTATCCTAGACACTTTTAGTAGTCTAGTGAAACCTATACTTTCTAAGAATAATTTTTTTAAAATTCATAACTGTTGGGAGAGGGGAAGGAAATAAACATTTTTGGTGTTGTTCAGTCATATCAGTCATGCCCAATTCTTGGTGACCCCATGCAGGGTTTTCTTGGCAAAGATCCTGGAGTGGTTTGTCATTTCCTTCTCCAGTTCATTTTATAGATGAGGAAACTGAGGCAAACAAGGTTAAGTGACTTGCCCAGGGTCACACAGCTAGTAAGAATCTGAAGCTAGATTTAAACTCAAGAAGATGAATTTTCCTGACTCCAGAGCAGGCACTCTATCCACTGTGCCACCCAGCTGCCTATTTATATAATACCTACTATGAACCAGGCACCACTTTAGAAATATTATTTCGCTTAACTAACAACAAGCCTGCAAGGCAGGTGAGGACAAGCTAAATTTCAGTTAGAGATTAGTGAAAGCAAAGATATATTTTTTTCCATCCAAGTTCAAAGGTCCCCTGAAATCTATTCAAAGAACCTCAGTGAAGAACCTCTCTTTACACCTCCCCCCCGCCCCATTTCTATAGATGAGGAAATGGTCAGCAGAGTTTAAATCACTTCCTCATAGTCACACAGGTGGAACATGATAGAACCAAGATTCAATGTCAGGTCCTCTGACTCTATATCTAAGAGCAATCACTACATCTAGACTGTCTTTTTGCTTAAATGTTTTTGCTTGTTACAAGAAGGGGTTCATGAGGGGGAAGTAAGGGGAGGACTAGGAGTAGAGTAGGGTACTTAGAAGGAAATTACTACAGTAATATAAAAGACAACAATAAAACTTTTTTTTTTAATGTTTGAGATATGGATTGGTTTATAACCACTTTCTAAATATTTCTCCTCCCTGGGTGCCTCTTTAGGAAACCTGAAAATCTCAATCCCATCCAAAAAAAAAAAAAACCACACTGTCCAGCATTTACAATGCCTTCCTTCTCCAACATTCTACTCCTACCCAGAGATTCCAATTCAGTCTGTAGGATCTTGTTAATTGTGCCGTCATCTCTGTCAAATGCTGTTTCCAAAGGCAATAATGCTTTATATGAGTCCATATATCAAACCTCAATCTGCCTATATGCAATGCATTGTCCCTGGTCCTGTTCTTTGGGTCCAAACAGAAAGCATCAAATTCCTCTTCTAAGTGACAACTCTTCAGCAAATGCCAATTTGTTTTCACAAACTTGTAGAAAACTATAGTATCCCGCCCCCCCCCCCCAGCCTTCTTTTCTCTAGGCTTATCATCTCAGTCCTATCACTCTCCTCTGGATGTCCCCCAGTTGTCAATGTCCTTTTCGAGATGGAGCCCTCAGATATGCACTCCAGATGTGACTTGACCAGAGGAATACATCAGAATCATCACATTATTATTCTTGACATTATACCTCTTCTAATGCCACCTAAGTTGTTGTTAACTTTTTTGGCTGCCATTTTCCCCCATTATTGACTTTTTAATCTTAGACTTTTTCCTTTCCCATAACCCTCTAGTATCCATCATTTGCCACCATCTCTCTGTGACTGTCTTTTACTCTCTCTTCAGCTCTCCAACTTGCACCCTTTTTGTTTGACACTAGAAAAAAAAAGGAGAAAGGAAGGAAAATTCTAGTATGGAGTGTAGCTGTAATTACATCTACTAAGAATCAATCTGCTCTAGGCTCTTATTGTACCCACCAAGCCCTAGCACACCTTTAAAAAAATTATTCATCCTCACAGCTTTCATAGATAGTCTAATGGCCTGAGATTGAGGGCAGAAAGAGAGGAAGGAAAACTGATGAGCCCAGAATGATTTTTCAATCCTTCATCCCTACTAACTGCACCTTCAAAAAAAAGTGTCATTTTTTTTGGAAAAGGATATAAGATTTTTCAACAGAAAAATATATTCAGAAATGAAAAATAAAAGCTGTCTCTTGAATATGCATGTGCCACCCAAGCCTTTTATCTTTAATTCTCCCTCCTGCAAATAATCCAAAGCAAAATTCAAAAGCGATTATTGCCAAGGAGACACCACCCCTGGAGCACTGCAGTGAGAGCTCAGGACTTTAAAACTCAGTATTTATGACAAGAGTTCCAGATCCAGGCTGCCTTTGTCCACAGTAATGAGAATTTGTCTAGCCCTTGACACACTGCGAAGTACTTCTATCCTATAAGGAGTATGCCATAAAAATTTTTATGACCATTTTACAAATGAGGAAACTGAGACCCAAAAAGATTAAGTGACTTTTCCGTGCTCACTTAACCTAGTGTCAGAAGCAGGATTTGAACCTAGGTTTACCTGGACACTAAGTCTTTATATTACACTGTCCTTATGCAGTACAGCTCAATTTGGATCCGTTGCCTTCATAATCTTGAAAAAAAAAATGAAGCTACCAACACAACTGTAGGAAAAATTGTGGAATTCTTTCTTATTTTTACTAAAGGTAAGGCGCATTGATAGGTCCTGTGTAGGTACATAAAATACCCTCAAGATATTGCATTCTATTTGGAGACACAGACCCACTTAGGAAGACAATTTCACACATAGGGCAATGTATAATAGCAGACTGTTAAAATAGTAAAACAACAACAAACCAGATCTGGGAGTCAAGAAATCTGAGTTTAAGTCTCCATCTTGCCACTACTTAATAAATGCCAGAATTTATGTAGCATTTTAAGATTTGCAAAACACTTTGCGAACACCATTGTATCTTAACATCATCCCCATTATTGTGGCACTCCCTCGTTAGTCCTGTGTCTTGAACTCTGTTCAGCCCTATCCATCCTTAAGACCTGCCTTCCAGGAAAGAATTTGATGTAATTCAAATAACTTAAACTTTGTATGATCTTTTGCAGATCACAAAACATTTTCATGTGCATTATGAATATGTGCAATATAGATTAATTGTTTTCCATTTTCTTGTCCTGTCCTGTGATGGTTTTTGTTCATACTAATGTCTGTAAGGATCTAGCCCCATTTACAGTTTAAGGCATGAGATGGGACTGTGACCAGTTTATAAAGTGCCGAGGCTATTTTTAGGTATTTTATTCCCCAGGTTATTGTTGTTTAGTGGAGGGAAGTGGAAGTGAGAAGGAAGAGAAGGATGGTAGGTGGTGTACTGTGCCTGTTAGCTGTTTGGATTAGGCATGAAGTATCAGAAGGCCTCCTTCTCTCCAATATATCATAACAATTGATCCACTGGGGATAATTCCATTTATTTTGTGGGTCCAATACTCATTGGGAGAGTGGAGAGAACACTGGGTAGAAATTTCAGAGGCAAATGTAAGCTCAATATAAGGAAAAACTTTCAAACGACAAAGTAAGGAAAAATTCCAAATCATTAGTGCTATCCACAAAAGGAATGGGATGCCCCATAAGGTAAGGGTTCCCCCTCACTGGAGATGTTCCAGCAAATGCTGGGTGATCACTTATTCACTATGGTACAGAGAGGATTCTTGTTCAGGTAGCAGGTATAGGTGGGGCTAGATTGTTGCTAAAGTTCTTTCTAGTCTTGAGAATCTATGATTCTGCTACCCCTACAAAAATCTTCTGAAGTTGATAGTATGCAGTTAGGATCAGTCCTGTTTTACAAGTGAACAAACTGAAGGTCAGAGAGGTCAGGTGAGTTCCCCGAGTTTATGGCATTAATAAATAGTGGAACTGGGCATCAGTCCTAGCTCTTCTTATTCCAATACAGCATTTTTCCACCATGTCATTGTTAGTGGTTGCTGAAGCCACCTTTGCTAGCCTAGCTCCCAATGGGTAAAGAGCTTTTCTTTTTTACTGGCAGTGAATGAATGAATGGATGGGTGATTGAATGAATGAACTGAAGAATGGAGGAATGGATAAATAAATGAACAGATAGACAAGTGAGTGAGTGAATGAATCCACAGATTGATGGATGGATGAAAAAGCATTTATTAAACTCTGACTACATGTCAAGCACTGAGCCCTCAAACAGAAAAAGTTAATCAGTCCTTGCTCTCAAGAAGCTCACTCTAATTGGGAAGGACAATAGAAAGTTCAGCTATAAGAAGGATGATAAGACATGGGAATCTGGAGTTCAGTGTTTGTGGAGGTATAAAGGGCCAGGAATCCTTGGGTTAAATCAGAAGATCATATGGCAGTAGTAGGGTCCTGCAAGGCAAAGAGCATGGCACATACTAAGGCATAAAGGACTTTGAGAGACAATGAAAGGGCAAATAGTGAAAAGACCTGCAGACTCTGTCATAGGATCATAGTAGGATTTAGAGCTTGAAGGAATCTCATAGGCCGTCTAGTCCAACCTTCTCTTTGTATAGATGAGGTAATTAAGATGCAAGAAGGTGAACTAAGTTATACAAGATAAGAAAATCAATAGAAATGAAAGACAAACTCATGGTCTAAGGGGTCACAGGTTGGGAATATCAGACGCAGGATCTGAACCCAGATATAATACTCTATACTGTTTCCATTCACAATCGTTGTAGGGCCACAGAACTAGATTTACAAAGTAGCATTAACCAAAAGAGTACAACATGATATCTTAATAAAAAAGTTGGAAGTGTTGTTGGGTCAAAAGTCATGTGTGAAGGAGCCATCTAAAGGGGATGTAGTGTGAATGTCCTTGTCCCTGTTGCTTCCTCAGTAGGGAATGGGCTAACCAGCAAAATGTATCATTACTGACAAAGCCTTGAAGTTCCCATGGCTCCTTCCCTCCCTCCAGCTACCCTCAGGACCATGCATGATACACAATTGAACATAAGTGAAGAAGAATATGGGTCTAATGTCTATTTCTTGAAGCAGACTGATCAAGGAGTCAGACGAACTACAGAAGAATCATTCAATGTTGGTAGAAAAACACCTTGGAAAAATGCTTAAGTCAGCTTGTCCTCCCACCTTCCATCTAAAGTCTCTTGCTTGGCTTTTTTTTTTTTTTGCCTCTCTCAATGTTTCCAATGTCTAAAACAGCCACTTTACTTAACAGTTTCAGTTTCATTCATATTCAGATCTGAAAGTAAATCCATCATGTATGCTTAAGGAATCACAATGTTCCAGGCAAGAAAAAAAGGAGACAGGAAATAAATGGTTTAAAAGGCATTCATTAAGCTACCACAATATTTATAACATGCATTATTTATTTTATAAAGAAAGATGTTATTTTAATTTATATGGACAACTCAACAGTGACCTAGCACCAATCCCATAGGAAAGGAATATTTGCCTAGATAATCCTAAGTATGGGAGAAGCTGCATAGCTGGCCTCAGGAGTCAGAAAGACACATACTGGTTGTGTGGCCTTGGTCAAGCCACTCTCAGTGCCTCAGGAAACTTTAAGTGTAGGTTATGGACTAGTTGTCAATATATATAATAGCCATTGAAAAGCTCCCAGGGGTGAGTTAGTGCTACTTCCAATAGTCGGACAGAATCAATTGTTAACATTTTCATGAGAAAATTTTCACTTTGGAAATTTGAAAATACTACAAATTTATGATTTATTGTTTTGTTGGTTTTCAAGACTAAAGAAACTAACGGAGAAAATATAAATGATAACCTTTGTTGTACAGAGAATAAGAGTGAGCTGAGACCTGGGTTCAAGATAAATTTAGGTGTGGATTTATTAAGTGCATCACTACCTGAGTGTATTCACTCAAATGAGTAATAATCTTTTGGAGGTACAGACTTGATTATATAGGCTAAAACCACAAAAACCACAATCAGGGAAGGGAGCTAGCAGAAGCCATGACATACAGAAGCAAAGAACAGCCATTGGTTAGATCTATAGCTCAGGGCTAATCTGGGAGTATGGTGCAAGGGTACAAGGGTGCAACCTTCCTATGTCATGGGGGTCCCTCCTAGAACAGGGTGGAGGGCACAGGGTAGAGGGCCATAGTCAGCGCTTTCCAGAGTAGGGTGGAGGGTCATGGGGTAAAGGGGACTGGAATTCCTCAGAACAGGTCAGGGTCATGTTCTGGGTGAGGAGGTTGGGGGCCCTGCTTGGTCAGTGGGACAGGACAGGGTGGTCCCTAGATAAGATCCTTGCACCATAATGAACCTCATACACTATAATAATTCAAGGAGAATATATAAAATGTTGATTAGGGAAGGAGGGGTCAGGGAAGTATGCCTTGAGCAATATGCCCAGTCATGCCTTAAGCAGTTTTCAAGCTATGACAAAATGTAAAATAGAAATATAAAAGGGGCTTAAAAGGTGGGCCACAAATCAGGTAGTGTGTGATGACCTGGGATTTGAGTTTGGGTACAACACCTGCAATGTAAAAGTGTACATCTCCCTCCCACTTGAAGGTGGTTGTTAAAAATTTATCAGCATGCCACTGAAGTTTCCATACAGGGACTTGCCCACATGGATGAAATCACAGGTCATGACAAAACAAACAACAAAACAGTCACAAATAAGAGATATTTCAAATATAACATTTCACTGTCAAATACGTTTTGGTTTTTATGTTTGAATAAGTATGCGTCTGCCTCCAGAGTCTTCCCTTAGACTGTAAGCTCTTTGTGAGTAAAGATGTTTCATTCATCACATTCTTATCTCCTCCCCCCCCCCCCCCCGCATGGTAATTAAATAGGATTGTTCATTGATTAATTGATTCACTCTCCACATAGCTGACAAATCAATACTCCTAAAACATGGATTCTGAGTACGTTATCCCCTACTCCAAATACCTTCAATGAGTCTTTATTGTCTATAGGATAAAATGCAAGTTCTTCAGCCTGGCATCTAAAGCCCATCACTAGTCCTCTTTGAGAATGAAGGATGAACCACAACAACCACAAAGCCCAACAATCTGGTTCCCACCTACTTTTGTGATCTTAACTCATAGTATTTGGATGAGCATTCTCTCTGTTCTGGTCAGAGTGACATGCTAACTGCTGTCTATACACAACATTCCATCTCTTCAGATACTCCTCCATGTCTGGAATGCATTTGTAGCTCCTGGATGTTACTGTCACACTGACAGTTTTTCTCTAATTTTTTTACATGACTCATACTCCCAGTCAGAAAAGGGGAAGGATAGTTAAAGGCCTCATTGACTGTTCTGTATCTACCTCAAGGGCCAACTTTTTCCTCTAGTCTTTTCCCCTCACTCTCTCTTTCTTCCTTCCTCTCTCTAGAGACTGAGGGAGAGGAAATATCTAGACTCAGGAGCCTAATAGATGGGTCACCACAGGTGGTGATTAAAAGCCATAGAAATGAAAGACAAACTCATGGTCTCAGGGACAGACAGAAAGCCCCAGATTCCATTCTAATAATGTCCTTGGGACTTTAGCTTTATATAGGAGAAACAATTCAGATACTATGAGCCACAGATGGTCTCCTTGACCTTCAAGTCAAAACAAGGTCTTAGCTTATATATTATGTGAAATCAAAACCATCTCAGAGTTCCTCCTCTTCCTGAGCACACTCTAATGGCATTTATCGTCATATTCAGTAAAAAAGAGGAGAACACAAGATTAACATTAACAACAACCATTGCACAGTGAAATAGCTATGTTACAAGAGAGAGAAACTTCCTGTGCAGACAGAGGGGAGGCAAGAGAGGAAGAGAGCAGTCAGGCTGAGTTTCTTTTTGACACAGACAAAAAAGAAGAAAAAGTCCACTCTTCATTTGTACTTTGCATCTGGAGCCACTTTTTAGACTCCTCTCTGTAGGAGAGGACCTAGTCTGTGGACATCTGCTCTCTTTTATCTGGTCTCTCCTCTACCTGTGATCCGTCCTTTTCTTGCTCCCCTCATCTCTCAGCGCATCCAAACTTTGTGTGGCAAAGACCTCCGCCCTGAATCCAAACCTGGCTCAGCTACAATTACACCTTTGTGCTTGTTGCTATTTCATTAGTCCCTGGTTGCCTTGCACCAGGAGTGACATATTCCCTTCTTTCCATTGCCCCCTTACAGCCTCTAAATTCCTTCAAAGTACAGTTAAGGCACCATTCCTTTATGAATCCTTTCCCCCTCCCCCACGTATCATTGCCTCTCCCCAAATTATCTTATATTTGTTTACTTTGTATCTCGTATATATATTTTAATGTCCTTATAGGTGCACATGTTGTCTCTTTCAATAGATCTGTGCTTCTTTAGAAAGGTTTCATTTTTCTCTGTATATATCTAGATCCTAGAACACATAGTAGCCACCTAATTACTAATCATTGTTTGATTAACCAATCATTGCTGGAGCAGCTAGGTGGTACAGTGAATAGAGCACCAGCTCTGGAGTCAGGAGGACCTGGCTTCAAATCCACCTCAGAAACTTAACACACACATATAAAAATTAGCCGTGTGACCCTGGGCAAGTCACTTAGCCCTGCCTTCCCCCTCCAAAAAGCAAAAGAAATTTTTAAATTAGCTGATCATTGTTACCTCATGGACTCAGGATGTAGGCTCATTGGGGACAGGATTTTTTCACTTTTGTTGCTGTATTCCCCAGTACTTTTAATGGTACCTGGCAATAAAATGCACTTAATAAATGTTTAATCAGATGACCGGGCTTCAAATCCCAGCTCTTACTAACTATATGACCTTGGACAAATCACTTTAGTTCTCTGACCCTATTATCTCATCTTTAAAAGGAGGGATTAAAAATACTGACACTAACAAACAAATTGGGGTTCTCATGAGGAAAACATTTTGTAAACCTCGAATTGTTCTACAAATGTGAATTAGGTAAAGAAACAACTTAGAGAGCCAGACCTGTAGTCAGGATGACTGACCTGAGTTCAGATCTCACCTTAGACAATTGCTAGCTGTGGGACCCTGGTAAGTCACTCTCTGCCTGCTTCCATTTCCTCATCTGTAAAATGGGGGTAATAATAGTAGGACTGGTGTAAGGATAAAATGAGATAATATTTGTAAAGCACTTTGTAAATTTTAAGGTGCTATACAAATATTATTATTATTACTGCCAGATTCTGAGAATTCACTTCAATTAGAATAATACAGTGACACTGTGAAGCAGGGGAGAGAAACAGTAATTATGTCCACTTTCTCTATCCTCCCTCCTGCTCCATCACTTCTAGCTCCCTGCTGTACTCTGGGAAAGGACAGAATCATTCCTGACTGATGAAAAACCACTGCCCAAACACAACCACCTTCCATCTCTTTCCAATTTGGCTCTCTGTCTAGATAACACCTTTTCTGAAGATAAGAAAATAATAGTGTTTTGTCATAAAAGGAAGGAACCTCAACTTTCTTTTCCATCTAGCTTCTGTGGAGATTCAGGTCAAAATTAAAAAGAGATTGGAGTGACGCCAACAAAGAAGTTATATGTTCTGAAAAGATGTGATGTCATAAAAAAATTAAATCAAGAAAATGAGCAAAAGTAGCAATATTATATAATCTCTTCATCCTAAAGCTTTACTGGCCTTGGACCAGCGCATATAGTCTGCTCTACACCCTGGATTTTTAAAAAATGGATTCTAAAGAGTTTAGAGGAAAACAGGATAAAAGGCCTAAAATACCCCAGGGAAAATAGGATGAGGAGGGATAGCAAGCTCTAAAAAAAAAAGAAATACTTTTTGGAATAATACAATAATACAATCCAATACAATTGGAAACAAGTTCATGAGAGGAAGGGAAGAGAAGAATGCTCTGTACAAGGTCCCTGGTGAGGAGTCATCCAACCTTTGCTTGAATAGCAAGAGGGGACCCACTGTCTCCCAAGGGAACCATCCCTTTTTGGGAGAGCTCTAATTGTTAGGAAATTTTTCTTACATCAAACTGATACCAGTCTCTCTGTGGCTTCCATCAGTGAATGGTTCCTAGTTTTGCCTTCCAGATTTGCAAAATCACAGAATTCATAGAAGCTTGGATAGAGCTTTCATTGGTGATCTAGTCCAACACACACTAAGCAGAATAAACCAAATCTTCTTTCAAACATTTGAATGTCATGTCTATGCTAGGTCATCTCTTCTCCTGGATAAAAACCCTGTTTCTTCCATCTAGTATGGTAGGTCCTTAAAACATTTAATCACTCTGATCATCCTCTTCTGGCTGTTTTCCAGCCCTTCCTAAATATAGCTCTGAGTACTGAATAGAGGATGACTACCACCCTTGTGCTCAGCACTGTGGCTCTCTTAACACAGTCTCAAATTGTGTTTACATGTTTTGGTCACCAAATGAGGCTGTTGACTCATACTGATCTTACAATCCTCTAATAAAAGGCCTAGGTGTTTTTCACATGAAATCTTTCAAGCGTTCTTTCCTCATCCTATATTTGGGAAGTTTTTAAAAAAAATACCAATATAAAAATTTACATTTAGATCTCCACTAATTAGCATTAGATTTGCTCCATTGGACTAAACTGTTGAGGTCTTTTCTGATCTCCTCTGCCATCTAATGTGCTAAGCTCTTCATGCCATCTTTCATTTTGATAAGCAGAGTTCCTATAGATGCATCCAACTCATTGATAAACATGTTGAATAGCACAGGGCCAAGAACAAATCTTCAGGGTATTTCCCTAGAGCCACCTCCCCCATAACAATATTGACCTGTTATTGAATTCTCTTCGTATCTAGTCACTAAGCAAGTTCCAAATATGTCTCTCTACACTATTATCTCACCCACATCTTTCCATTCTGTCCACAAGGATAACACTGGTTGTTATTGTTGCCATCATTGTAGTCGTTCAGTCATTCCAGTTGAGTCTGACTCTTGGTAACTATATTGGGGGTTTTCTCAGTTTGCTGTTTGCTTCTCCAGGTTATTATATATATATATGTATATACACACACACACACACACATATGAACATTGAGGCAAACAGAGTTAAGTGATTTGCCCAGGATCACACAGATAAATGTCTAAAATTGGATTTGAACTCATGAAAATGAGCCTTCTTGACTTCAGTTCCAGCACTCTATCCAATCTGCTACCTAGCTGCCTTTGTTGAAAGCAATTGTTTGTTTTGTTGAATGCTTTGTTGAAAGCAATTCCCCTACCATCCCCAAGATGGATCATTCTAGTTACCCTAGTCAAAAAAGAAAAAAAAAAGACTGTAAGATTGGCCATACGGACCTGTTCTTGATGAATTTGTTGTCTTCGTCATCACTCTGTCCCTCTCCAGATTCTCACATATTATTTCATTTCTTTCATGAGATTTTTAGCTTTTCCAAAAATAGACATTCGTCCTTCTTCTTGCCATACTTTCCCCCTTCTTCAGAGTCTTCCACAGATCTCCAGCACCACAGAGCATTCATAGCTCTTAGGTCTTTCAGGATCTTAGTTAGTCATTTGTACTGATCTGCGAACTTGAACTCACCAAGGACAGCCAGGAACCTGTTCATCCACCATCTTCTAACTCATCTTCTTTCACAATTAACTCCCTATTAAAAATTTATGTTCTAGTCTTCCCAGTTCAAACTAATTCTCCTTGGCATAAAAAAATCTGGGTGCAAAATAAAAGTTGAGTTTTTCTATCTTCTCATTTTCATCCAATATCATTATTACATCTCTTCAACGTAATATACATTCATTTTAAAATCTCTTTTCTCCCCAGTATTGATAACTTCTCCCCTTTTTTCCACTCAGATTTTTTTTTCGAAAGTCATATATAGAAGATAGAAGTAAGGGCAAATAACGAAGGCTGAAAACAAAGGAGTAGCACAATCCTATAAGAAAAGTGTCAGAAGGGACAAATCTCAAAATGAACTGAAATAAGCTATGAATACAAAAAAGAGGGGAAGGGACCTTTTTTTAGTACTTGGAGACACATGAAAATGACCAAGGAAAGAATAGCACGACATTGTTCAACTTGAATGGGATAATGATAATGTACAACAAGGGGTAGGATTTTAATTAGTAGAGACAGTGGGGAGAAGATATTCCAGGTATAGAAATAACATGAGTAAAGGCCCAGAGACAAATGGGTTGAGGGAGGGGGCATTAAATGGTTCAATTCTGATGGAGTATGGAATACGTAGGAATTAGGGAAGACCTCTCCCCATCTTAGATGCAAGTGGACAATTTTTAAGGGAGTCCACCCCCTTACCCCCGCCACACACACACCCCTCCATGGGCTACTTACAAGAAAGCCAGTTTGGGGGCAAAGAATTGAGGAAACTTGGCAAAGAAATCAAGAAATGTGCTCTTCCCCCTGAACCTCTGAGTCTGAGTGCTCCCTAAGGGCAGAGGCTGGATTCTGTCTTTGATTAACCTCTGCCACCAAGGGTCTCATATAGTCCCTTGCACTGGATGGTTACTCAGTAAAATGTCTCTCAAAATGCCTTCATCTGGCAGGAGAAGTGCTCACTTTCCACTTTCCACCCAAATCCCAGGGTACAGAGTGACACCTCATTAACAGGATATTAGTTCATTCAATATCAGGTTTAAATCTGAGCAAGTGCAATTCTCCAGCTAACCAGATAGGAGTTTCCTTTTTAAACTGTCTGCTCAGCTTGAAGTAGCCTAGCGCAGTGGCTGGCCTGATGAGAAATTTAAATCTTTGTATAAAGAAATAAGAAAAAAACATCTTTTGTAAAAGGTTCCTACTGTCCTGGTAGAACATTAGCTTTGTAATGGGAAGCTCTGTACGAGAAGGCAGTTCCTGAGCAGTAGCTGTTGCTAAGAGGAGTGCTATTATCCATAACAAGCCTAACTCCATCTGTGTAGAGCTCTGAAGTTTACAGAGTACTTTCCTCACAGCAATCCCATAGGTAGACAGCAGAAAAATTATTGTCCCCATTTTACAGAGGAGGAGAGCAAGACCAAGATTTGAAGTGACTTCTGCAAGGTCACATGGGTGGTAAGGAACAGAAATAGTACTCAAACCCACATTTTTCTAGGACCAAGTCCAATGCTCTCTGCACCAGACCACCTCCTCAGCTACACAAAGTCAGTAGCTACCATAAGAAATACCTTTGAAGAAATATGATGCTTGACTGTTAAAATTTAAAGTGGAAATTATATACAACCTTTAACCAGAGAGAAATTTATTATGGTGGAGCATATGTAATAGTTTTATTCTTTCTCCTTTCAATTTCTGAAAGAAACGATGCTAAGGAGATTAAATCAATGCACCATCCCACGTGCAGCACACTACCCCCTGCCTCGTCTTGGATAAGTAACCAGTGGTGTTACAGCAGCTACCTGTATGTCTTTCAAAGAAGTTCAACTTAATTCACAAAACATTAGGTGCCTACTATGTGCAAGGTACTATGTTAGATGCTGGGAAACAAAGGCAGAATAAAACAATTCATATCTTTTTTTTCAGGGGGGAAAGCAAAGCAGTTGGGGCTAAGTTACTTGTCCAAGGTCACACAGCTAGTAAGTGTATCAAGTTTCTGAGGCTGGATTTGAACTCAGGTCCTCTTGACTTCAGGGCCAATGCTCTATTCACTGCACCACCTAGCTACCCTACACCATGTCTTTAAGAAACAACTGGTCTACAAGGGATACAATATGCAGGTAAATAAACAAAAACAAATATATAATGTATAGCATATATTTATGTCACACATAGATAC
>CM053582.1:169397656-169418490 GCA_028627135.1 Pseudochirops cupreus
GAGAGAGAGAGAGAGAGAGAGAGAGAGAGAATATTAATCATCTTTTAAAAATGTGCTCTTCATTACTGGTGGCCCATAAATCACAGAACCATTGTTCACAGCTAGGAAAGAGATTTCCATTCTGAAAGAATTACCTTTTGTCTGTCAATGTGATTTTGAAGTATTTACTTTGTGAGAGAAGACAAAGGGATGAGTCTTTCTAAGCAGAATTCTAGGTGTCAGCCAAGAGGGGTGGTAGTAGAAATGTCTGCATGTGTTTTTTGGGAAAGACATCTGAGGCAGCCACCTACTCCACTTGCTCCAAAGGCTATGCCTGATACCAGTAAAAACATGCCAACTTGATGGACTCCCTTTTCATCCTACCCACTATGCTTTACTTAAGGGAAGTCTGAAGAATTAAGAAAGCATTTTAATAGAAAAGGACAGATTTTAGATCGCCTCAATTCATATAGATTTTAGAGATGGAAGGGACCTTTTATGTCACCTAATCCTGTATCTACTTACTCGTGGGAGATACAGAACCAGAGAGGTTAAGCAACTTCCTATGCCACTTCCTACCAGTAGAATTCTATCCATTACACTACATCACCTCCTTAAGGAATCTCTCTCAAGGCTAAGAAGAAGGGAATAAACATTTGTTAGATAGGTACTATGTGCCAGGAACTGTGCTAAGCACGTTACAAATATTATCTCATTTAATCCTCATAATAATTATGGGAGATAGGTGCTATTATTATCCCCATTTTACAGTTGAGGAAATAGAGGCATACTGAGATTAAATGACTTACCCAAGGTCATACTGCTTGGAAGTAGCTGAGGGTAGTTTTAAATTCAGATTTTCTTGACTCCAGGCTCAGCACTTATCACTCACACACTTTAGCTGCCTCCTTCCAGTCAGGGAGAGAGTAAAAGAGGGAAATAGAGAGAGATCTTACAGCTAGAGAGAAAAGGTTCTCGAGTCAACACATAATGTAGTCATGGTGAAGAAGGACAAGATTTCATTATCCCATCAACTAGGTAGGACCTGCCAGACATTTTTTGGAATAGACTGGGCCAGGAAGAGATGGTGAGAAGTAAATGCTTCCTGTAGCCACCTGCGCTTAAAGTAAAGGCAATGAATACTGTTGAGAAGTCCTTCAAACTCAGTGCATCTTCCCTTCTCCATGCCCCCAGCAAACACCCCAGTCTATATCTATTACTGTATCTACTAGTAGGAAAGCAGCTTCCCAGCTGGCCTCACTGACTCCAGTCTTACACCCTCCCATCCTGCACAGGCGGCCAGGACTCTTTCTCTTACTCCGCGTTCCTCCCTCCAGCTGCCTCCTCTACTCCCCACTCCACTTTCCTGTGATCCAATAGCTTCCTATTTCCTACCATGTTGTTCTTCTGGCCAGGCAGAGAAATATAGCAATACCTGTTTAGAAGATAAATTTGTAAAATATTATGAAGGAAGTTAGGATGTGATTATGAGCAATTAGCACTTCATAAAACAGTGAAAAGCAGTGGCGGGAAAACAACAACAACAAATGTACATAAAGTTGATGAGAGACCCACTGGGGTACCCAAAGAGAAGCAAACTGGCCTAGGTGGGTGATGGAGCAGATTAAAGCCCCCATGTTTATCAATGGCCACTGTATTTCTAGCCAGGGTGAGATGGGAAATTTAGTTCTTGTTACCGTTGTTGATTTGTTTCAGTATTGGTTGAGCCCCTGTGACCCCTTTTGGGGTTTTCCAGGTAAAGATACTAGAGTGGTAGAATGTTAAGGGGATTTGAAGATCTTCCCTGCCCATTAATAGGCACATAGAGCCCTGGCCCAGAGCTAATCAGGCTCTGAGAGTTTCCAATTAACTGCTGGAGCACAAGGATTTTCAAGCTCCTTGGCACTCGGTCAATCAGATGCCGAGTCTTTGTTATGTATTCTGGGAGGCTGGCGTTTTGTTTTGAGGGTTCACTCATGAGAAGGATCTTTTGATTTCCTGGTTGTGACTCAGAGGTGTGTTCAAAGTCCGCTGACTGCTTAGATGTTGTCTGTGCTCCCTCAATCCAGTCATGTATGTAAAGTGTATAGTAATGTTGCTGTGTTCAGACAACTGGAGCCCTGTCTATTGGTCTTTGTGCTAATTTCTCTGCTGGCATTTTCTATACTCACTTCTTTCTCTGTAAATTAAAGTAGGATAAACCCCTTAAATTAACCCCTTTAAAGCTGTCTTTCCTTTATGAAACACATGGAAAGAACCTGTGCTAGCAGGCCATCCTGGATGTGGTAGGGCTCTTGTTGCTACAAATGGTTTGCCATTTCCTTCTCCAGATCATTTTACAGATGAAGAAATAGACAAACAGAGTGAAGTGACTCGTCCAGGGTCACACAGGAAGTAAGTGTCTGAGGCCAGATTTGAACTCACGAAGATAAGTCTTCCAGACTCTAGGCCTGGTGTGCTATCCACTGTTCTGCCTTGCTGTCCCTGAAGTAGCGAAACTTAGTCTCAAAAAATTTAAAAAAAGATTTTTATGGGCTTGCATTTTAGCTCAATTCAATTAAATTCAGCAAATATTGATTAAATGATTACTATGGGATAGGCTCTCGGAAAAGCACTGGAGATACGAAGACTAAAACAAAATACTTCTAGACCTGAAGAGCTTATACATTACTATAACAAATCTATTAAGATGAAATTTAATGGGAGGGCAGGGAGGCATGTAAAGTCTTACCCTTGGGCTCCAGATCAACTTCAAAAGAAAACATGGAGGAGGCATAGTTAAATAACTTTATCTGAAAAAGATTTGGTTGTTTTATTGGGACACAATAGAGATAATATTTGTAAGGCACTTAACAAGTGTCTGACCCATAGCAGGTGCTTGTTCCTTTCCTCTCTCCACAAGCTCAATACACATCGAGACTGTGCTATTAGTAACCAAGAAAGCCAGTGCCATAGCAGGGTGCATTCAGAAAGTCAGAAGACCCAGAATTAAAATCTTGACTTCTACAAGAAATCTTTCCTGAGTTCCATTAGCATAGGGCCTGGCAGACAGATATACTTAATAAATTCTCATTAAGTAACTGATTTGGGAGGTGACAATTCCACTTGGTCTTGGCCATACCACTTCTGAGTATTGTGTTCAAATACACAATTTGTTGAGTACCCAGAAGAGGGCAAGGAAGATGCTGAAGCACCTTGAGTTCATTACCTTACAAAAATAGTTGAAGGAAATGAAGCTGTTTAGCTTAAGGAAGAGAACACTTAGGAGGAGGAACATAATAGCTATTTCCAAGTTTCTAAATGGCTGTAATATAGGAGTAAAACCAATAATTATTTATCAAATGCTTACTATGTGCCAGATACTGCACTTAGTAGTTTAGATACAAAAACAAGTCCTTGTTCTCAAGGAGCTAACATTCTAATGGGGGAGACAACATGCAAATATCTATGTGTAAACAAGATTTATACAGAACATCATGAAATAAAATAAGAGGAAAGATATCAACACTAAGGTGACCAGGGAAAACTCCATTTAAAAATATTTATTTATGCATTTATTTGTTTGTAATATTCTTTTTGAAAATAATTTTGAGTTCCAAATTCTCTTCTCACCTGCTCCTTCCTGACCCATTTAGAAAGCAAGAATATATCAATTATTTATGTGAAGTCATGAAAAACATATTTCTTTATTAGGCACGTTGCAAAACAATAACAATGACAAAAATCAAGAAATATAAAGAGTGAAAAAGGTATGCTATAATCTGCACTCAAAGTTCATCAGATCTCTCTCTGGAGAAGGGTCACATTTTTCATCATGGGTCCTTTGCAGTTGTCTTGTTCATTGTGTTGGTCAGAGTAGCTAAGTCTCTCAGAGTTGATCATCATTACAATATTGCTGTTGCTGTGTACAGTGTTCTACTGATTCTTCTCACTTTGCTTTGCATCAGTTCATGTAAGTCTTCCCAGGTTTTTCTGAAACCATCCTGCTTATTATTTCTTATAGCACATTAGTATTCTACCACAACTTGTTCAGCCATTCCCCAATTGACAGACATCCCCTCAGTTTCCAATTCTTTGCCACCACAAAAAAAAAGGTGCTATACAAATAGATCCTTTTCCCTTTTCTTTGATCTCTTTGGGATGCAGACCTAGTAGTCATATTGCCGGTCAAAGGGTATGCACAGTTTTATAGACATTCAGACACAGTACCAAATTGTTCTCCAGATGGCTAGACCAATTCACAACTCCACTAACAGTGAATTAGTGTCCCAATTTTTCCACATCCCCTCATTTCCTTTTCCTTTTCTGTCATGTTAGTCAATCTGATAGGTGTGAGGTGGTACCTCAGAGTTGCTTTAATTTGCATTTCTCTAATCAACAGTGATTTAGTTTTTTTTTTTTCATGTGGCTACAGATAGCTTTGCTTTCTTCTTCTGAAAACTGCTTGTTCATATCCTTTGACCATCCCTGTTGGGGAATGGCTCTTATATTAAAAATTTGACTCAGTTTCCTACATATTTGAGAAATGAGGCCTTTATCAGAAAAACTTGTAAAAATTTTCCACATTCTTCTGCTTTCCTTCTAATTCTGGCTGCACTGGTTTTGTTTGTGCAAACCATTTTAAAGTTCACATAATTAAAATTATCCATCTGTCTCATTTGGCATAAACTCTACTCTTATTCATAGATCTGACAAGTACATTTTTCTATGTTGCCCTAATTTGCTTATGATTTCAGTTTTTATGTCTAAATCATTTACCCATTTTGACCCTATTTTGGAATATAGAGTGAGATGATGGTCGATGCCTAGTTTATGCCAAACTGCTTCTGAAAAGGCTTCTTGAAGAAAATAATATTTTAGCTGAGGTTTGAGGAAGTTACAAAAGGCAGGAGGCAGAGATGAGAACAGAGAATATTCCAGGCATTGGGGACAGCCAATGAAACAGCATGGAGTCAATCTAGTGATGAAATGTCCTGTGTAAGGAACATCAAGGAAGCCAATGTCACTGGATTGTTGAGTATGTGAAACAGAATGAAGTATAAGAAGACTGGAAAGTAGGCAAAAGACTTACTTATGAACCAAAGAGATAATTTTATATTTGCTTCTGGAAGGAACAGGGAGCCAGTGGAACTTACTGAATTGGGCTGGAGGGTAGCATAGTAAGATATATGCTTTTTAGGAAGATCATTTTGAGAGCTAAGCAGAAGATAGACTACAGTGGGGAGAGATTTAAGGCAAAGAAACTACTAGAAGACCATTAAATTAGAACAGATATGAATTTATGAGAGTCTGCAACAGAATTCCAATGTCAGAAGAGAGAAGGAGAGATGTTGTGAAGGCAGGATCAACAGGACTTAGCAACAGATTAGATATGGGAGGTGAAAGTAAAGATTCTAGAACATCTAGTTTTTGAACTTGGATGATGGGATACACATAAAAAAAGGTTGTAACTAAAAGGATGGATGGATCACAAGTTTTTCTAAGACAAAAGAACATAGAAATTAGGGGTGTTGGTTTCATCCAAAGTCAACAAGACACTTTACTACATGGGACACTTGGTCATCTGACTTTGAATACCTTTGATAAGCACAAATAAGGGAACTACCATGGAGATAATTATAGCCTGTATACCTGTGGTAGAAGATAAGAAAATAATTTTATAAAGAATTTTACTAGACTCTCCAAAATAAACCAATAAGTATAATTTACTTGCTAATTGGTTATTCTAGTGCAAAAGTAGTCATGAGGGAGGATGAAGACAAATATGCTGAAGATGTGGTTTGCAATCAATAAATGAAAAAGGCCAAAAGTGTGTGCTTAGAAACTTCGTGATCTTTTTTTTTTTTTTATATCACGGAGTCAGAAGGTCCTGAATGTGGAAATACTGAACAGCATTACAAAAACAAAACTGACTTTATCTTAACAGTCAGGAAACAACTGGAAACTGATGTGGGAGTCAGTGTAGAGTTAGCTGTCTCTGCGTAATAAGATCATTGATTAGTTAGAGCAGAAGTAAAAAGAAATCAATATCAAATTAGAAGAAAAGATAAGGGCGGAGAAGATCCTGTGTGCTATTTTTTTTTAATTTTGATATTTCTTTATTTTAGTTTACATCATTCATCTCCACAAGATTTTGAGTTACAAATTTTCTCCCCATCTTTCCCCCACCCACCTTCCCCAAAAAGCAATCCCACTCTATGCCCCCTCCCCCAATCTGCTCTCTCCTATGTCCTCCCCCATCACCACTCTGACTTTCCAGAAGGGCAAGATGGATCTCCCTACCCCAGTGCCTGTATATCTTATTTCCCAGTTACATATACATCATCATCATCATCACAACAATAATATATCTATCTATCTATCAATCTATATTTTTTTAAACATTTGATTTTAAAACTTTAAATTCTAAATTCTTTCCCTTCTTCCCTCATCCCCTCCCCCCACTGAGAAGACAAGCAATTCAATACAGGCCATTCCTGTGTGCTATTACAGTAGTTTCCACCCAATCTGTTTAAATAAGTCATTTGCAAAAAACATTTTTAAAAAAAGTAAGTTGACAAAAATATACCCACTGGTTCTATTACCATTTCTCTTAGAGATGTTTAATTGATGCAAAACAGGAACTTCAATGAGGCAACAGAAAGAACCTAGAAACCACCTTGGTCAGCAAATACTTCATCTCCTTGCCAAATGTAGAACAATGGTAGCCAAAGGCAACAGTGATCTAGAGTAAAGGTTCCAATGGGGAGGAGTATGGCAGAGAATTATGAGTAATATCATCACCCTGCTGTTCAGTTGTTTCAATCCTGTTCAATTCTTCATGACCCCAATTGGGGTTTTTGTGGCAAAGACATTGGAGCGGTTTGCATTTCCTTCTCCAACTCATTTTACAGTTGAGGAACTGAGATTAATACTTGAGCTAGTGACTTGCTCAGGGTCACATAGGTAGTAAGTGTCTAAGGTCAGATTTTAATTCAGGAAGATGAGTCTTCCTGATTCCAAGCCCAGTGCTCTATCGTCTGTGTCACCTACGTGCCCAGTATTATCTTATAAAAGAGCAAAAAGGGATGAAGGGAAAATTGACACTCAGAGAACTTGTCATGATGCCTGCCGAGAGCATTAGAAGGTAGACATTAAATAGGGTAGAAATAGAACAAACATTGTGGCATTTTTTCATCAGCTCCCACAGTAGAACCACTGCCTTGCTGGTCTCAGTTCCTGACATACTCGGTGAGCAGTTAGCACTGGTATTCAAAAAGATGAAGTTAGGAAGAACAGTTGGATTTGATCGAATAAATATAGAAGAAATATGATCTGGAGCAGGGGGAGACAGAATTATAAAGACATTCAGATTAATTTTCTTTTTTTTAATCCCTGAAAAATGTGTTAAATGTTAATAGCATATATTATAACAAATTATTAATGGTAATTAATAGTCTACACTAGATCATTACACAGTGTGGTATAGTGGACAGAGTGTGGGCTTGAGAGCCAGAAAACTTGAGTTCAGGTCCTGCTGTGACACATAATAATTGTGTGACCATGTGTCTTTTCTCCCATGACTCCCAACTACTCTTTAAGATTATAAATTGAAGGTAATCTGTCATATTGGTGGAAGGAGTTTCTTAAACCTAATGAAATCACGAGTCTCCGCAAAAACAACTGAAGACAACAACAGAAAAGAACTATGTGTCCTTTAAGTTTGATGGCATTGTACTGACATTAATCATTATATTTGCCTCTAAATAAATTTTTTAACATTTATCTATTAATACATTTTGTTTTGGCACAAAAGGCAGTTCCCAGTAATAACTAAAATTTCTCTACAAAGTACACCTCCCCCAAACCAGTTAATTCAATGAATGCCGGCAGAAAGAAGAGACTTGTCTTGTGATTACATTGACCATTGCAATTGACCAGAATCGTGTTGTTTCTCCATGTTTTTATTTACGCTGTTGTAGTCATTGTTCCTACAGCCCTGCTTTCTTCACTCTTAATCAATTCAAGCAAGTCTTTCCATGTTTCTTTGAATTCTTGGTTTCTGTCATAATTCCACATAGTCTTGCAAAATAATTAAACTACTTCATAGCTCTACCAACAGTTTTTGGTAGACTTGCCTTCCAAAAGCTTTTCCTACAATGAGGTTTCTCAGCTTTTTGTCATTCTTACTAGCCTGTTGGGTCTGAAGTATTCGGGTTTTCGTTGTTGTTGCTGAGTTAGTCATGTCTGACTCTTCCTGACCCCATCTGGGTTTTTCTTGGCAAAGATACGGGAATGGTTTGCCATTTCCTTCTCCAGTCCATTTGACAGATGAGGAACCGATGCAAACAAGGTTAAATGATTTGCTCAGGGTCACACAGCTAGTATCTAAGGTCAGATCTGAACTCAAGGAGATCAAGAGTTCTACCTACTGTACCACCCAGCTGCTGTATGTATTTCTCTGAAAATTTTTTTTAGCGGTTCATAGAATTATAGACTTAAAGCTGAAAGGTCACTGGATCCTAGGATCATAGTATTATATGGTAGATTCAGAGCTGGAAGGTACCTTAGAGATCATTTAGTATAGAGGTTCCCAAATTTATTTGACCTACTGCCCCTTTTTAAAAAAAAAATTACCGAGGGGTGGCTAGGTGATGCAGTGAGAAGAGCACTGGCCCTGGAGTCAGGAGGACCTGAGTTCAAATCTGGCCTCAGACACTTGACACACTTACTAGCCATGTGACTTTGGGCAAGTCACTTAACCCCAATTGCCCTCTAAAAAGCAAAAAAAAAAAATTACTGAGCCTTCCCTGCCCCCGAAATCTACTTTCTTTAACCTTTAAAGTTGTTTTTGAAATTTGCATTATTCCAAGAAAATATAATTTTTTGAACAACACATCTTAAATGTAATAATTTATTGTAGATTTGTGGGTTTTTTCCTGCCTTGAATGTTTGATGATGAAATATTACATCATGTAACCACATAGTATCATATTGTAAACAAGTCATTACACACACATACTCCTGTTGATGCATGTACACAACGCATGATCTACCAACACTTGCTTGTTAGGACCTGTGGGTGGACTTGACCACTGATTGGTTCTAACTTGCATTTTGTGCATTTATTAGGAAAACAATGTAATCGGTATGATTTTATCTCTGTTACACAACAGATGAAACGTGTATAAATAGTTTTTTTAAATTTTCTTTTCTTCTTTCCTTATGCTTCCACTACTCCCCTGTTTTTGTTCAATCTCCATCCCCCTCCCCTACTGCACATGAAGCCACTACCACATCCCTGGGTCATTCCAGTGCTCTCCAGAGAGTGGTACTTCCCATTTTGGGAACCTATACTTATTTAATTTCTTCGTTTTCTTTTTTTTTTTTTGGAGGGAGGAAGGCAAGGCAGTTGGGGTTAACTGACTTGCCCAAGGTCACACAGCTAGTAAGTGTCAAGTGTCTAAGGCCAGATTTGGACTTATGTCCCCCTGACTCCAGGGCTGACTTTATATTCACTGAGTCACCTAACTGCCCCTGATTTCTTCATTTTACAGGTTACTAAGGTGAAGGCCAGAAACATGAAGTGATTCACCCAAGGTTGCACAGATGACAAGTAGCCAAGCCTGGATGTAAGTAAATCCAGGTTCCCTGACAAAATTCTTTGTTCTTTCTCTGTATCAGTCTGCCTTCCTCAAGACAGGTGATTATCTCAGGTCAGAAAACTAACTGCCTCTGAAGATCTGGGAAGAGAGGACAAGAGAACGCTTTCTCCCCCTATTCTTGCTAAAACCATGACTAGCTAAAACTGTGCCTGGGACAAATTCACTTAATGTAGTGGTGACAAAGTCCTTGCCTCCTCTCCTGTAATATCAGAACCCTTGCAGAAGACCCTACTTCAAATTCCCACCATTATTTATTATCTATGAGGCTTTCAGCAAGTCGTTGAGCTTCTGTAGGCTTCAGTTTTTTAATCTGTAAAATGGGCGGCTTAGACTAAGCTTTTTGCACAAAGTCTAGCACATAGTTGGTGCTTAATAAATGCTTGTTCTCTTCCCTTCCTGCTTTAGCTCTAAATCTATGGCTTCCTGTGATCCTGTGATGACTTCAAGTGATTTTGCCTCCTTTGGCCATGGACATGCTCCTGGCTTATTGGAAGTAATGCTTTGTCAGGTTCTAGCCCCATGGCCTATGTAAAGCTAAGGAAAGATCACCCTTTGTGGTTTTGTCCTGCATGTGTACCATTCCAAATACTGGAGACCCTTGCATTCATCACCATCACCATCACCATCACCATCACCATCACCATCACCATCAATCACCATCAATCACCATCACCATCACTATCATCATTGCTAGCATTTATATGTCATCCTAAGCACTTTACAAGTAGTATTTCATTGAATCTTCACAACAGCCCTAAAGGTGGATTTGATTATTATTTGCATTTCTATAATTAATTAATTTTTAGTTTACAACATTCAGTTCCACAAGCTTTTGAGTTCGAAATTTTTTCCCCTTCCCTCTCCTCCCTCTTCTCCCCCAGGACAGCATGCAATCTGATATAGGTTCTATAAATACTTTCACATTAAACATTTTCACTTTAGTAATGTTATAAAGAAGAATTATAACCAATGGAATGAACCACAAAAAAGAAAAAACAAAACAAAAAAAGAAAAGAGCAAATAGTTTGTTTTAATCTACATTCAGGCTCTGTTATTGTTTGCATTTTACAGATGAGGAAAAACTGAGCCTGAGGGGTCAAGTGATTTGCAGAAGACAGAGAACTAATATCTGGGGCAGGATTTGAAGCCAGATCTTCTTTGCTCCAAGTCTGGCACTCTGTTCACTCGACACCTAGCTGCCCACATTTATCATAATTGGAGTAATTTTCCTCCATTTGTTTGGGAGCAGAGGAGAGGGAGGTAAGGATCTTTAGGGATGGGTTTCTATGGGAGGAATGGGGCAGGAAGGAAAGGTTCTGTCATTTTATAGTTCACAAAGTCCTTCACAAAGATTATCTCATTCTATCCACACAAAAAACTTGCACAGGTTAGGAGAGGAAGCGTTGTTATCTGATTTTACAGATGATGAGACTGAGGCACAGACAGAGTGAGAGGCCTGTCTATGGGCACACAGTTTATCAATGGAAGATTTGGGACTCAACCTCAGGACTTCAGACTCTAAATGCCTCTTCCAGATTACCTTAATCTACTCTGTGTATATATTCTATGGACCTAGTTATTATATATCTCCTCCATTAGACTATATGCTTCTTGAGGGGAGGGACTATTTTTTCCCTTTTTTGTGTGCATAGAATATAGTAAGTGCTTTAATAAAAGCTTGTTGACTGTTGACTGACTGACAAATCCAGTGGTTTTTCCATTGTGCCTCCTATTTAAATAACAAGCATGTGAACATTTTTCCTCCTCACCCTCTCATCATTACACATCTTGAGTTTAGATTAGAGCAAATTAATTTCCACATATGTCAGTAGTTGAAGTAAACCTGGAAAGCCATGCACGTTGTGGGAAGAATTACTTTGGAGAGGCTGCATCTTGCCCCTGAACATCAGTGAAGGACTTTCCTTCCTACCTTCACACAATCAAAGAGACCAGAAGACATTCTGATTCAGTATGAGAAAATGTACTAGGTGAGTAGGAGAAGGTTAATAATAGTCTATATCTCCATCACAGATTTTCAGGGGGGTTGGGAAGGAGAAATCTGATGCTTGAAGTCTTCTCTGGGAACTCCCAGAATAGCACATTTTTCCCACCAAAGGTTATTTGCTCTTGAGTTCATGTTGGCTCTTCTTCTCCCCTCTCCTGGACCTATGGCAGAGAGGATCAGAATCCACAGAGCTAGATTGACTTTGCTTTATCTTTCTCCCAATGGCACCATCCTAGGAGCAGGAGCCTGGCATTCCAGAGATGGGATTTCTGAGCTAATTTATGTTTCTTCAGCTGGCTGGGTCCCTGGTGAAAATAGAACACCAGAGGCCCTGTATAAAGTGTTCATTGTCTTTTAGCCATTATCATATTTCTCATCATGTGGTAGAATAACAAATGAAGGAAGTCTTTAAAGCAAAAAGTGACAGGTTAATTAATGAGGAAAACAATGGCAAATGGACATTTAGACAATAAGGGCTTTGTGTCTACACTTACAAAGTTCATTTAATCATTTTTCAAAAAGCACTCATTGAATCCCTACTATGAACAAGGGACTCTGCTATGTAATGAAGGGGATATAAAGATGCATAAGATGTAATCCCTGCCCTCAAGGAGCTTACCCTCTAGTAGAGGAGATATTATATACACAGATAATTATATTACAGAGTAGCATGTGATAAGTACCTAAGAGGAAAGACTTTGAGAATTCAGGCGAGGTAGACTTCACTTTGGAAGGGGAGTGAAGATTATGAGTTAGGGGAAAGGGGAGAAAATTCCTTATAAGGTAAAGGTCCAAAATGAATAAAGGTTTATTAGCAGAAAAAATGTAAGAGATATTCATGCTATGTGTTGACTTTTTTGAAGGTGTTGTTTTCCATATTCCCATGGTGCTTTGGGATCAGGGAGACATGCTCTTTGGGAGACTGATTGGAACTACACATTTCATGACGCTTTGGAATAGGAAAGTCTCCCTTTGGGAGTGACTCACAGTCAAAGATGAAAAAGGAAGAAGGGGGAGGGGGAGCTGAGAATGACAGATGGTAGAAGTAGAAAAAGTTAGTAAAAAAAAAAGGGGGAAAGGTGACCCCTTCAGGACTTTTTCTCAGACAGCAAAGCATTTACCCACAGCAAGTCAACCAAATCCGTACCCATCTATCTAATCCAGTTCCAAGAAAACAGACATTTACTAAGCACCTAATAGGTATGTAACACAGCCTTCAGTTATTGGGATTCAAAGACAAACTGAAAAACAACCCGAGTGTTCTAGACCCAGGACTGGGGGAAGGTCCTGATAAAAGAAGAGGGAAGAGATAGATGGTCTGGGAGTGAGCAGAGCAGCATGTTGGCACCTATCAGGAGCATCTGAGACATACATGATAGTCATCAAAGCGCGAGATGTCCAGCAAAGTTTTTTGCTATCCTCCTCACTGACTAAGTCATTCCCCCTCTTACGATGTTGGGAGGCAGAGTTCCCCTCCCAATGTGTGAAAGCAGCACAAAGAGTGTGGAGAGATTGGAGTCTAGCCTCAAGGGCATAGAGGAGATAGAACATCAATGAGAGTGTTGGATATCATCTACTGTTTGATGACTCGGTATTTCATTGCCTTTCTATTTTCAGCAAATTGTTCTGATTCAGGAGCTATGGAATCCTATAACTCAATTGGCCTGGGAAGGAGAAAAACTCAGAATGATTGGGGTCATGAGATTTAACTGAGTTATTTTGAACTCAAAGCTGAGAAAATTCTCAGAGCAGCAAGAGTCTGGCTACAAGGGGGTTGTTAGTAGTCTCTTTTGGCTGTAATATAGAGCAGGTGAAGGGAAATAGTAGATGAGATTGGAAACGTGACTTGGGGCCAAAATGGGGAATTATGGAAGGGTTTTGAATAGGAAAGTTACACAAAGTGATGATTTAGTACAATGAATCTGGTGGTTGTATGCAGGAAACAGAGGAGGGACAAGGGGTTAAAAGTGTGGGATAACCACTTGGGTGACTACTGTGAGGAAATGAAGGCCTGGACTAGGGCAATGGCAGTGGCAGGAGAGGAATGGCCACAGATGTGAGACATATAGAAGAAATAAAGAAATAAAAACTTAGTTGGAGTTGATAACTCAGAAACATAATTTAGAATCACAAGGTCATTATACACATGAACACTGTAATAAGTCATCATGTTTTGATATCATGACATTTTCTATACATGCCAATCAAGATTAATAAAACTAATTGACTTGTTTCCCTGGTCTAGCCAGGAGAAAGAACTTCTGATGGTAATTTGAATGAGATCTCCCTTATATAATTGGGACGACTGAAACAGCTTATGTATGTTTTTACAAGATAGTAGAGTATATTCTTACCTCTGCCTAGTCAAGGCCTTTCTCCCTTTGTCTTCCCTGTCAGTCCTTCCAAATATTAAGTTGGTTGAATTAAGAGGGGCACAGTTTTCAGGAATAAGAAAGTGACAGTTCATCAGTATTCTGCTTTATTCAGACCATATCTAGAGTGTTATGTTCAGTTTTGGTCACCACATTCTAAGTGACCTTGATAGGAAGCCAGGAAGACCTTGGGTCTAAGCACTATGTCAGAGACATGGTGACTATTTGACTAGGCAAGACATTTCTCCTCTAGGTGTTCTGGTCTAGACAATTCTCTAATAGTACAATTTTCAGAACTGTTGTTCATCTGAATTGGTAGAGGGAATTTCTTCACCAGACATTTCCTATGCCTGTAAAATCAGAAGCGGGGATCAAAATTGAAAAATGCTCATGATGGGTATCAGAAATACAAAGACAAAAATGAAATAAAAAAAATCTCTGCCCTCAAAGAGCTTATGGAATGATCCTGGCCTGTAGAAGGAGAGAACATTAGCACATTGCTCTAACCACTCATAAAAAAAAAAATCACTGGTATCTCTCATTCAGTAAATGAAAAATTGAGAAAAATGGGCTTTGTCTGTGGTTATTTAAAATGTAGTTAAGTAGCCTTTGAAGCTACCTAGAAATACTATAGTCCCCTGTACGGTATTTTTCTCATTCAGAACACCACCAGCAGATTGGGTGTATCTACCCAAAAGGTTGAAGTAATAAAGCCTGGCTTCCTCTAGATTCAACCCAGCCAAGGGGACTAAGCCGCTCAGTCAGCCATCATCCTGATTGGACCCAGATGGCCACAGAGCAACATGTTTATTTGCCAAGGCAACAGCAGCTGCTCTGATGACACACAGAGAGGGGGGGCAGGACAGGTGACTGACAGAACCATTATATAAATCTTTTTATAGGCAAACAAGGTCAAACAGCCCTTTTTTGGTCAGCATGTGCTGACTTTGGCAGATTCTTTTTACCGTTATATTTATTTATAAACCCCTGAAATAAGAATGGTTCATTTTCACATACTCTGTTCCAGACGCAACCTCTTCATGTTGCTCAGGTATTCAACCAGGTGCCCCAGTCCTGCCAGAATGGAGGAATCTTGACATAGCAGACTCTATGCATTTAGATGGAATATTCTCAATGTTTATTTGAATAACTGAGAAGATTCTCTGCACACAAAACATTCAGTCTCAGCTCAAGCTCAGGCAGCAGCCACCATAAAAAGCCTTCTGATTAATTTTGTTCACAAATACACTGAAAAGAAGGAAAGAATTTAAAAAAAAAACGTTCCCCATGTATATCATCAGCATTTTAAATGCTAGGACTTCTATTCACTTTAATTACTTCCTCCCTGTGGCTTTAAATTGAAGAAAGCTTCAAAACCATAGCTGCTCTAGGAAACTTAATTACTTTCTCCTGGCAAGAGTAGAAGAATGAATTTCACACAGAACCATAGTGAAACAAAGGAATCCAATCACACAAGGCCTTGATCACACAAGGCCTTGACTTTGGAGAAAGGGACTGAGGGGACCCTCAAGGGTGATTGCTCCTCCTCTTTTCCTCCCTTGGAGATAAGAAGATTCTGGGTCTGAGAGAAGGAGGCTAAAAACAAAAAAAGAATCAGAGGCTTATAGTTCTAGAGCTAGAAGGAATTTCAAAGGTCACCTAAATCTGCAACCTCTCCCCATTTTACAGATAAGTAAAATGAGGCCTAGAGAGGTTAAGTGACTGGTGAAATCAGGGATTCTCAAGGTTTCTTTGTTTAGAGAATATCTTTCAACAACAACAAAATGTGTTGGGAACCCCCAGGGTAACATTCTTTCAGATGTATTCATTAAATGCTTATAATTGATAACTTTCTCCCACCAAAGCTCCTCATTGTTACAGAAACACATTTATAATGCTTCAAACATACATATGCTTTCTGTCATAGAGGAAAATATACATGTCACATACCTGGGTAGTTGTTTGTTGATTACACCTCCGTTAAAGAATTTCTAGAGCATCATCACATATGGGAACTACTGATCTAAGGCCACACGTATGGTAAGTCATCAGAGGCAGGATCTGCACACAGGTCATTTGACTACAAGGTCACTGTTCTTTCTATTATCATATGTTGGGCTTTGTGAACGGAGCTAGGGAGAGGGGATCTGACTAGACTCTCTACTTACCTTATGTGTGACAAGAACAGTGACCCAAATAAACAGAGTATTAAAATTTTCTTTCACACAGGGCTGTATAAGTATTTACTAAATTGCTACCATTAAGGAAATACATGAGAAGCCTGTGAGGACCTTCCTACATTTAGGGCTAGTTAGGTCTAATCACACTGAGTATTGGGTTCCTTCTCTACTCTCCTCCCCCTCCTCACCATATACCCCTCTCACCCATGGTGAAATCAAGCTAAAATAAGCATCTAAGGCAGCGGTTCTCAACCTGTGGGTTGCGACCCCTTTGGGGTTGAATGACCCTTACAAAGGGGTCACAGGGGTCGCCTAAGACCATGGGAAAACATATATTTCCGATGGTCTTAGGAACTGAGATACCGCTCCTCGTCTTCAGGCGGGTCCGCCCACATCCCAGTATTAAAGGGTCGCGGCATTAGGAAGGTTGAGAACTACTGATCTAAGGTGACCTTGAAAGTAAAAAGAAGTCATTAACATGATCTGTTAGGAAATGGGGGGCTATGGAGGTGGCCCCTGTGCTTTGGCAGAACCACTTTCTTTCCCATCATCAATTCCTCAAGTCACAACCCTGTCACCATTGATAAGGTCCTTCAAAGTTCAAAGGCCTTTCTGTTCACAAGGGTGACTCCTTATCTCCAGGACATAAAGGTTTAAGACATCGGTCTCCCAGGGGAAGAAACTCAGTAGGTATTTAAAATATAATCAATGCTCTTTCATCTTTATTCATCTTTGTGTTTGTATCTCTCCCATTTAGCCCATTGCCCAGAACATAGCAAGTACTTAATAACTTCTCCTTCTTCCCTCTCTCTCTCCCTTCTTTTCTTCTGTCTTCCCTTCTTTCCCTTCCTTCTTTCCTTCCTTCCTTCCTTCCTTTCTTCCTTTCTTCCTTCCTTCCTTCCTTCCTTCCTCCCTCCCTCCTTTCCTTCCTTCCTTCCTTCCTTTCTTCCTTCCTTCCTTCCTTCCTTCCTTCCTCCCTCCCTCCCTCCTTTCCTTCCTTCCTTCCTTCTTTCCTTCCTTCCTACCCCAACCAACCAGGAGTATGCCAATAAATGTTTAACAACCTGTTCTCTAGGGAGAAAAAAATGTACAAATGATACGCTTTTGAATTACCTTATTAATGTTTTCCCAACACTTTCTTGTATAAACTATGGCCTGAGGACCAAATCCAACTGCTTATTTAAAAATGGATAAAAAAAAATCCAAAACATTATTAACTGTAACAAAAAAAAAAGTGGTGGCCAGATTTGACTCAGGCCCTGTGTAGTTTGCAGACCCCTGGTCTGGACAATCAACCTTAATTTTTAGCTCTGAGGTACAAATACTCACACTGAAAATTTAACAATCGGCTCTGTGAGCCAGGTGCAAGCTGGCTCCAACTCAGTCCCACAAATCAACCTTAGATCCTAAGATTCCTTACTCCAGGGTACAAAGCAAGCTAATCCCAGCAGGAGGATTCTGCACTGTTTGGGCATGAGGATAAAGTGAAATGACCCAATTCTCCCCCTTGTTGACCACTATGCTGTGGTCTTGTCCCCAGAGGAAGAAGTGTCCCTAAGGTCATAATCAACTTACCCATATGACTTGTTATAATCCTGACTGGTCAGTTTGTAAAGGCCTTTTGACATCAGGCTTCATTATCTGTACACTCACCTTTTATTAGGTTTACAACTGGCTTGTGAGACAATCTCTAGACTAAAATAAACAGGTTGACTCCTTCCTCTCTTTGTCCTAGACAGCGTTATGGGTATGGGCATGAGTTTTACTACTGAGGAATAACAGGATTCAGGCATATGACAGATTATGGGCATGATCAGGTGCTGCTAGGCAACAGTTTTCAGAGAAACAAATATTCCATTCATCATTCCAAACAAGGATGCAATGACCGATTCTTAAGCAAGGATGGTTGCCAATAAACTTGCCCCTGGCCTACGTCTAGCATTAAACCTCCGTGGAGATTCTTCAAGCTTTAGGTCAGTAGGTGGCCTACCCCAATTACAATAACTCGTATTGATTTTATGGCACTTTACAAAGTATTTCTCTTACAAAAAACCTGTGAGGTAGGTAATATAAGTATTATTACCTCCATTTTAAAGATGAAGAAACTGAGAATCAGAAAGTTAGTTTGGTGTGATGAATTTGTTCCATTGGGCTTGGAGTCAAGTTTGAATCCGGATTCTGATGTTTTTCTACACTTGTGACCTTGGATCAGTTACTTCAGGCTCAGTTTGCTCATTTTAAATGAAAGATAATAAATATTTGTACAACTCTCTAATAGAACCATTGGGAGGATTTAATAAGATAATGAACATAAGCTCCTTAAGAAGAGAGACTGTGTCATTTTGTGTCACATCCTTAGCACCTTGAATAGTGCCCAGTATGGCATGCAGTTGGTGTTAAATAAATACTAATTGATTGATTGCTTTTAAAAGAGCATGAAACGTTTTTTTTTTTCATATTTGAAAGTACTAGTTGGGTGTCAATGATTATTGCTGTTTTTGAAGCTATGCTACAATTTAAACTTTAAAAAGGCTCTGGGTATGGATCCAAAGACAAATGACAGTCTAAGGATCAGGCTTGCTGAGATCAGAGAGTCTCATCACCAGGTGAGACTGGACAGCAGGTGACACATATTTTTGGATGAAATTGCTTGACCAATCATTTACTAGTTTATGGAGGAATTGTGATTTATGTTAGTGGAAACAGTACTCACACTAATGAAATCCCTATCAATAAAGAGACCACCAAATATTTATTAAGCACTATATGTGTTTGGCACTATGCCAGGCATAAAAGATACAATGAGTCCTCTTGGACCATTTTCTCTAACTTGAACTCAATGGTTCAATTCTTTGGGGGCAGGAAGTTACTACTTCAGGTTCAAGGTACTCTGTGGGCATATACTTCTAAAACTTTAGTTCCTGAGCCCCTACTGACTTCTTTTTAACCTTTCATAGTTAGCCTATGAACACAATGAGCTCAAAGTAAAAGCATTCCTGAAGGAGCAAAACATGAACAGCAGTGATGAAATATTTCTCCTATAAAGCTTTTGCACATGGTACTTGTGGCAATGGGAAGAGCTCAGTGTCACATAGGATAGATAGATCATGGAACTTGGAGTCAGAAAGACCTGAGTTCTAATCCTAAAGCCTCAGATACTTACAAACTGTGTGACTCTGGGCAAGTGACTTCATCTTTTTGTGTCTCAGTTTCTTTGCAAATTTGCCAGGTGGTGGTGGTGATAGTGGCAATGACAGCAGTAGTAATAGTGGCACTTCCCATTGGGTATTTTGGGGTAAGGGAAAAAAGCACTCTTCCCCCTTTCTAGTTGTCTTTCTGTCTTATGTGGTTCAGTCATTTTTCAGTCTTATTGGACTTTTGATTGGGGTTTTCTTTTTTTTTTTTCTTTTTTTGCTTTTTGGAGGGGGGAAGGCAGAGCAATTGGGGTTAAGTGACTTGCCCAAGGTCACATGGCTAATAAGTGTTACGTGGCTGAGGCCACATTTGAACTCAGGTCCTCCTGACTCCAGGGCCAGTACTCTATTCACTATACCACCTAGCTGCCCTCATTGGGGTTTTCTCAGAAGAGATACTGGAATGGTTTGCCATTTTCTTCTCCAGCTCATTTTACAGATAAGGAAACTGAGGCAAACAGGGTGAAGTGACTTGCCCAGGATTACACAGTAAATTTCTGAGGCCAGATTTGAACCCAGGAAGATGAGTCTTCCTGACTCTAGGGCCAGAGCATTGTCCATTGTGCCACCTAGCAGCCCTTTCTGTCTTCTATTCTTCTTTATCCCTGCCAGATGACATAAATCATACTGAGACTCACAGTTGCCTTAGGAAAATACTAGAAATATCAAACGGGGAAAGGGAAAAAAGCTGATAGCCCATTGAAGGTAACCCTGCCACACAATTATGCTCAGTATTCTCTGAAACTATAATCTGGCCAAACTCTAGGCCAGTCATTTTGAATGGTACTTGGCTGTGAAACCACTGGAACAAGAGGTAAGCATAGCTACAAGCCAAGAATATTCATTTATTAGCTGAACTCAAATTAAAATACAATAAGCAAGGGTCTCTGGGGCTTATTCCTTTACACACCATCTGTTATTAATATCAATAACAGAATTATATTAAGGGATAAATTCCTCTATACCAATGACCTTTGAAATTCACTAAGACATTATCCTTAGCATCCATGCCACAAGACTCTTATAGATGAACTGGCCTTATGATGAGGTCATTTAGTGTGTCAGTAATGAAACACTATCGAATGGCCTCCTGGTACGGCTACCTTATTCTCTATTTAGATCTGGGGAAAATAATGTTGGAGAAAAGTTCCAGTATATGCAAAGTGAATAGCTTTGACTTTAAATACAAAAAGCTTCAGAAGGTTTTTTCCCCCTACATGATTGAAGCAACAAATTTTGACCCTTTTCTGATGCCAGTCCTTATGAGTTATAGAAACAATAATAGTCATGTCTCTGTCTTTTTCTTATACAAGATTTTTTCCCCACTCAATAGTATTTTTTCCCCAATTACATGTAAAGATAGTTTTCAACATTTTCATAAGACTTGGAGTTCCAAATTTTTCTCCCTTCCTCTCTCCCTCCCCACCTCCCAAGACAGCAAGCAATCTGATGTAGGTTAT
>CM053582.1:169418990-169432261 GCA_028627135.1 Pseudochirops cupreus
ATAAATAAAATAAAATATAAAAAAAGTGTGTGTGTGTGTGTGTGTGTGTGTGTGTGTGTATTATTATCATTAATTACATGCAACTGGGAATTAAGATATACAGGCACTGGGGTAGGGAGATCCATCCTGCCCTACCGGAAAGTCAGAGGGGCTATGAGGGAGGATATAGGAGAGAGCAGATTGGGGGAGGCGGTACACAGTGGGATTGCTTTTTTGGGGTGGTGGGTAGGGGAAAGATGGGGAGAAAATTTGTAACTCAAAATCTCGTAGAAATGAATGATGTAAACTAAAAAATAAACAGAAGTTAATTTTTAAAAAATCATCTTCTTGGTATGTCTTTGAAGTAACTATCTCTTTGTAAAAGTGTTGTTGTTCAGTTGTGTTTGACTGTCTGAGATCCCATTTGTTGTTTTCTTTGCATAGATGCTGGAGTAGTTTGCCATTTCTTCAGCTCATTTTATGGATGAGACCCCCATGGGGGTCTATATGTCCTCCTTAGCCATGTAAGAAGGCCTCAAGGACCTTCCTCTTATAGCATAGTCCCTCACTAGACACTGTCACACTCACATAGACTCTAGGCACCAGAGCACAGCTGAGGCACACAGGGGACCCCTCCTTCAGTTGACTGTTACAGATGAAGAAACTGAGACCAATGGAGTTAAGTGACTTGCCCAAGGTCATGCAACTAGTAAGTATCTGAGGTCAGATTTGAATTCATAAAGATCAGTCTTCCTGACTCCAAGCCCAGCATTCTATCCACTCTACTACCTAGCTGCCCCTGGTAAAAGCTAACCTGTATAAAATGGTTAATTGGAACTGGGGTGCTATCACTGGCCCCATTGCAATGAGTGGAATATAGCCAGTGCAGACTCAAGTCAATGTGAGAGAAAAGCAACATCCCATAAACCGCTGATGGTATATACACTTAGAACTCTTAGAACAGTGGTTCTCAACCTTCCTAATGCCATGACCCTTTAATACAGTTCCTCATGTTGTAGTGACCCCCAACCATAAAATTATTTTCATTGCTACTTCATAACTGTAATTTTGCTACTGTTATGAATCGTAATGTAAATATCTGATATCCAGGATGTATTTTCATTGTTAGAAATTGAACATAACCCACAGGTTGAGAACCACTGCCTTAGGGGAAATACAGCCAGCCTGGCTGAGAGCAGAGAGTGAGGCCCAGAGCATAAGGGGTGCTTGAGAAAAGTGTTTTGTACACTTCAAAGTTCTACATGGATATGAACTCTTACTATTATTTCTCAATCTAACTGATAGTTAAGGTATCTTAGTTTCTCTTGGGTTAGAAAAAAACCATCATAGCTCCAAGGGGTAAACAAAGTGCTTCTTTCAAACATGGCTCCATTTCCACCCTTAAAAAAAGCACATAGCTAAATTGCGTCCTTTTTCAGCAAAAATTAAACATTCATATAGCGGTCAAAAACTTGTTCAGAATTGCATGGGATCTCTTTTCCCTATCCAAGGGAAGACATCTGAGTCAGCTAGATTAGCAAGACTTTCATCCAGAAAAATGGACACCTGTCAGAAGGGATTGATAACTCTCCAAAGTTTGAATTTCATAATGCATTATTAGTTTGTGCCTTGGAGGAAATCCAGTTCAGAAAAGTGACCTCTACATGCAAGTCTTTATTTGAGTCTTAGCTACAGGCTTTTGACATGTTCATCCTCAGAGCCCGATCAGGAATTTAGATATGCTACTTTACAAGATCTCTTATCCCCTTGATGTTTTTTAAGCACTCCTACAACTCAAGGGTTATAGTTTCTGTTGACTTTTCTACACAGCATATGCAAAGCTACAATTCTGTGGGGAATATTGGTTTTCACATTGGGAACTCACTGGTCAGGTCACCTGAAAAAGAAACATTACAGCTGAGGGTGCCTATGAGAAGGCAAGAAGTCCAAGGAGGGGAAAGCAGAGCTCAGCCCCCCACCCCGCCCTTCACCTCCTGTTAATGCATTTCATTTTGAGAGTTGTCTCCCTGGGTAAACCAGAGGTAATTTTTCTTCTTGTCCTCATCTTGTTTCATTTTCACTTGTTCACTGATTTAAAAAAAATATATGATAGAAATAATTCATGCCAGTAATAAGACTATCTACATGATCATACATGGAGAAGTTATGAAACAAGAAAGAATAAATCTTGATTCAAAGCCTTTTGACAATTCCTATACAGCATCCAATGTCTGAGTGAAAACTGAAAAATCCATTTGCTCTCAAGTACCTGGATATTTGGTGTCACATGAATTTAATGTTTTAGGTTTTATCTGGATGTTAAACTTGGAATAGTTTATAGCTGTGTGAGAAAGCTAGGTGGTACTGTGAATGGATCCTTGGGCCTGGAGTCAGCCTCAGACCCTTACTGGCTATGTTACTGTGAATAAGTCAGTTAACCTCTGCTGCTTCAGTTTCCTAATCTTTAAAATTATGTTGTTCAGTTATTTTCCAGTTGTGTCAAACTCTTCATGACCACATTTAGGGTTTTCTTGGCAAAGATAATGGAATAGTTTTCCATTTTCTTCTGCAGTTCATTTTTTACAGGTGAGGAAACTGAGGCAAATGGGGTTAAGTGACTTGCTCAGGGTCACACAACTAGTAAGTATCTGAAAACTGATTTGAACTCAGGAAAATGAGTCTTTCTGATTCCCTACCTGGCACTCTATCATTGCACCACCTAGCTGCCCTCATCTTTAAAATAGGGAAAATAATACTACCTATCTCCCAGGGTTGTTATGAGTATCAAATGATATAATATTTGGGGGTTTTATGTGGGGGTGTAATCTGGAAGTTTTTATTTTCTGAGTTCATTTTTACCTATGAAAAATTGAGAGAAAAATAAATTGATAAGGCCTTTGTCTGTTATAGGGGTCTATCATGTCCTTTCTATATATATATATATATTTTTTTTTTCCTCCACAATTACATGTAAAAACAATTGTTAATATTTGGGGTTTTTTTCAATGTCTTGAGTTCCAAATTCTACCCCTCCTTTCCTTCTCTGTCCCCTCCCTGAGACAGTAAGTAATCTGATATAGGTTATACATATGTAATCATATAAAACAATTCTATATCAATCATTATATGCAAGAAGACAGGAAGGAAGGAAGGGAGGAAGGGAGGAAGGAAGGAAGGAAGGAAGGAAGGAAGGAAGGAAGGAAGAAGGAAGGAAGGAAGGAAGGAAGGAAAGAAGGAAGGAAGGAAAAAGAAGGGGAAAACAGTATACTTCAGTCTGTATTCAGACATCAGTTCTTCCTCTGGGAATGGAAGGCATTTTTCATCATTAGCCTTTTGGGATTGTCTTAGATCAATGTATTGCTGAGAATAGCCACATCATTCACAATTCCTCATTATACAATAGTGTACAATGTTCTCCTGGTTCTGTTCACTTCAATTTGTATCAGTTCTTTTATGTCTTTCCAGGTTTTTCTGAAATCAACCTGTCTGTCATTTCTTTTTTAATTTTTTGTCTTTTTGGAAGGGGGGGAAGGCAGGGCAATTGGAGTTAAATGACTTGCCCAAGGTCACACACCTAGTAACTGTTAAGTGTCTGAGGTCAAATTTGAACCCAGGTCCTCCTGACTCCAGGGCTGGTGCTCTATTCACTGCATCACCTAGCTGCCCCTGCTTGTCATTTCTCGTAGCACAATAATAATTTGTTAATGATCTCATATCACAACTTGTTCAGCCATTCCCCAATTGATGGGTATCCCTTCAACATGCAATTCTTAGCTACCACAAAAAAAGCGGCTATAAATATTTTTGTACAAATAAGTCCTGCCCCCCACCCCCACCTTTTTTTCTTGATCTCTTTGGAATGCAGACCTAGCAGTGGTATTGCTAGATCACAGGATATGCACAATTTTATAGCCCTTTTAGCATAGTTCTAAATTGTTCTCCAGAACGGTTAGATCAGTTCACAACTCCACCAATAGTGCATTAGTATCTGTGTTTTCCCACATCCCCTCCAACGTCCAACATTTTCCTTTTTTATCATATTAGCCAATCTGATAGGTATAAGGTGGTACCTCAGAGTTGTTTTAATTTGCGTTTCTCTAATCAACAGTGACTTAGAACATTTTTATATGGCTATAAATAGCCTTGATTTTTTGCTCTGAAAACTACCTGTTCATATTTGACCATTTAAAATGGTACAATATTTATAAAGCACTTAGCATAGTGCCTGGCACATAGTGGACATTTAATAAAATGCTTGTTCCCTTCCCATTCTCTGGTGAATATACATGGGATATATTTTATTTATATTCTATAAAAATAATGTGAGTGGCATAAGTGTAGCCAATCTAAACAATGGCAAAAGACATAGGGAGGATTTATGCAATGAATGTTGACTCACAATGAAGCTGGCTTTGTCCTATACAGTATCTTAAGAAAAATGTATACTTAAACAAGGAGTTCTGCTATAGTAAGTAAAGATTCACAGATAATAAAAGTGTGATGATTGCTATCTGTGTAGGATAAAACTAGTAATAAAACTTTTTTTGTTTTTACTTTTGTTATTGAATGGTTTCAAATTAAGAAGAAAGGATAAGAGTCTTGGCCCTTTAAAAATCAGATCATATCATTCACTAGGACCCTGCATGAGTGAATTAGGAATAACTAGGGGATAAAAATAGTGTCATGGGGGCAGTTAAGTGGAGCAGTGAATAGAGCACCGGCCCTGGAGTAAGGAGGACCTAATTTCAAATCCGATCTCAGACACTTGACACACTTACTAGCTGTGTGACTTTGGGCAAATCACTTAATCCCCATTGCCTTGCCTTCCCCCTTCAAAAAAAAAATGGTGTCTTGTCTTAGGCCATATAAGGGGAATGTAATGCTCAGATTGTACAGTAAAGATGTATGGAAAAGGTAAATCGAATTCTGTTCTAAATGGAAAGTAAATTTAAGCCAAGAAATTGGATCGGCCATCTTTTAAAAAGCCTAAACTGCCTATTAGGTGGAAGAAAGATAATCTAATATTTATAGAAGTACAAATAGTTAAGTTAGTGGCAAGGTACATCATTGTACTTGGTGGTGATTTTTTTTTTACATTTGCTCTGAGATTCTTTGCAGTTGTTATGTTGCAACTGTTAAGTACAATTAATTAATTTTTTTACTTCAGTAAACAAACCTACTTATGTGCATACTTCACATATGTATATGTATATACATATATAATACACATATTTGGAGTTACTTGTCTTCAAATTACTTGAAAGGCTACCATGTAGAAGGGATGACATTCTTTTGGCCTCAGAGGGCAGAACTAAGAAAAATAGGTAGAAATGGTAAAGAGGTAAATGGATATGGAATAAAGGGATGAAATAAAGAAAAACTTCCTAAAATTGCAAGTTATTCAAATACAGCGTGGAATGCCTTGGAAAGTAATGAATTTTCCCCTCACTAAAGAACCTCATACTGTTGGTTCATATTGAGTCTGTAGCCCCCTCAAATCCCCAGATCTTTTTCAGACACATTGTTGTCAAGCCTCCCCCATGTTATATGTGTTAATTCAGTTTTTAAAAAGATTTTACATTGGTCCCTACTGAATTTCATTTTATTAGATTCAGCCCAGCATCCTAGACTGCCAAGATTTTTTTGATTCTGACACTGTTATCTAGTGTGTTAGCTACCCTTCTCAGTTCTGTATCATATTCAAATTTGATAAGCATGCCAATTATGCTTTTATCCAAATCACTGATAAAAATGTTAAACTGATAAACCATCCAGGGCCAACCACAGGTCATGGGGAAACACCACTAGAGGCCTCTGGCCACCCTGACACTGAAGGATTAATATCTGTTCTTTGAGTCCGGCCATTCAATTAATTCTGAACCCATTTCATTATTTTTTGTTGATGGCAATTTTACTACAAGGATTTTTTTTCTTTTATTAAATAACTATATTCTTTCTTTCTGGATCTTATTATTTACAGTAACTTTTAAATATTTTTGTTATACCTGACTGCACTGTATTTCTAGCAAATCTAAGCCTTTTCTTTCAAAAACACAGACCAGTGATTTAGGGGAACCTGGTTTTGTTTTGTTTTTTTTTCTTTCCTTTCAGTTTATGCTGCTTAGCTTCAGCAGATTTTTCCCTGCTTTTCAGACCATTCTTTCTTATCACCTTTAACAAGGTTGTTGTTTGCCTTTGCGTCTGCATCCTTTTAAATTCTGGAATTTCATCTATACTTTATCCCTTTTTGCTTTGGGTTAGTACAAAGAGTAGATGGTCACTTTTGTAGGTCAGTCCCAAACATGTTCCTGATCACTAGAGTTTACTTCTGGCCACTGGAGTTAAGCAATCCTTCAAATTCACGTCATTGGTACCACAGACTAATTTCATCCAAATCATCATTTACCCCAGTGCTACAGAGAAGCTAAATTATCATTTCTATTATCTCCTACTTGCTACATTTCTTATATTAAGTTTTTTTATTCTGACCTTAACAAACACCACATAAAAATGAGCACTTCCATATAGACAATAGAACAGAACAAGAGAATTGAACATGAGACTGTGGATCTCTATTATAAAGTACTTTATTTTCTTTTGAAGTATATAATAAATACAATAAAGCTGTCCTGCCTATCTTTGATTCATTCTGTTCTCTTTGGAGAATTTTAAAAAATACTTTAATGTTTAATTTATGTTTAATTAATAATTTAATATCTTTCTTTTTTTTCTTTTGATAGTCTTATCCCTAAACCTTCTTTCTTCCTCCTCACCACCCCTATTTTTTCAATGGAAAGATAAGCAAAACAAAAACAAAAACAAAATTCTTCTAACAAGTATGAATCATCAAGTAAAACAAATCCCCACATTGGAAGTATCTGAAAATCTATGTCACATTTTGCATCTTGAGTCCACCACCCTTCATCAGAAAGTGAGCGACACACTTCCTCATCAGACTTCTGTAATAAAGGCCTGTCATTGCGTTGATCAGGTTCCTAAATCTTTCAAAGGTGTTTGATTTTACAGTGTTGTTACTATATAATTTGTTCCCTTGGTTCTGCTCACTTCATTCTGTTTTAATTCATGCAAGCCCTTCCCAGGTTTCTCTGAAACTAGTCTTTTCATCATTTATCACAATTCAAATACCATAATTTGTTCAACCATTCCTTCATATGTGCACCTTCTGCTATAACAAAAAGAACTTACCATAAATATATTTTTGTACATACAGGCCCCTGTTCTCTTTCTGTGGGACATAGGCCTAGCAATGGTATCATTGAGTCAATGATTCCATTTAATTGTATCAGCATCTTTTCTATAACCCTTCACCTTTTCCACAGGAATTACATAATATATTTCTTGATTGGCCTGAAGCATGAAAAACAGCTCTGCAAATGTCCCGTTATACTTTATAAAGTGATTCAATAAAATCTAGGTTAATTGCATCTATAGCATTCTCTAATTGTACTAGTTTAGTAACCCAGTAAAGAAGGGAAGAAAGATAGTCTGGAGTGACCTCTTCTTGATGAAACCATGCTGGCTCTTCAGAATCCCACTTTCCTTCTCTATATGCTAACTATATTTTTTTAACACTCTGTTTCATGAATTTGCCAGAAATCAAAGACAAACTCGCTGGCCTATCATTTGTAGGCTCTGTTCTGATCCCTTTTATGAATTTCAGGACATTTTTTCCATCTCCACTCCCGTGGCACCTCTCAGCCACCATTATTTTTAAGATATCACTGTGATTTGGCAATCACATCTGTCAGCTTGAGTTTTTTGTTTTCTGAGGTTTTTTTTCTTCAGCATCTTCAGTGCTTTGAATTTCTCAGTGACTGCATAGGGTTGAAAATCAAACCTATGACTCCCCTAGAGGATATAGTGGATAGAGTGCTGGACCTGAAGTCTGGAAAATCTAAGTTCAAATCCCACTTCAGAAACTTACTAGCTGTGTGACTCTGGGCAAGTCAGTTGATTGCTGCCTGCCTCAGTTTCCTCATAAGTAAAATGAAGATGATAATAATAACACCTAGCTCCCAGGGTTGTTATGAGGACTATACACTTTAAAGTCCATTATAAATACTGGCCATCAACCATGAGACTTGATGATATTATGGAGAAAGTGTGTACACAAATAGGAGAGAGAGCCTTGACATAATCCTGGGAGACACTCCTACTTCGAAAACCGAAGGTCTAACAAAGGAGACTGGGAAGAAAAGGTGACAGGAGAACCAGGAGATTGTAGTATTATGGAAGCCAAAGGTGGAAAGTTTCCAGTAGAAGGGGACTATTGTCAAGAACCACTGAGAAGCCATTGGTTTGAGTTTGGGCTTGGGTTTAAAAATGGGGTGCAAGGACAGGAAATGGGGGCAGCAAGCATGTTCAGAAAAGAAAGAACCAAAGCTGGTTCGGCTTGTCTGTTATTCATTAATATATTTGGTTCTACCTTTTTTAGACCTAAAGGCTTTATATTATATTTTGCTCTTTATTTTTATGCTTGTTTATTTTTGTTGAAAGTTATTAAGTTTATTTTTTTTTTACATTTAACAGATAATTGGCAGTCTTTGAGGTAGTAATTTCTGCAGTCTTTTGGGCACAAAAAACCAAATGGAGGAGGGTTAAGAAGTGAGTGGGTGGTAAAGAGATGGAAATAACTAACATAGGTGCCTATTTTTCAGATGTTAGCAATGAAAGGAAGAAGGGGGGTGAGATGATAGCTTGAGAGAACAAAATGAAGACTTTTAAGGATAGAGGACATCTGAACATGTTTGTAGGCAGTGAGAAAAGAGCTATTAGACAGGAAGAGATTGAAGGAAAGGGAGAAATGGATGGGAATAATCAGTATGGTAAGATCTCAGAGGAAATTGGAGAGAATGGGATTTGAGGCAGCTAGGTGGAAGAGTGGATAGATTGCTTGACCTGGAATGTCAAACCTGAGTTCAAAGCCAGTCTCTGATACTTGCTAACTGTGTGACCTGGGATAAAGCATTCAACCTCTGACTTCATCAGTTTCTCCATCTGTAAAATGGGGATAATAACACCTACCTCCAAAGATTCTCAGATGGATCAAAGGAGTTAACATATCTAAAATGCTTTTCCAATCTTACCAAAATGCGTGTTCCTATTATTGTCAGGGCATGGGTAGAGGGCTGGCTTTAGCAATAAGGAAGGCCCCTTCATCCTTTGATATTGGAGTATAGAAGAAGATTTAGATGGGTTTTTGGACATAGAATTGGGAGCCGGAAATATTTTCTCAATTAAATGGAGAGGGAATGAGGATGTTTTAATATTGAGAGTTCAAGAAGAGATAATATTTAGAATAGCCTCTGCAGCAGATGTAAAAAAGAAATCAATCGAGAAAGAATGAAAGGAGAGCTGTCCGGCAGCAGAGGCCCAGCTGAGATTAGATAACATGAATTTGTACGAGACCCAAAGAACACAGTTGGTATAGCAGTTTGGAAATAGGGGTGGAGAAGGCTGATGAGAGTAACTCAGCGATATTGGCAAGACATGGAGAACAAGGGATTAAGGGATTTAAGGGTAGGGGGAGTGCATATTGAACTGGTTAAGGAGAAGTTCAAGACACTGAAAAAAAAGAGGCCCAAACCAGGGAAATGGATTTGGGAGAACATGGAGGGACTGAGGGACTGAACATCATCATGAATAGTTTTAGAGAAGTGAGGCAGAGGAAAAGATGGAAGAATAGTATATTATCATTTAAGGGGGGAATTTGTATCCAAGATCATGAATCCTGCACAGTTACAAGTATGTCTCTAAAGTTGCTAACTGATGATGGAAAGAAAGAAGCAGCAACCAGTGCTGGAAAGATTGGGAAGGGAGAAGGTTATCTTTTAGGTGGATCTAGGTTTCCATAAGCCCCTGAAACTGCAAAAGATGTAAAGAGGAAGAGATGTGGGAGAACAGAACAGGACTTAGGCTGAGGAGGGGTACGTAGGGACAAAAGCACATAGAAGAGGTTATGGGGTTAATGGGATCCCTGCCTCAGGCAATGGCCACTCTGTATCTATCACAGGGATGGGGGGATCAGGAGGTGGGAAGTCCTAGCAAGGAACAGGAGGGCCAATAGCAATTGGCAGCTGTTGCAGTTGGACATGCCATTTGGTGAAGGAGGTCCCTAATTCTAGAAAGTATATGAAAGATACAGCTACTTCATTCCTCTGCCCCCTCCATCATAATCCTTGATGTTAAGGGTCTTTCCCCATCTCGTCTCAATGCAATTGGAACCACTAGAATATTGAATATCTCCTTCAAGGAGGAAGGGGAGGGAATACACATTCATATAGCACCTAATATGTGCCAGAATGTCCACAAATAGCATCTCATTTCATCCTCACAATAACCCTGTAAGGTAAGTGCTGTTGTCTTCATTTTACAATGGAAGGAAACAGCAGTTAAGTGACTTGCCTAGGAAGACAGGTAGAGTCTGAGATTTGAACTTAGGTCTTCCTAACTTCAGCCTCAGGGTTCTATTTATTGTGCTACCTAGTTGTCTTAGAGAATTTCCAGGAGCAAGCATCACAGCTGAAGTCTGTTAGGCCACAACTCACTGGTAGAAGGATCAAAACTGTCCCTTGCTAAGACCAGAGATGGGGCTGGAGAGAGGGAGTGATGTTTTGGAAAATTTTCATATATGATTCTATCAAAAACAAATGTTTGACGTTGAACTTAGACACTAAGGGACACTGCCAATAAACCTCATCTCAGAGGTTTGCAAGCTTCAATTTCACCTTTGACCCACTTGGCAGGAAAGTTCAATTAGGTCACAGAGAACAGGCTAGCACAGCCTCCCTAAGGGACCTCCTCCTCATTGATCCCTGGGATTGTAACAATAAGAAAAGAAAAAGCTGTCCTCATATCCTGAGAGGGCTCCCACCATCTCCTCAAGTTTCTGAAGGAGACACACCTTAGCCCAGGATTTAACCATAGTCTTTAGATTAGAATCTGCTGTGCTGTGTTCATGTTTTGGCAGAATTAACACATGACTCATAGAGTCACTCACAGGCACTGATGGAGTAAGTTGCCATGGAAAGTTTATGCGGCAGTGTCAGTAGAAGAGAATGTGCTGTATGGGTCTAGCACATAGGCTAGAGGCAACCCCTCAGCTGAGGCTCCAAGTCTGGCAAATCATATTAGTTACTGTTCTATAACCTAGTCATGGGAGGCTGACCTCTCCTCTGGGAATTGGATGTCCTATTTGTACATTCATTGGCTCATCCACCTCTCCCCAGCTACTATGGGAACAAGTATATTTCTGGCTGTAGTTTAGGGTTTACCGCAAAAGGGGAAAAAATAAAAGATGCTCAAGGTACATACATGAATTGAGTATGACAGGCAATTTATTCCTACTCAAAGAAAAGTCATGATAAGCATAAGAAAACCATAGCATAAATAACAAAATGACCAGAATAGAATTTAGCAGCTCAATTATTATCACTAGCACAGTGAGCTGGGAGGTCAATATTGACGCTTCATTGGGACATGCAACCGTTCCTGCAAGGTTGCTAATTAGCTACTTAACAGTGCACTCTACACTGGATGTTGTCCTGATCAAATAACTCACCTTGATTGTTCTAGTGACTCTTGTCTCCAGTCAATTCCTATTGCCACTGAAACCACAGACTTACTGAAAGATAGAGGAAAAGGTAACGAGGGGATATGGTATAACTCCAGAGTCCCCAATTCACATGACAACCAGTGGCCTCCAATGCCATTATCTTGGGGTAAAGAAAAGCTGTCCTTTACCCTTCACTGAAATCATATCTTGCTACCTGGTGTGCAGAAACCAAGAAGCATCTCCAGCCAGAACCTGCCTATTCACTTACTAAATAGGAACCTAATATCGTGAACTCTTTGGGCCCAGCAGTCTATTAGGAGACACTCAGTGAATGTGTCATACACGACTGAAAGCCAGACCTTCAGAGCTCCTACATGGTCCATTGAAAGCAGGCAGGGAATATCTATTCACGCTTTGAGAAGGTCACATAACATGGACTCGTAGGGGACAAAAGGAAGGGGCAACAAAAACTTCATCAGGTTTGATGAGTTTAGATGGCTATAAAAACAACTTTTTAGTTAGCAAAATGGCACATGTGCTTAAAGGGTTTCTTTCAATGTTATGAATGTAAAGGTTATTCCCTTAGCTATTTCAAAAAACAAATTATGTTGGAAAGTAAATGCTAATTGCAGGTACTTGGATTACTTGCTCCTGGGAACAGGCATTTCCTAAATTACCCAGTATCTTCCTGGAGAAAACCTGAGAAGGTATAGCCTTTAATGCTTCTTTGGATCAGAAAATAGAATCCATGGGGACATTCTGTCCAGTGATACAGATTGAATCCCATCCAAGTTTTCACATGTCATGTGACTTATCCACAATCACCTCTATTAAACCCTCCATCAAGTATCTATACAATGTTCTAGGGCCCTTCCTCTAGGAATTTTAGGTTTTTGTGGTTTCCAGAATAGCATTCAGGCTATCCCTCTATCATTCCTTACTCTTGCTACATGACAGGTCTTGCAATCATAGAATATTGGAGTCATAAGAGACTCCAGGAGCCATTGAGAACCAAAACAGAGTCTCAGCTCTGCCACTCATTCCCTGTGTGACCTTGGGCCAACTCACTTAAGTGGTATCAGCTTCATCATCTGTAACATTAAGGGATTGGACTCAAAGACCCCTAAGATACATTCAGCCCTAAATCTCCGGCACTATGGCAAGTGTTCAGTAAACCTTAAGCTGAGCACTTCTCCAAGTGGGGAACCCTCTATCCTTGGGGAAAGGGCAAATAAAAGCAATGATCAATCAGGTATAGTAGTGCATGCCTGTAATCCTGTGTCCGAGGAGGCTGAGGCTGATGGATTGTTTGACTTCAAGAGTTCTGAGATACAGTAGGACTAAACAGATCAGGTGTGTACACTAAGTCTAGGCCCAATATTATAACCCTGACCTTGGGAGTGGCTGAGACCAGGATGCTCTAGGATGGGCTAATGGGCCAAAGGTTAGAAATGGAGCATGTTAATGTCCCCATGGCTTTCAGTAGTGGGATCTGGCCTGCAAATAGCCACTGTACTTCCAGTCTAGATGAGATAGGAAGGCCTATTAAAGACATAAATAGAGACAAAGGCAAGTACAGAGGGACAAAGAGACAGAGACACAGAAACAGAGAGACAGAGTAAAGAAGTACAATAGCATTCATCATGGAGCATGCATGAACAAAATCTTTGTGCTTGGTACTAGGAAAGCCAAAGACTGGAAAACACGATGTCTCCGA